>CM040823.1:35469118-35676618 GCA_022828995.1 Vimba vimba
TGGAACGGCATGAGAGAGCAGTGATTTCAGGCATGCTGGGAGGGTGGTGCATGCTGGGACATCGACTGCTTGTAGTTGCACTGTGTGTGTGTGTGTGTGTGTGTGTGTGATCTTTCCAATAAACCCTCTCACCCTTCAGACTTATAGATTACTAGATTACATCCTTCACTTCCTTGAAACACACACCTGCAAACAAACACTTACAAGCGTACAATTACTGCAGTGTCAGATATAGTGCTGTCTGTGTACGAGCTGATATAAACACACAAACGCCGTCAGAACCTTTGACTTTGTGCACAAACTCACTCTTGTGAAGAAGAAGTGTGCTTAACTTCAAATCCTAAAATATATTTAAAAATAAAACTGCTCTTGCATATAATATAATATTATTGAAATAAAAGGCCACTTAAGTGTACTTAAAGAGAGAAAAGTGCACTTTGTAATAACGTCAAATTAAAAGTTTCACTTTAAAGTACATTCTAAATCAATGTATAATAATCTTTTTTTAATTTTTTTAAGAAGTACACTTATTTTGATGTGTTGACTAATATTAATAGTTCTTGATCATCAGTGTTATTCAATATTACATTTAAAGTTAATATATTTTAAATGTACTAATTTCCAACTTCATCATTACAGATGTGTAATTATAAATATATGACAAGTTTTAATAGAATTGACATCAAACTCAAAGTATATTTTAGTTTACCATAAATGCTTGTCAGCAGAAGTAATTATCACTGTAAAAGTTGCTGCCTTAAATATAAGTACAATCAACTTGGATGTATAAGTCATTTCAACTTAAATTACATTAAACTGATTTAAAAATGAGTTGAATCTTGTATAACTCATAAAAAAGGTGAAAATTGCAGTTAAAGCACTGTAAAAACATGTCGTCACAACTTATTGATCATACAATCTTTTTACAGTGTAAAGACGTGCTTAAGTCTAAAGTTCTAGAGTTCTAAAAGTTCAACTACTTACACTATAATACATTTTTATTTAAATGTAATTAATATGCAATTAAGTGTTTGAACGCATTACATTGAGTTTGCACTTATAAAAGTATATTTTTATAGTATATTATGTATGTGATAAGAACTCTTTTTAAAATATATAAAGTGTAATTATTTTTCGTAATTGCAATAATCATTGCAACGAAGGGCAATAAATGTCATTAAGAATTGTTTTGCAATTGATTAGGCACTTGACTCATACCTAATAATGTTACACTTTCATCAAACTTTTATTTCTGCCTGTAATTTAAGTCTGAGCCTGAGAAAAATGAATTCTTCCTCGTGATGTTTTTATGAGATAATGTAGACATGACTCTTATTGACATATTGAAACAGCCCTAATTCGTAACACGGAGGTCTCTCTCCACACGCAGTGTTTGTTGCACATATGAAAGGGAAGGCAGTGCGAGTCTAGGGTCCTCTGATCATAATCAGGGTATATTGTGGAGGGTCGTCCTGGCAGTGATTAGATAATGAATCTCTTAGACACTTCAGGTCTGATTCAGTACAACCATCATCATGTGGTAGGGCTGCTATAGCCGGCACACAGACAAAAAGCTAAATTGTGATTGGTGCTGAACAAGAACCAATCACTGCCTGTGTTACAGGTCTTCTCAAGAGGTAATGAGTCACGAGTCTGACCACTCACGGCACTCGCAGGGGGTCACATGACCTTTCATGAAGTTAAAGCCTGCATGCTGTGTGAAACCCTTAACAGTAGACTCATCATTACACAACCACACACACACACACACACACACACACACACACACACACACACACACACACACACACACACACACACACAGACGTGGCTATGTACAGTGCATGCATACACATGCTAACTTTTACAGTCCAAAAATGTGTTTGCATACCAAATATGTGGTACTTGCAAGCTGAAGACTGTCTATATTCATTAAGCAAGCACACTTTGTCATTCATAAATCATGATGCACAATCGTTGAGTGGGGGACATGATCGGCATGTGTGTGTGTGTTTTGTGCGATTGGCCTGAAGGCATTTTAACTGACACCTCTCTGGAGCCGGCCGATGACAGCACAGGCCCCGCGTGCAAGACGTCATGACAATTATTCATACCGTATATATCTCACATGTCACTCTAACCATGTCAAACAAGTTTGAGCTAGAGCATATGATTCACTTACCTAAACAATGAGACAAAACTGATTTTGCTTTTTATAACATGAACTAACAATGAGCAATACTTCTACAGCATTTATTAATGTCAATCTCAACATTTACTAATACATTATTAAAGCTATTCTTATTAACTAACATCAACAAAATGCTGTAAGAGTATGTTGCTCATCGTTAGTTGTTAGCAAATTAACAAATGAAACGTTATTGTAAAGTGTTACCTTCTTTTTGTAACAGTTCCAAGATTCCACCTGCAAAACAAAACCAAAGTTTCACTTGATAATATTTAATGATTCTACAAAACAAAACAAAACAAAACAAAACAAAACAAAACAAAACAAAACACAAAACAAAACAAAAAGTTTTATGATTCTATACTGTTATCAAACAAAACAAGAGCTTTAATTTGTTTCAGTTCTGTGATTCCATAGGCAAAACAAAACAAAAGCTTTGCTTTCAAAAAATGCATTATTATGTAGGTTCAAAACAAAACAAAACAAAATATTCATTTTCAAATATTTTGTTATTATATTATTTTATCAAACAAAACAAATTATTTTTAACTTTAATTCATTTTAGTTGATTCCATGATTCCATAAGCAAAACAAAACAAAAGCTTCGCTTTGTAAAATTCCATGATTCTGTATGTTATAAAATATTATTTTTCAAAGAGTTTTATGATTCTATACTGCGTGTTATCAAACAAAACAAGAGCTTTAATTTGTTTCGGTTCTGTGATTCCATAGACAAAACTAAACAAAAGCTTTGCTTTCAAAAAATGAATTATTCTGTAGGTTAAAAACAAAACAAAATATTCATTTTCAAAGGTTTTATTATTCTATTTGCTATCAAACAAAACAAAAGCTTTAATTCATTTCAGTTCCATGACTCCATAGGCAAAACAAAACAAAGGCTTCACTTCTAATATTATAATATCTAAAATCATTATATCAAGTTTAACAGATCAGGACTTTCAACCAATGAACAAATTAAAATATATGAGTCAGCGTTTCATGACATTTCTAATTATTTGAATGTATATTCACAATTATAGATAAAGCATTATATGCAATAAAAAAAGTCGTAATAGGGTTTATGAAGCTACATGTTTCATATTTTCATCATGCCGCTCTGCCCCGCGTCACACACAGTGGTGTGTAAGGTAAAGTCTGCACTGCAGAGAGCTGCCGTGTTCTGGTCGTCCTGCTGAAATGAAGTTATCTAATCCCAGAGCCGCTAATGAGGCTGTTTTGGTGGCTCTGCTCTCTCTGAGGTACTCCACAGTATAAACAGTTCACTTACCCCACACAGAAAGGGGCTAATCAAGGGAATTATTGTTTTGCTGCTTCAATTTGCCGGCTCCCAGTTCTGCGGTGATTGGGAAGAAAATGTGCTATTGTTCTCTGCGTTAATGCTTGAACTTTAAGAGAGAGAGAAAAAATGATAGGAGTCGGTCCTGATGGCCAGAAATATGTATATTAAAATTACTTGCACAATTGTATTTGTATATATATATATTTATATAGCACTTTTTACAATACAGATTGTTTTAAAGCAGCTTTACAGTGATAACAGGAAAATAATGCAACAAAGATTGTTTCGGCTGTACAGCAGAACTAGTGATGGATCATTTTTGTTGTAAAAAAGTCATTAATTTAGTTTGTTTATATATAAATATATATATATATAGCCGCTCTGGAGAAATGTCATCGTCCAGCTGTTCAGTTCTTCTCATATAATGGTGATCAATAATATTGCTGAATATTAAATATAAGATTTCTGTCAGTATTTCATCATTCCAAGCAAGGATTCCTTTAAGATGTGTTGAATACAGTATCTACTGAATGCAGAGCAATATATTGTACAGTAATATTCTGTTGTTTCAGTATAGACAAAACTCAAGCTGAATGCATTAGATTAAAAAAAGAAAAGTCCTGCATCTTGAGCACTCTTGCATTTCCCTCATATTTACATTTCTCAGTGAGTGAAAGCGTGTGTTTGATGTCTGAATAAACACGGATAGCGGAGGACGAGCCGAGGGGAAATCTCCACAATTAGTCCTTTAACAACAGGTTGGGTAAAGTTCCCCGCACTTATGAGGGCACGGCGCCACAGCCGGCAGAAGAACCTGAAGAAATGAGCTCTGGAGGAGGGAAGAGGGAGAGAGAAGCCTCAGAAGTCAAGTCTATCTGCCAATTACCATTTTACTGCTGTTCTTTAGTTACTGTGTGTTTGGAGGGGCCATTAGCAGGTGTGTGTGTGTGTGTGTGTGTGTGTGTGTGTGTGTGTGTGTGTGTGTGTGTGTGTGTGTGTGTGTGTGTGTGTGTGTGTGTGTGTGTGTGTGTGTGTGTGTGTGTGTGTGTGTGCGCTGTCTGACCCAGCCAAAGCCTTCATCTGTAGAAGAACAGCCAGACGAGAGATCTGTAGAGCCACAGCACCGGCACACACACGTTCACACACACCAGCAAATACAAGTGTTCACACACACAGACACACACCAGCAAATACAAGTGTTCACACACACACATACACACACTAGCAAACACAAGTGTTCACACACACACTAGCAAATACAAGTGTTCACAAACACATACACACACTAGCAAACACAAGTGTTCACACACACTGGCACACACCAGCAAACACAAGTGTTCACACACACATACACGCACCAGCAAATACAAGTGTTCACACACACTGACACACACCAGCAAACACAGGAGTTCACACACACCGACACGCACCAGCAAACACAAGTGTTCACACACCAGCAAACACAAGTGTTCACACACACACACACACACACACACACACACACACACACACACACACACACACACACACAGACACACACACACACACCAGCAAACACAAGTGTTCACACACACATACACACACCAGCAAACACACGTGTTCATACACACAGACACACACCAGCAACTACAAGTGCTGGCAAACATAAGTGTTCACACACACACACACACACACACACACACACACACACACACACACACACACACACACACACACACACACACACACACACCAGCAAACACAAGTGTTCACACACACACACACACACACACACACACACACACACACACACACACACACACACCAGCAAACACAAGTGTTCACACACACACACACACACACACACACACGCGCACACACACACACACACACACACACACACACACACACACACACACACACACACACACACACACACACACACACACACCAGCAAACACAAGTGTTCACACACACACACACACACACACACACACACACACAGTTTCAGACGGTTGAACAGCCTGTGAACAGATTCAACCTTTGAAGGTTTGCAGATCAACTAAACAGAAACTTAAACAGAAACTTAAACAGCGTATATTTTAAAAACGTGTTCAAGAACTAATGGGCAAAATCGGTCCACCTTTCGATTTAGAAACAATAGTTTACATATTAAAGATACATCCGTTTTGTTTCACATCATATAAGCTGTAATTTATGGTAAATTCAGTGTATATTATATGACTGCAGTGAAGATGTCATTTGTCAGAGACGCTCAGTGCAGCAGTTGTGTGTATATTTTTAAGGATATATATATTGATGTCTTGGTAACATTTACAATAAGGTTTCATTAGTTGACATTAGTATTATCTAACATGAACTAACATTGAACAAAACATTTGTTACAGTATTTATTAATCTTGTTTGTTCATGTTAGTTCACAGTGCATGAACTAATGTTAACAAATACAACTTTTGATTTTAATAGTGTATTAGTAAATGTTGAAATTAACATTAATTTAGATTAGTAAATGCTGTAGAAGTATTGTTCATTCTTAATTCGTGTTAACTAAAGTAATGTTAACTAATGCACCTTATTGCAAAGTGTTACCGTTTTTTACATATCACATACTAGCTATTTACAGCTATTTGCTTATTATCATGTATACAAACGTTTCTGTGATTTATGGTAAATTGTAATGCATTTATTATTTTAGATTTAAACTCCATTTTTAACAAGATGATGCAGATTTGTTCCGTATAGTCCAGTGATTTACAGATTACATTAGAGCTATATGTTTAATGTGATTCATGCAATATATTTGGGTTTTGTTGCACAAGCTGTATTTTATGATGGGTGTTTACAGCACAGCACATTATTTGCATGTTAAAGATACATATGTGTTTTGTTTCAAATATAACCTGTAATTTATGTTAAATTCAGTGTATATTAAATGATTATAGTTAGTGAAGATGTCATTTGTCATGACAGACGTTGTGTGTATTTTTTTAAGGATATATATTGATGTCTTTTCTATAGTTATTTACTTATCACAAGGTATGTACAGCTATTTGCTTATTATCATGTATACAAACGTATCGGTGATTTATGGTAAATTGTAATGCATTTATTATTTTAGATTTAAACTCCATTTTTAACAAGATGATGCACATTTGTTCCGTATAGTCCAGTGATTTACAGATTACATTAGAGCTATATGTTTAATGTGATGCATGCAATGTATTTGGGTTTTGTTGCACAAGCTGTATTTTATGACAAACTGGGTGTTTACAGCACAGCACATTATTCCGATAACGCTCGACGTCCATTAGTAAGCACACTGAAGACAGAGAACCGTGTCTTTTGTTGTCGATGGCTGCGAGATCATGTGATCGACATCATTCACTCAAATTACAGTCCTCAGAGCAGAACGCTTCCTGTGCGTGTTCTCACACGAGAAAAGGGAAGAGCACATCTAGATCACTTGCATTCCTTGGCTCGCCGTTACGACGTTCAACACGAATGGTATTCAAGATCGTAAAAGCTACTTTACGAGTCTGTCAGACGAAGACATTCACCTCCGTCTGCAAAACAACTAAATAATCCAGTTCCGTGCACGAATACATGATGGACTCGCCTTTGGCCGTGAGCGGATCTGAGGCGACAAACTATAAACGCCGTGCAACTTGAAAACCTCATTTGTCGCGGGGTCGAAATGTTTTCTCTCCCTCACAAAGACACCTTTCCGAAATACTTCATTAACATAATATTCCACAGGCCGAGAGCGCCGGGGAGATGAGACATTGAGAGGTTTCACTTGACAGGGAAGATAACCTTTCAAACCGGCTCTGAGATTCATGCAGTCAAAGAATAGATGTATCAGGACAGTCCCAGATTTCATTAGCTTTGAGAGACAATAATGGTTTTCATTCGTCTTTCACGGGAGCTCTCTGTCTGTCATTTCCCTCGCCCCGGCTTGATTGAAAGGAACCATCATATGCACATCCGTGTTGTCCCACACCATTCCGAGAGCAAACCGTTTTAGATCCTTAACTATAGCCGCCGCTGTGATTGCTCAGCCACCGGCAATTTCCTAACCAACCACCACCTGAACAATGATGTGTTCAGCCCTCTGCTCTCCGGGCTTTCTGAGGGGAATCATTTCACCGTTTGGAACGAGATCTCCATAGCAACTCCTCTTTGAGGGGTTTAGAATCACCATCCAGTAATTCTATGATCATCAAGCACAGCCATTCCCAACCGTTCTTTTCACAGCGGACATGGGAAGAGGGAAGGAAGGAGGGAAGAAGGGGGTGTTGGGAAATTCGACAGTCTATTTCAGGCAATTCATCCAGCCAGCCTCCATTAGAATTCAAAATATTTCGACCTTCAATCACGGAGCGTGTTATGTGGAACTGCTGCGATCTCCAGTCAAGACGAGACACCGTTTTAGTCTAATCACCCAGGACGAGAGAGAGAGAGAGAGAGAGAGAGAGAGAGAGAGAGACTCCTCAATCCACGCCTAATCAAAACGCTCGTTTTAAACGCTGACATTCTCTCAACATGGGCCGCAAAACATACGCCGCCGGATTGAAACACCCTACTCTCTCTCTCTCTCTCTCTCTCTCTCTCTCCTGTCTGTAAATGGCGCTCAAAATACAGTAGATTTTCTCATTGACTGCAATCACATAATTCATCGTGGTGACAGAGAGTGTAAATGTTGTAGTGTGTACTGTACATCGGGAGGATTTCTCCTTGATAATCGGTTGTTGCGAGACCTATCTGTCTAGTGCCTGGAGCCAAATACGCCACTTGTGTGCACTTATGCGGAAAAACGCTACAAATGCTCTTGATGTTTCCTGATAGGCTGTCGGAGAAAAAAATCTCAAAAATCTGTAGATGAATAGCTTTTTGTGTCGTCTGCTTGTGCAAAACTGGCTGCCATGAGGCATTGAAATAATTTTGGTTAAGAGCTAACGTTTTGCTAAGCAAACTTCATAAAGAAATGACACATTGAATTAAACAGGATTTTTTTAAGTAGAAAGTATTTTCTTGTAAAACGTAACTCTAGTAATCTTTGTTTTATTTACAACTTCGAAAAATAGTTTTTACAGTATATAGATGGTTTCTTTGTGCTGTGATTCAAGGGGCTCCACTAGTGTTGTAGGACTTCAGACCAGTTTTTGAAGGTCTTGTCTCGGTCTCGGCCGCATTTGTACTCGGTCTTGTCTTGGTCTCAAACTTAGAGGACTTTTATCTCAAGACTACAACTGCGAGGATATCACTAAATTGCCTGATTTATTTGTTTACATCATTAATGTGATTTGATGTAAAACTTACTGCTTAAAATGCAATCAATAACTTATTTCTAATGTGATTTCTGTAGTTACTGTGGTGCCGGGTTCAAAATCAATGCAGGATTGTCTCAGAAATGCCCAAAATTAATATAAACGCCCACAAAATTTAAGTTATGATTTCAAAACCGTGCTTGTATGAGATCTTGTTTTTTAGGATATAATTAAGCAATATCACAAGAGCAAGTGAGCTGTTTATGTGATATTGATTTCAAACAAATGTTCAATAAACAAGAAGTTAATATTAAATTACATACATTTTAGACTATTTTTTTGTCATGAGTTTTTGCTATTTCGGCAACGCGTTTCATTACCTAACGAATCAATAAACGATTCCGTGACTCACTCATTAAGTGTTTTGATTTCAGTTTCATATTTAAAAGTAGAACTATCATTTTATTTTTCCATCACATTTCTATAATCAAAATGTTATTTAAAAAAAAAAAATGATCTGAACATTATTTATGCAGGTGTAACATTTCAGATGCAACTTCTTGTCTTGGTCTCGGTTTAGATGACCTTTGACTACAACACTAGGCTCCACTATTCTGGTCCTTAGATACGGCTCAGGTTCTTCCTACACTGTCAGAAAAAGAGGTATAGGCTACAAAAGCTGTCACTGGGGCGGCACCCTTTCAAAAGGCACACCTTTGTACCTAAAGAGTGCATGTTATTACCTCAAAGGTAAATATCGGTACCGAAAGCTTACATAGTAGTAGCTAAATGATACATATTAGAATCTTTTTAAGGGTACCGTCCCAGTGGCAGCTTTTTTACCATTTTTTGGGGATTTTTGTTGGCTGTTTTATTGCCCACCGGACAAACATCAACAAAGTCGCATGATTTGAAGTACAGTATCAACACAGAATCTATTTTTATGTTTTGCCAAATTGGTGGCAAATGTGCATGAGTTCGTATGATTTCAGTTGTACATTTTTGTACGGTGTGCTTACGCACAGCCGAGGGTCAAATCAGAATCTGTGAATTCACCACGAATTCAACCAAAGCATTCAATTGTTCGGTTTTTTTGCATTCCGTTTCACAAACACTGACTATTTTCTGTCAGTGTCGGATTTCTGTTTTCTCGAACAGTTGCACATGTCTTGAATTGCTGAACAGTGTTTTAGATCAAAACCGACTGTTCAATCAGGCGGTCAGGAAGATGAGCACTCAATGAAAGCCTGGATTACAGCGTGACAACACATGTTACATCACCACATGTTTCCATGCATTTGTTAACCTTCATTTCAATCCGCCCTTGGGAGATAAAAAACTGCACGAATGACAGAAAAACAGAGTCTTCCCTCATCAAAGACGCCCACTGGTTATTGCATGTGGACAGATTGTTACCTTGCTCAGGATGGTGAACGTGATTTCACCAAGTGCAACATGTTCCTGGATCAGTATCTTTGTTGATCCTGGAACAACATTCCAATCAACCAATCAGATTCGAGAGACAAGTTTACAGTTTATGTTTAGGCTTACAATCAGGGTTAGGTGCTTCTACATCAGTGTATCATTTCCCTCTGATTTTATGGATTAGTTATGGGTAGGGTTAGTGTAGGGATAGGGTTAGGGTTAGGGACTAAATTTTCAGACAGGAATGCTGTTCCAGGATCAACAAATTATGTCTAACTTGGTAAAATCCCGGTGACCTGCTATAAGGACAGATGTCTGATGCATTCGCTCGTACCACATCACAGAGCATCTCCCAGAGATATTTTGATGAAATATGAAATGCGCTCAGCGTCCAGCAGCTCCAGAGGTGCCAGATGCTGAAATTCAAGATTCTGAGGTAACGTACCACTAAACTCAGGTCGGGGTGTGACTATAAGCCAGGAAGCAATTGAATCGTTTCGAATCTAGTACATCGGTTTCTCTTTCGTTGTTTGGCTCGATACCAGCTCTATGTAAACAAAATGGGACATAACATTCATTTTCAGTAGTCTGGGTAATTTCCACAGAGCTGCATTTGATATGTAGTCGTGTGCAGGTGCGATTAGAAAAGGTGTGCGTTTAGAGAAGCCAAGCACAACAACGCCGATCAGCCCATGTGAAAATGCGAGGCTCAGGGGAGCTTTGGGCCACTGACTGCGGGACTCGAGCAAGAATAACACAGCGGCACGGAAAGAGACTCGTAATGTGTACCAGACTACGGCAAATGAGATGGGAAGATTTCTACACACAGGGACAAACCGCAGTTCTCCAGGCTGACTGGGAGAGGAACCATGAAGCTCAGTCCGAACACGAGGCTTCAGTTTTCAGTGCTCAGATCCCCAAACTCCTCTCTAATAGTTTTTGGAAGCTCGCAGTGAAAATAAATCCACTGTTTACACAAGTCTTTTTGAAATCATTAGAGTACCAGAAAATATCTCTGCACATACTGCAGGGTATAAGGTTGAGCAACATTTCCTCGTACTTCAAAAAGTCTCTGCAAGAGCCGGCAATTCCAGTCCAACCGCCGCCTGGCTCCAATCACTCGCTGATAAAACACTCTCTGTTTGGTTACAGCCAGCAGCGGTTAAACCCTTGAAACAACCATGACTATCACAGCGAGACCCAGCGAATGACTGACACCCTCTTATGTCAGAAAAATGCTCTAAAAAGACTTCAGATTTGTCCAGATGGTTCCTACATGATACACAGTAATATGGTTATGTTTCAATGGTCTAATGAACCCCATTCTGATCAATTCTCATCAGATTCACATTACTGCGACCAAGGTTGAGGGTAGAGTTTCTGTGCGACTCCAAATAAAGTGAACATGCTGTTGTTTCGGTGCCTGATTCACAAGGAATCCTGCAGACAAGAAAAGAGTGCAGGATGCATTTGCACAGTGCAGTTCTTGCATGCCGGTTGTGAATGCTGGAATTATTATGATCTGCCATATTTTACTGAGACCACACCTCAGGGATTCAGACTTTAAAATGCTGAAAGTTCACACAACTTCACCACACATCTGGATATGAGCCCAGCTATAACACTCTCTTCTCCATCGTTTCATCCTCATTCCGTAAATTGCTGATGATAATATGATGATATCAAAGCATTAATTGTGCCTATCAATTAGCTCTGACTTTTGTGAATAAGAAGCAATATTTACACAAAAAGGAGGCGTCTTTGTGCTTAAAAGAATATGGATGACTTCAAGTTTTTTTATTTCAATGAAATTATTGTACTATATTTTAGTTTGATGTTTTTTAGGTCATATTTTGTATTTTTAGGGGATTTCATGGTACTAAATTATATTCATGCAGTAGTTATAATCCATTTATTCACTTTTTGAGCATGGACCTGAAAATGAAATCATAAATCTTGAATGCTTTGGAGCTCAGACTTAAGTCTTTTGCATTAACTGTTATGAAAAATGCACAAAAATACAACTTTAAATTTTTTTTTCCAAAACAATCCTAAAACTGTGAGAAAATCAAAGTCATAAATCTAAACAAGCTGTGTTTCAAAGTTGAGCTTGATATCTAAAAAAAGTAGCTTTCAGTAAGATTTTGTTTGGGCGCAGTGCCAAACGTTTCCACTAGATGAAATTCATTTTTCGCGAACAATGCAGGTGTTCAATGAACAATGCATTTTTTTCAGGACCATTTAATAATGTCCGTGATTTTTTTTTTTTTTTTTTTTGTTCACACAGCAAGTGCCACAAGCTTTACCAAGTTCGGTACCAAGTACGAAAATTAGAAAAAAACAAAACGTAAAACTTTTTGGTCAAAAATGTCTGAAGAGGGTAAAGTATGCATGATAAAATTGGTGGACTAGCTAAGGGTTAAACTAGCACCTCGTTAGAATGGATTTGGGTGGTTATTGGATAAGATTTCTGCATTGAAATAACCTGCAAAAGTGTTTGAATGTCAGTATGAACTCAGTGTTGAATGTTGCAACTGAATCTCGCAAGACGTTTTACAAAACAATGGTAACCATCAATACACAACCTAGTAACACACACAACTAAACCCTATCATGATCACCAGTTTTCTACACAGAGCTCCAAATCAATAGAGATGATTTTCTGGTTTGCTGTAAGGTATGAATGTGTGTGAACCTTCCATATTAAGACATGACAACCAACCCGTTCACACATTCTGGCAATCTTTTGTGTTAAACAGCACAGTTTCATGTAGAACACATTTGGCAAACGTTCATCTCGATGCAAGAAAAAGCGTGTTGCCACTACTACCATATAATCAGGAGATAAAAAGAAGAGCCCTGGATGTTGAAACATGTCCCTGCTGACACTGGATAAAACATTTCTATAATTACAAAACAAAGACAGAAATTGTTAATGGTTAAGTGGTGGAGGAACCATTTATACTCAGTGGAATCTGTTCAAGGAAAACAATGATGAGTGAAAACAGTGAGCCATAAATTCATAAAAGAAAAGTGTCTGTTTTATGGCCTGGTTTTCCATTTCTATTCATGAGCTTTGTTTATGACAGAGATTTAAAAAAAGGAGCCGTAAAATCCAGCAATATTACAATGAACTCCCTGAGCATTTATTCTTTTAAATATTCAACACAAGACGAAACAAATAGACTAAGTATAGAAGCCTCACATTGTTTGGAGGCCATGTGTGAGCGGTGCTTGACGCCAACACCATATAAGGGCATAGTGGGCGGGGACATTACAGGGACATTGATATGCGGTTGCTAGGGTGTTCTGGGCGGTTGCTAGGTGGCTTTTTAGACGCCCAAGTCTTTGTCTTTAAATATGGCTTGATGACTACAGGATGTTTTATGGTCCACCAAAAACTGTAATTCCTAGTACTTAAGAAGTAGCACACTTCCCACCTATACAAATCACACAAAGCCCTAATCCTAAGTATGATAAATAGTGAGATTCTTGCCTTAAAAGACATTACTGTGCAGATGCAGTTATAAATCACATAAAAAACTTGCTTCACTGGATTACACATGGTGGCCAGCAAACAAAACCAATATTAATGTCCAGTTCCCCTCCCGCTGGTCAGGTCATCAGCCATATGTGACCTCTGACCTGTGTTAAACACAACTACTGGTCACATACATATTCACACATTATACTGCATCCTGTTTACCAACATTTACCCAAATTATCCACCATCCAACAACTACACAGATATTTGATTCAGCTTATTGCCTAAATGGAAGATCCAACCGTGATTTGTGGTTTGCCAAGAGAAACCCTGTCATTAGACAATAAATGTGTGGAAAAACATATTAAACAAATTGATCAACCAAACTGTCTCCTAATTAACTCTTTCCCCTCCAGCGTTTTTGAAAAAAAAGTTGCCAGCCAGTTATCTGAATATCTGAGCACGCAATGTTTTAAAAGAAAGAACAGACCCTCTGCTTTTAAACAAAAAAACCTGTTTTATTCTAGTTTCATGCATTCTTTTTTTATCAAAACTTGAATGTGGGAAACATTTTGAGCAAAAAGCTGAGAAAATCGTGTCTGGATCGGATATTGAACGATGATCATAAATCGAGTCTAAGCTTTACAGTCCTGTAGCTCGTCCTGGGTCGATGTTTCATTCAGTAACATTAGGCAGTTTTGATTTATACACTGTTTAATGTTGATGATCGCGTTATTTTTCATATGCTTCTGATTACATATGCTATCGCTTGTTTCTGCTTCTTCTTCATGTGTGTTTTGATCAGGAGATTCAGTACTCTTTCAGTGGATGTGTAATAGCGCCCCCTACCGAATAACAGTGAAAGCATGGAAAGCCAGAAATTTACATCAGTGGTGGGGAAAGAGTTAAAATATGAGCCTTGTAACAGTGATCTGCAGTGGAGGAAATGTGGTGAAGTACAGTGATGAAAACATGATGAAAACCCTCTCACACTGCACACTGAGGCCACTCCCCCTCTCACACTGCACACTGAGGCCACTCCCCCTCTCACACTGACACTGAGGCCACTCCCCCTCTCACACTGCACACTGAGGCCACTCCCCCTCTCACACTGACACTGAGGCCACTCCCCCTCTCACACTGCACACTGAGGCCACTCCCCCTCTCACACTGACACTGAGGCCACTCTCACACTGACACTGATGCCACTCACCTTCTCACACTGACACTGAGGCCACTCCCCCTCTCACACTGACACTGAGGCCACTCCCCCTCTCACACTGCACACTGAGGCCACTCCCCCTCTCACACTGCACACTGAGGCTACTCCCCCTCTCACACTGCACACTGAGGCCACTCCCCCTCTCACACTGCACACTGAGGCTACTCCCCCTCTCACACTGCACACTGAGGCCACTCCCCCTCTCACACTGCACACTAAGGCCACTCCCCCTCTCACACTGCACACTGAGTGAGCACAGCGCAGGACCAGAGGCCACTCCCCCTCTCACATTCACACTGAGGCCACTCCCCCTCTCACACTGCACACTGAGGCCACTCCCCCTCTCACACACATACTGAGGCCACTCCCCCCTCACACTGACACTGAGGCCACTCCCCCTCTCACACTGCACACTGAGGCTACTCCCCCTCTCACACTGCACACTAAGGCCACTCCCCCTCTCACACTGCACACTAAGGCCACTCCCCCTCTCACACTGCACACTGAGGCCACTCCCCCTCTCACACTGCACACTAAGGCCACTCCCCCTCTCACACTGCACACTGAGTGAGCACAGCGCAGGACCAGAGGCCACTCCCCCTCTCACATTCACACTGAGGCCACTCCCCCTCTCACACTGCACACTGAGGCCACTCCCCCTCTCACACACATACTGAGGCCACTCCCCCCTCACACTGACACTGAGGCCACTCCCCCTCTCACACTGCACACTGAGGCCACTCCCCCTCTCACACTGACACTGAGGCCACTCCCCCTCTCACACTGACACTGAGGCCACTCCCCCTCTCACACTGCACACTGAGGCCACTCCCCCTCTCACACTGCACACTGAGGCCACTCCCCCTCTCACACTGACACTGAGGCCACTCCCCCTCTCACACTGACACTGAGGCCACTCCCCCTCTCACACTGCACACTGAGGCCACTCCCCCTCTCACACTGACACTGAGGCCACTCCCCCTCTCACACTGCACACTGAGGCCACTCCCCCTCTCACACTGCACACTGAGGCCACTCCCCCTCTCACACTGACACTGAGGCCACTCCCCCTCTCACACTGACACTGAGGCCACTCCCCCTCTCACACTGCACACTGAGGCCACTCCCCCTCTCACACACACACACTGAGTGAGCACAGCGCAGGACCAGACACAAAGAGGGTCGAAGAAAGCAGCGGAGCTTAAGTAGTGTTTTCTTGGAGTTCACTGTGTAACCTGCTCTTTGAATCGTCGCGCTTATTCACTGTTTACTTCTCAAAATTATATTTTATTCTGGTGCGCTTAACGTTATTGCTACTGTGTAATAGCAGCCTATGCTATTCACCAACTAACTCTTTCTAACAGTCTCTTTCACGGCCATCATTTGTAGTAGCCTATTCACAAACTGTTTGCTCAAGCGTAGCGTTTTCTCTGAGTTCCCTGTGTATCCTGCTCCCTCAATCGTGTAGTTCAATTTTCCATATTTATTGTATGTCATTATGTCAGTATCAGTATTTGCTTTCTACCATGCACAAATAAAAATGTCACTGAACTTTTGCTGTGTAATTGTAACAATGAGCACTCAAACACACCAAACCAACAATTACTAAAAACACACACAAAAACTGATTTTACATGGGCACTGCACCAGTATTTACTAATGCCAGCAGAAATGCATTTACACATACCGGTAAGTCAATTTCACAAATGTATAGCAAACTCAAAAGACCTGGGCGCTGTAAGGCTGGTCGGACCCCAAGCTTTCACAAAACAGAGTAGCTTTTCCAGTAACAAGCTTTTGATTAGCATGACAAGACGCTACATCTCTATTTTTGGTAATATTGTTTTGCATGTGCAGCTTTTCAAGGTTCTAATCAAACACTCATTGGGAAGTTGATTCATTTTAGTGAATCAGTTCGTTCAGGAAAATAACACAAGCACACATGTGTTCAAGATAATATATTTCTAAAACAGATTTATATTTTAAAAGATGCTACCCAACTAAAATAAACAGCTCTGATGTACTTACTCAGCTAATAAAAATATGTTCTACGAACGTTTTTCTAATGCTCCCATTAGGTTATGAAAACGTTATTTTTAGTTTTTTTTTTCTGTGCATTCAAAAAACATCCAGTTTTAAAAATGTTTCTTTGATATGTGAACGTTAAAGATATAATTATAATTCTGCACGCATTATGAGAATTTTACTTTTGAATGTTCTCTGAAACAAGTAACGTTTAAAAAAATGTCAGACCATGGATCCATGATCAGTGAATAAATAATGTTTCTGTGCTAACATTTTAAGAACATTATTAAAGACCAAATAACTTTGTATGAACATTCTTATTAATGTTACTGGAAGAACATTTGTTCATAACTTTGAGAGAAAGTTCTGTGAACGTTCCCTGTTAACAAGGTAGGTACTTTTTTTTTTTAGCAGAGCTTGAGATGTAGCTAACAACTTTTTGACAAGCTACAGCTTAAAGTAACTTCCTCAAGACTAATTGGGGAATTGTACAGAGGATTTGGAGTCACCACAGACCTGTCTTAACCTGGCAGTGTAAAGACACCTTCAGGATCACACGAGAAACTCAACAGAGAGAGAAGCCTTTCCTACTGCAAACCTCCCACTGCACTTGCGCACGATGATACTGCTATTACACATTTACATGCATTCAAACGAAGACCGTTTCCCTTTCAGACAGTGGTATTGTTATTTGAGTGCTTTCTTGTTGGGGACCACAGGGTCAAAAGAAAAGTCGGCTAACCTCAAGAAACAACATGCTTTACATACACACTAATTACAGCATATAGACTCATGACTGCACATCTGCATTCCTCTCTGCTGGATATATGCGAGGAAAACATTACACACGGCTCCGGAATAATAGTTTTCACCTGCAGTCTGAGGCGAACACGAGACACACAACTGTGCATTGGCCCTGTCAAATATGAAAAGCTCACACGCGACATGAGCCAGAGAGTTTCCAAAGGTAAGGCTGTCTCATCTCACAAGAGCTGTTGAGCATCTATCAGGGAAAAAAAGGCCATGACACCTCTATTCCCGTGTCCAGCGGTAATGCCGAGCGAAGAGATCCACTCAACAATAAGGATAAATGCTCGGTATTGTAACCCTGTCCCCATCCGCCTCTCTCTCTCACGGCAAACGCCACATCCACTAATCTGAGCTCTTCTCCTGTAATGGGAAAGTCAATAGCTGCATACAATCAGTAAACAAATTCTGCTATTTTTAAAAAGAGCCTCCGTCTCCATTTTAGTGCCGGCAATTTAAATTATTCTACCGTGTAACACCTTAATTGTGTAAGACAAAGACGATGTCGAGAGCACAAAAGAAACATGAGAGGAGCGTAATTTCTGTGCTGCCACGCAGAGATGACATGTGATAAGCATTGAGTGTGGACCGCTCCGACGACGCCAGATGACAGTTTGTAGTTAGTCGCTATAATAAGGCAGAGACAAACAGTTTGTCTTTAAGCTGTTGTGAATGTCAGCCTCTTAATGAAGATAAAGAAATGCAGTTAAGAGCATATCAAAGCCAAGCCGGGCTGAATTCTCCTGTTGGATTTCATTATTGGCAGTTAAACAACACGGTTTTCATGTTCAGCATTTAAACGTTGAGGGTTGCCTTTCAAAGATATTGATCTTTGTGGAGAGATGGTTTTAGTCTGGGAATCTTCATGGGAATGCTCTATTTATTATGCTGTTGTTAGTGACCAGCTCTCTGAATAGCATTCAGGATCATATTAAACTCAAATTGAAGTTTGGTGGCTTTTAGTCCGTGTCTTTGACCATGTACATCTCCGAGATCCATCTGGAAAACATCTGTTGTGTACAAACATCTGATAAACATATTTATCAGAATATGCATTCTAAATCATAAACGTCTTTGAGACATCTTCTAAATGTCTATATAACATCTGACAGGAAACGTCTTAGAGACGTATCGCATCAAACGCTCTAAAAAATACATCTTTCAGATGAAAACACGCACATCACATAGACGTCTCTGAGATGTGTGTGTGCTATCGATCATTTTTACTCTAAAATCTGACAAAACTAGATTTTTACCGAAATTTTAACTCGATCTCACGAGAAAACGCAACTATTGTACGAGGTGGCGATTTCGTATTAAATCATACGATGTGAATCATACAAAAACGTAAGAGTTTTAGAACTTCTGATTCCGTATGGGAAATAGTTTCCCAAACATTTTATTGCTCAGCCGACATCATCTACTTCACTTATTTTTTCATTTTTAACTATACGTTTGTAAAGGGAGTATAGCTAACTAAACATACCTATCAAAAGGTTTGGATACATTATTTCAGCAAGGATACATTAAGTTGATCAAAAGTGACAATAAAAATAATTTATAATGTTATGTCATTTGATAGTTCCTTTCCTTTTACCTTCAATTACGTTTTGTTAGCAGCTTGTCTTGTAGCTAACTAAAGAACAAAAATAGCTTGACTGAAATGTACCTACTTTATGACCAGCAGAAGAAAGTTTGCTCAGTGTGTTTAATCTGTCTCTGTCATGGCGCAAACATCTTTCTGACCAAAACTACACTCTGAATCATGCCAGCCGTTGTGATTTCGTGTTAAGCAACATGTTAAGCCAGCATGTGTGTGCTCTTTTGTGGATGTATTTCTGCACACCGCTGCGATTGAGTAATTACCATGACAAAGTCATTGCATTGCTCATGGCTGCTGAGGTAAACGTGTGTGAGAAGAAACAGGTGCGGTCCCGTCCCAACCTGGCCAGACAGACGCTAGCGCTCATGACTCAATGCCCAACATAAAACTAGTGCGTGACAGGAAGCCTTTACATACCACACACACCTCCTTGACAGAGAAAAAGCCATACATTATATACATCCTACACACCCCGACAGCAAAACCATCAGAGAAAACTAAGACAAGAATCTGGATCACAATATCAACCACTGCTGAGTCTGAGAAAAAAAAAAACCTTAAAAAAAAATAATATTCAGACATTTAAGGCATTTAAATGTAAATGCCATTGCATTAAATACAAAATATCAAACCATGCAGCATTCATTTTAAAATAAATACAGCACTTAAAAGCACGCATATCAAGCAAAATACATATAAACAAATCTGTTAGGTTCCATATTATAAAACAGATTTACTGTTCAAATAAAAAGTATTTGGGCACTTTCTGGTTGTCAAACATTAGGGGAACATGCCTGTAGTTATTGTCATGAACTGTCTAAATCATTTCTAGAGCCACTGTAAAGTATATATATAAATATATACAAACAAAATAACTGTTAGATTAATCCTTTTTCTTTTCTATTTTCTTCTTTTCACGATTAATCTAACATAAAAGTTTGTATTTCTATAATATATGTTTGTAATATATATGTGTGCATGTGTATAAATATACATACAATATGTGTGTACACACACACACACACACACACACACACACACACATCATATCTTTTATATATATATTCATTCTTGCACCTTAATTGACTGTGTCTGGTTCAGAAAGAAAGCTTTCAGCAGATACAGACAGACAGACACACAGTGTGAGACAGACGAACCCCATACCTGGCAGGTGTGTGTGTGTGTGTGTGTGTGTGTGTGTGTGTGTGTGTGTGTGTGTGTGTGTGTGTGTGTGTGTGTGTGTGTGTGTGTGTGTGTGTGTGTGTGTGTTGCGAGGGCAAACAGCAGCGTCGGCGGTGCCTGAATTCAATGTTTTTATCTGGCTCAGTGATGTGGAAGAGGAAGCCTTGAGATGCCGTGCGCGGTTGTGTCAAGCTGACTTCCTGAAAATACACACACACACGACGGTCATGACTCGATCAGACCCGTCTAAACATTAAAGAACATGCTCACATCGTCTCAAATCCAAAGGAAAAATCATATATATTGGATGATCTGAATTTAAAAGATACTCTGCTATTATTCCAGCACAAAGCCTGATAACAAGGCCTTTAATCCCATAATAGATCTGTTGGATTTGGGATTCAGGGGTAAACTGTTTCAGCGGCCCCATGTTGAGTGGGATGAAGAGTCCTTCGCTCTGGGACCAGTGCCTCGCCTCACCTGCTGCTGGGAATGACAACGACTCAAGAACCAATAGGGCTGAAATTGCTTTAGATTGATGACATACAGGGATCGAGCGAGGTCTTTCACTGCCCAGAGTAACACACCCAATCTGACGGCAGAATATAATTCAAGGGCACTTTAAGAGTGACCGCTAAAGTCCAGAAGGAACCTCTCGGTAAACAGCTAAATAAAACACTGGAAGGGCCATCAAATCTGCTTGGACTTGCTCAAGATGAAATTATTTCTGATAGCCATGTCCTCCCTTCATAACAACATACAGTCTGTCAGTGTACACACACACACACACACACACACACACACACACACACACACACACATTGTTTTCATGTTTTTCATGTCCATAGACATAATGATTTTTATACTGTACAATCTGTATGTTCTCTCTCCTTACACTAACCCTACCCCTAAACCTGCCCATCACACACATACACACACACACACACACACACACACTAACCCTACCCCTAAACCTGCCCATCACACACATACACACACACACACACACACTAACCCTACCCCTAAACCTGCCCATCACACACACACACACACTAACCCGACCCCTAAACCTGCCCATCACACACACACACACACACTAACCCGACCCCTAAACCTACCCATCACACACACACACACACACACTAACCCGACCCCTAAACCTACCCATCACACACACACACACACTAACCCGACCCCTAAACCTACCCATCACACACACACACACACACACACACACACACACACACACACACACACACACACACACACACACTAACACTACCCCTAAACCTGCCCATCACACACACACACACACACACTAACCCGACCCCTAAACCTGCCCATCACACACACACACACACACACACACACACTAACCCGACCCCTAAACCTGCCCATCACACACACACACACACACACACACACACACACACACACACTAACCCGACCCCTAAACCTACCCATCACACACACGCACACACACTAACCCGACCCCTAAACCTACCCATCACACACACACACACACACACACACTAACCCGACCCCTAAACCTACCCATCACACACACACACACACTAACCCGACCCCTAAACCTACCGATCACACACACACACACACACACACACACACACTAACACTACCCCTAAACCTGCCCATCACACACACACACACACACACACACACACACACACACACACACACACACACACACACACACACACACACACACACACACACACTAACCCGACCCCTAAACCTACCCATCACACACACACACACACACTAACACTACCCCTAAACCTGCCCATCACACACACACACACACACAAACACTAACACTACCCCTAAACCTGCCCATCACACACACACACACACACACACACACAAACCCGACCCCTAAACCTGCCCATCACACATACACACACACACACACACACACACTAACACTACCCCTAAATCTGCCCATCACACACACACACACACACACACTAACCCGACCCCTAAACCTACCCATCACACACACACACACACACACACACACACACACACACACACACACTAACCCGACCCCTAAACCTGCCCATCACACACACACACACACTAACACTACCCCTAAACCTGCCCATCACACACACACTAACACTACCCCTAAACCTGCCCATCACACAAAACTTTCTGCATTTTTTACATTTTCACAAAACATCTGATTTATAAGCTGTTTTCCTCACAGGGCCGTTAGAGTGTTTTCCACACTAACCCGACCCCTAAACCTACCCATCACACACACACACACACACACTAACCCGACCCCTAAACCTACCCATCACACACACACACACACACACACACACTACCCCTAAACCTGCCCATCACACACACACACACACACACACACACACACACACTAACCCGACCCCTAAACCTACCCATCACACACACACACACACACACACACACACACACACACACTAACACTACCCCTGCCCATCACACACACACACACACACAAACACAAACACTAACACTACCCCTAAACCTGCCCATCACACACACACACACACAAACCCGACCCCTAAACCTGCCCATCACACATACACACACACACACACACACACACACACACACACACACACACACTAACACTACCTCTAAACCTCTCCATCACACACACACACACACACACACACTAACCCGACCCCTAAACCTACCCATCACACACACACACACACTAACCCGACCCCTAAACCTGCCCATCACACACACACACACACACACACACACTAACCCGACCCCTAAACCTACCCATCACACACACACACACACTAACACTACCCCTAAACCTGCCCATCACACACACACTAACACTACCCCTAAACCTGCCCATCACACACACACACTAACACTACCCCTAAACCTGCCCATCACACAAAACTTTCTGCATTTTTTTTTACATTTTCACAAAACATCTGATTTATAAGCTGTTTTCCTCACAGGGGCCAAAAAATGTCCCATATGGATTTCAGATATTGCCATATTTGTGGGGACATTTTGTCCCTATAATGTAGAGTTTACCAGGACACACACACACAACCAGTACTTAATTTGACTCTTGATCTATAAAGTATGTTATGATGTATGTGTATATGTAGAGAGAGAGAGAGAGAGAGAGATGTAAATGAAGTACTATGGTTGGACCATTGTTCATTGTTTCAGGTGGAAATACTGAATGAATACCATTTACATAATTGAAATGGTAGTTTGAAAGTAACCTCAAAGAAAAAACAAATATATATAGTTTGACCATGTTTTTACTACTTAATTGGTATTACCATGTCACTGTGATATAGCGACAGCATGCAT
Source organism: Vimba vimba (assembly GCA_022828995.1). Lineage (NCBI taxonomy): Eukaryota > Metazoa > Chordata > Actinopteri > Cypriniformes > Leuciscidae > Vimba > Vimba vimba. The sequence continues at coordinate 35,492,982 of CM040823.1, forward strand.
CACTGCCATCTTCATGCATGGTATTTCAATTGTACTGGCTTTATAGTAGCCTATAAACATCATGATAGTGCCATGTAGTTATGTTAATACCGTTTTTGTAAACAGCTACGTTAAATCTATTTAATATAATCGGCTTCTTTCTTTCTATTGGTGTGATTAGTCGCGCGCATCATGAGATCTCCGACGAGTCCAAACGCAATTGGACAGAGCCGTCAGTCACACGGTCACAGCAGAGATGAGCAGTGGTGGACCAGAGCTTCCTCACACACACACCATCCCTCTGAGCCACAAATTACACACGAGAGCCTTGTCGTGTAGAGTTTGAGCCGTGGATCGACGTGAATCGAGGGATTTTTCACTAAGCACCTGTTGGCGCGAGTGTTTATCTGAGCTGGATCCTGCGCGCGCCACAGACATGACAGGGAATGAGTGTGCAATGACACACACATTTGCGTCTGAGAAACACGACCTAAACATGCTTATAGAGGCTTAAACAATAACAATGTGTGTTTTCTTTTCCTGTAATAAAAATACAAATGTAACACTTGAATAAACACAAATAAATTAAATTATAGGAAGAATTAAGATTTTTTTAAGAAATAATGATAATGTAATCGAATTTATAAATACTGAAATAAAATCACGTGGAGAAAATTGCATGATAATTTTAAATATTCCAAGACGGAACAATAGGAAACGTTAACAAACGCCCAGAGATAGAGAGAGAGAGAGAGAGAGAGAGAGAGAGAGAGAGAGAGAGAGAGAGAGAGAGAGAGAGAGAGAGAGAGAAAGAGAGAGAGAGCACATGACATACACATGCAAATTTCGAAGTAGTCATGCATTAATGTGCGCAGTGTCACTGTTGCTCTATTGTGACACGCGGAGAATAGCAGATAACATTCACCGGCCACTTAAGCACAAACACGACATCACTCGCCATGACCTGCCCGCACACAGATCCACCACAGGGCTTGTCTATATCAGCAAAACACTAGGAATAATCAAATCATAATGTGCACGGATAAGAGCGGCATGTTTGCATACTGGAATGGTCACAAAAGGCTGTAACCCTAATGATCTATTCCTCCTGTTTCTAAGATGAAATAACGCTGGATGATGCAGAGAGAGAGAGAGAGAGAGAGAGAGAGAGAGAGAGAGAGAGAGAGAGAGAGAGAGAGAGAGAGAGAGAGAGAGAGAGAACTGCGGGCCCGTAACATGCACCTGACACTGGACATCAACTAAAGCTGTTATGCACGATTTGACAAGTGTTTAATTCGCGACTTTTTTTTTTTTTTTATTGGTTTAATTGCGCAGTTTCAGAAACTATATTCAAAGCTGTCATGTCGTAAAATTGGACTTTCAGGTGAATTGCGGGTTTACTTGTAACTGAATGTTGCCACATTACGCGACGACCTGCGCTTCCACGTCTGCGTAAAAACAATGCCCACATATCCAATAGCAATATAAAGGCATTTATGTGTGAAATGAATTAGCGAATTTATTAGGCTAGGCTGAATACATTTGCAAATTGAAATAAAAAAACCCCACTATCTCATTCCCTTATTCCATCTGTCTTCCCTGTTTCCAAATCTAACAACAAAAAAAAACAATACAATACAATATATATATATATATATATATATATATATATATATATATATATATATATATATATATATATATATACAAAAAAAAAAGAAAAAGCAAAAAAAATAAAAATAAATAATTGAGTAGAAACTGTTGTGCTTTATGGAAAGCACAAATAATTCTCTCCTCACTGCGCTTTGTTTTGCGCCAGCAATCACACAAAACCCCGTGCCCTTACGGGTTTATTAAAACATAACACAGTTATGCTGCTGTTGCGCGCGCGTTAGATGAAGACTTATTCCTTATAACCACGGTGAGCTCATTAAACATGCTTGAACCTGTCAACGGACATAACAAGCGTGTGTTTGACTGTCAAAATCATGAAGTGAAACACAGGACATGGTGACCTGCAAGGTGCCTCGATCAATGACACTGTATTTGCAAAAAGCAACTGATATGTGAGTTAATATTTGTTTTGACTCTCTTTGAATTGTTCGAGGGGGGGAAACCAGCCTGTTTGGGGTGATCAAGTGAAGGACCTGTAGTAGAGAGGGATTTAAAATGAGCCAGATTAGTTAATTATCCACAAATGCGCTTTTCCTCTTAAGGGTGGGGACAAATTAATCCCAGCGGCAACCGACAAAAATTCTCTCCTGTGAAAAGCCCTCTCTCTCTCTCTCTCTCTCTCTCTCTCTCTCTCTGTACCAATACAGGGGTTTTGGAGCGGGCCAGACCCTTCTAATGAATAGGTCCGGATTAATCATTCATCTTGTGTTGTTTAACGCTTTGATGGATGCATATCGTCACTCAGTCTCAAGACAATAGATGCACGGCGTTTTGTTCTTACCAAATAAATCACTCACATTGTTTAAGGTACATTGATCAATCTAATGACTTGTAATAGGCTCCTAATTACCACAGAAAAGGGCTCGCAAGGCACAAGCCGGACTGTGTTTTTAAATTCATAAAAGTCCGGTTAGTTAAAAATATAGCCTTATGATATCATGCATTAGGGTAGACTAGAGTGGTTTAACTTACATTTCATAATTTGCTCTTTTTTTTATTCTAAAAAATAAATGTGGTTTCAGCAAATAACAAAAAGCTATTTCAATTTTAAATATTGATGTTTATTTCCGTCCTCTTTTCATTATAAAATGTGTCTTTATACTCTTGGCCTATTTAACAGCTGTCAGGGGTAATCAATCCTCAATTAATAGAAACTCCTCAAAGTGAATATATATTAATTGCGAGTAGTAATTATCTGTTTTCATCCGCGTCTCATATTGCGCACATTTCGCCCGAACAGTTAAGAAATGTACATCAGTGTAAAGCTTCGACGAAGCAATTTTATTTCATTTTCAGCAGCAGTGCATACATACACATCTAAATCTGTAACCTAAAGCTCTCTCTGCGCCTCAGGCCAATTTGTTTATGCTGAACAGACGTTTAATAGTGTTAATTGTTCCTCCGTCAATTTGCAGTGATTGCGGAAATCAAGCGATTTTCGAGACTCCACCACTTGGATTTGAATAAATTGTTTTATATTCCCTAGCTCTCTCCATAGGAGGGAATTTAAAGCGAAGCGCTTTGGAGTAAATTGCATCCAGCCTGACTGGCAGCGTTCAGCCGCTATAATGGAGCATTATTTGGTCATTTTGAATACTGTAATGCACAGCGTTTCGGCGGGGCCATTCTCAAGAAAATTGCTTTAACTTTTAAAAGGAGGCGATTCACTCCAAAGAAGGCCATTGTTACATTATGTCATTACCCTTAAATGTTTTAACAAGCAGCGCAACACGCTGCTATAATGCACTGATCTTTATATATTAAAAAAATAATAATTTTGAGGGGATAATCAAAAAATATTAATTTTGGAATATCTGTTTTTTTTTTTGTATCCAAAATATATTATATGTTATATTATAAGTTATAGGCTATTTAGGCTGCCATTTAGCGCTCGAACTTTGCATTGAGCATTTCTATTTGAAGTAAATAAAAAAATAATAATAAAAAATGTTTTTTGAGGTTTTTGAGTCATGTGCTCGCTGAAGGTATTTAAAGGAAGCGCGAGGGTGAGCGCGCGCACACGCAAACTCTAACCTGCACCCCCCATATCCATCCCTCTCTCTCTCTCTCTCTCTCTCTCTCTCTCTCTCTCTCTCTCACACACACACACACACACACACACAATAAAAGTCTAACACACCTGTTGTGAGATCAGTGGTGCCCCTCCGTCCTCTTCATCTAAGATGTATTCTTGCATTTCAGTGACTGGTTCTAATAAGAAAGTTCGAAATATTTTTAATATTTGGAATCACCAATAGCCTAAGTTTACAGCATAACCAACAATTGTTCAATTAAAAAAATAAAGAAAAATAAACTGACACTGACATTGCATAATATCCTACTTATGACTTCGCATCCACTCAAAACATGCAGCGTAATGTCACCGTATAATAACGCTAACCAGAAATATCGTCATGCCTTTAATCCGTACATCAAATCACAATAAAACGACCTACAAAATAAACACATCACTAAAATCACACATGGAAGCTGCGAACGGTTGTAAAACGCGTGTGAATTTTAAGGATATCCGTTTGCACATCAACACACGAAACAGATATCATGCATAAAATCAAGATGATACACTTACCATCGGAGGATGCCTATTAAATACCAATATGAGCTGAGCGCTAAAGTCTGTGCAGATACTACGCCTTGATGGCCATAGTTATATATATATAAAAAATGATGAAAAATAGCTGATGGCTTATTACTTGACAGTGGGACCAGTACCCCAGTCATTGATTGACGTGCAGCTTTAGTATTTCTGTCATGGTCGCGTCGCTCATTGGTCGGACGCGAGTCGTCGCGCGCTAAGATTGGCTGAGTATCGCAGCCAGCTGTACTTCAAAGCACGCGCTCACTATACAACTCGAGTAGAGAGAGTAAAGCTTCAGCGCGCTGTCCCTCAGTCACACTGGAACACTCACTCATTGTTCTCTTCAACTAGCTGTCTAGGAAAGGCCCTGGATATGGCTACGTCTATACTTGGGGTAAGTAAACATTGACATGTATTTTAATTCGATGCATTTTTTTGTGGTTATAGTTTCACCATCGGCATTGACATTTCATTGTAGCTTGCTTGCCTTTAAACTTTTCAATGACTTTTATTTACATTCTAAAAAAAAAAAAAAGAGAGAACTTTTTACATTTGAAAACAATTTTCTTTTTAACTGTCTAGATGTATTAGTACTAGTGCTTTAAAGAAAGCTGAAAAGCAACGCGCTGATTTGAAGAGGCGAAAATGAAACAGTTGAAAACTCGAAAACCCTGTTCAGCCAAAGAATTTTCAGGGGAAAAAATAATAATAGGCAAACGATGAAATTTGTAGGAGTGCATTGCTTATTTTTTTTTAAATAAAAATAACAATACTGCAATCATTTAAACGTGAAAGTATTTTTTAATGGCCTTTTTAAAACATGACAACTTATTTGAAAACTTGTAGGAAATATTCCCAAGCGAAGCTGCTAATTTTCATGTTTTGGTTGTATTCTTGCGAATGTTTTAGTCTTGTTTGCTTTTCAAAACACCCCAACTATGTTGTACAGTCTAGTAAAAAGCATAAACTTTTCATCCAAACAGGAAGAGCCGAGGTTTGGAACTACCCCTTTAGCGATGCTGGCTGCAACCTGCAACAAAATTGGCAACACCAGTCCCCTCACGACTCTCCCCGACTCCAGCGCGTTCTCCAAAGGCGGATTTCATCCCTGGAAAAGATCCTCGTCGAGCTGCAACCTGGGCTCCAGCCTGCCCGGATTCACCGTCGCCACGAGCCGAAGCAGCTCCGGACTAACGAGCAGCACCGGCACCGGCAACAGCGCTTTCTGCCTGGCCTCGACCTCGCCAACCTCCTCCGCCTTCTCCGCAGAATACAGCAGCTTGTTCTCCAACACGGCGAGCGTTTCCTCGCAGGACTCGGGACAGTCCGCCTTCATTTCCAAAGTTCACTCCTCAGCAGAGACTCTTTATCCGCGTGTCGGCATGGCGCACCCGTATGAATCATGGTACAAGTCCGGGTTTCACTCCACTATCTCAGGCGAGGTGGCCAACGGGGCGTCCACGTGGTGGGACGTGCACACGAACCCGGGCTCGTGGCTCGAGGTTCAAAACCCGGCCGGCACTTTGCAAAGTTCGCTGCACTCCGGAACCCCACAAGCGATTCACTCCCAACTAAGCGGCTACAATCCGGACTTCTCGAGCCTCACGCACTCCGCGTTCAGCTCCACTGGCATCAGCCCCACCGCGTCCCACCTCCTGTCGACCAGCCAACACCTGTTGACCCAGGAGGGGTTCAAAACTGTGATCCCCACTTACACGGACGCGTCGGCCACTAACGCGATGATATCAGGCGCCAGCTCGGGGATAGGGACCTCGTCCCGGTCCTCACGGAGATACTCCGGAAGGGCCACATGCGACTGCCCGAACTGCCAGGAGGCGGAGCGGCTCGGGCCTGCGGGCGCCAGCCTGCGGAGGAAAGGACTTCATAGCTGTCACATCCCGGGCTGCGGGAAAGTCTACGGGAAAACGTCTCACCTCAAAGCGCATCTGAGGTGGCACACTGGCGAGAGGCCATTTGTGTGCAACTGGCTCTTTTGTGGGAAACGGTTCACCAGGTCCGACGAGCTCCAGAGGCACCTGCGCACTCACACGGGGGAGAAGCGGTTTGCGTGCCCGGTGTGCAACAAGCGCTTCATGAGGAGCGACCACTTGAGCAAACACATCAAAACACACACCGCTGGAGGCGGAGGCAAAAAGGGCAGCGACAGCGACACCGACACCAGCAACCTGGAGACCCCCAGGTCTGAGTCTCCAGAACTGATTTTAGACGGGGTAAACCCGCGGGTCACGGTCAAAGACCAGTCTCCGCACCACGAGTCCTGAGCGCGACTTACTAAACGCATTTTTCCTCGAGAAAAGGAAACGGGTCTGGACTGGAGTATGCGACGAACTCTCCATTTCTTAGAAAAACGAGCGAGACTTGCATTGGAAAGAGCAAATGAACACTGGCTGTTTCTGCTGCGCACAGACGAACGCTTCAGCTTTCAGGACGATAAAGTCTTCAAGCCTCAGTGTTTTAACGGTGGACATTTGTTGTGGAGTCAGTGTTGGGCAAAAAGAGGGAACTAAAATAACCACGGCTGCCGGTTGAGCTAAATGTGTACATATATCCACAAAAAATAACATGTTATTTTTTTTTCTCCTGTAAATGTTATGATTGTTTTGTGGTGGATCCTGAAATTCAGGGAATTTTTTCTTTACGTTCGACGCACTTTGTGGATGTCAAGTATGTATGTTACACAGCTATTTAAAATTCATTTAACCTTTCCTTTACCTTGCTCAAAATATATAAATGTTTAATTGTATAAAGTCACGCTTATAAGGCTTTCATTTTGTAATTAAAGGGATTTAAAATCTAAAGCTTGGGTTGTCTGATGCAAATGTTTTCATCAAAATTATATGAATCCAAATTGAAACCGTGCAGACTGCGCATAATTATTACGAATATATATTTACTTTTTTTTTTTTTTTTTTTGTGGGGAGGAATATAAATATCGGTAGGCTAATGTTGAATCGTTTTTTTGTCCCATTGGGATAAATCAATAGTTAATTCCCCAGAAAGGCATTTTTTGTCCAAATGAATATCTTGTTAAATAGTATTAATTATGACTTGGAGCACATCGCAGCCCCATGTGTCTTGTATTGGCGATTAGGGATTCGTGTCTTATCAAATATCTAATTACTCTCCGAGACATCATTTGTTCAGCAGCTCTTTATCGCACATTTTCCGAGGGGATTCAGTGACAAAGGGCCTCTGAATATTTATTTGAATTGCTCAAATTAACTGCTTAAATTTGCATGTCAAACGGAAAATGTCCATCGAAGAGAGGGCTGAAGGCATAAAGCATCGTTTAGCTTTTATAAAACGCTACTCTTGATTTGGTGTTATGGGAACAGTTTTTTTTTCTTCCTTTCTTTTTTTCTTGCCTTTTCTGGGTGCCACTTTTGAAAGGGGGAAATTGGGAGAGGCCTTATGCAAATGCTGAATTTAAAATGCTCTCGCAGTCAAATGGTCCCTGGCTGTTATTTGAATATCAGTGGCCCTGTACTGAAAAGGTTCAAGGATGCTCTCTGACTTCTTTGTGTTTATCCAGTGCAGCGTCCGATCCCACAAAACCCGGCGGAATAATTACAGCTCGAGCCCTGCCTGGGAACTCGTTAGCTTTCTGTGCTACAAGGTAAATTGACCAGAAGGCAATAGACTAAAATTATTTTCATTTCCTTTTGTGTGCTGGTGGCCGCAGCCTATTCAGGAAAAAAATTAAAAAAAATAATACACAAATAGAAAATGGTCCATTATCATTTAACGACCTCGTGAAAAACTGATAACATTTTGCAAATAACGAATAAAAACATATGCATAGTTTATAAATCATTAAACTGTAAAATGTAGTGGTCAAATAGCTATCCAGGGTTTAAAAATAGACAAATACACCAAAACGCAATTTCCGTATGTTTTCTCCAAATAGACTTGCAGGTGTGCAGAACACAATTCTCAGTCTTTTAAAAGTTAATGTAGGATGCAACGATTTTATTGCACACAATTCAAAATTTGTGTTACGGAAATGAGCGCTATTTGGGCGTGAAGGCATTCACGAGCACGCTTTACAATTATATGGTTCTATTAAGGTTTACAAACGGGAGCTTATACATGGACAAGATCTAAGTGCTTTTCAGTCTTTTGGAGGCGAATGATGCGCCTGGGGTTGCGGACAGTAGCGCTGTCACTCACGGCCTTTTGTTCGCGTTTTTCTGGAATGCCCTCTGACTGAGCGCGAGGCAAAAGTCAGCTTTGTTTGCGCGCGGTAATAAAAGAGTGATCAAAGAGCAGCGCCGCTCCGGCCGCAGCGCGGGAAACTCAGCCGTGACGATGTGATTTTCCCGCGCTGCCGGAGCGCTGCTACTCTTTCATCTCCCTTTTGGTCAGAAAATGTCCATCAAGCGATCATGTTTACAAATTAAATCATTATCGTTAAAAATAATTATATATATATAATGGTTTTACTGTCACATTCAGTGGGTTATTAATGTATTCCAGTGACACGCAGAAACTAAAGTAGCCTAGTCAGTGTTTAAATTCCTTTAGCCTAACCCAAAATAATTGAATTGCAATTTAATCTTTTTTTTTGTTACCTCAGCCTTGATGAAGTGAGGGTTTGTTATTTTATCTGCTAGATGAATGTGTTGAGAAAAACACTCATATTTCAGGCATTTAAAAATCATGTTGCTTTTACGTGTATATAAAAACCATGCGCTCTGACATTTTCGTTGCCAGTATTGCCATATTACCAAATGTATTTTCAGTTTTGAACATCACCACTTCTAAAATGAGGAATAGCTGTATTCAGTTATATTTATATTATATCAGCTCGATTTCGCCAATTTGAGAGTTGTTGAACATTCGTTTTGTAGCTAAACACAATAATTAGAATAATAAAGAAGTCACCCTTAATTTATAACTATCACAAGTACCAAAATATACCTCTAAAATGAGCGGAAAACTACAAATCCCATTAACCAACTAATTTTAGTCTTCTTTCAGACGGATGAGGTTGTAGAGTTGTAACTGGCGTCGAGTTTTAAACCACATTCATAACACCTGTATTTCAGACATCTTTACAGACTGACTTGAGGTAAGGAAGGAGCCACAAAAAATATAAATCATAGTTTAATGAGCAAGATTGCAAGATAAATCATTCAAGTTATTATGTGTGGAATATATCTCAAGGAGTCAAACAGACATTACATTAGAGGAGGGCTAAATGCTTAAAGAAAAGAGAACATGTGTTGAACTAGGAGTACAGCAAATGTATTGAAAACACTGAAAGAATGAATTTAATTCCTGGTGTATAACAGGTTCAGTTTCAACATTCTCATGGCGCCCTCTTCTGGAGATCTTCCCAGAGCTGCCAGTCGATGGAAAAACCATTGGGAAAGCCACCCAGAGAAACCATTTACCCAAAACATTTCAGATTCTGTCCTCATTTAGTAACCCTCATGTCAGTCCAAACTCTCATGACTCGAACAGAAAAGGAAATTAAAAATATATGTCTATGTAAACATCTCATTTCGGTACAAGAGAAGTTCAGTGACGTCTGCAAAGTTCCTAAAAATCCTTCCCTTCCCTAAAGCTCCTAATACCAAATATTCTCAAGTGTCATTGGCTCTCAGCAGACCAACAGAACTTCAAGCAAAGGGGATATTTACAAGAATAATGACTTGAATTTCACACAAAAGGTATCGTACACCTTTAACTAGATGTGTGTATAGCACAAGAGCCAATGCTCTGTCATTCTGGAGCGATTAAGCTTTAAAGTGTTTAAAAATGGTCAGAGTTTGGAATGACATGAGGGCGAGTCAATCATGTAAGAAGTTTACTTTGAATGAATCCTTTAATCTGAGATAAGATGATGGTGTGAGACTTCCAGCGACTCATTTCTTCCTCTCTGCATCCCTGCTATCACTCCTGCCCGAGCCCCTCCCTCGTTCCCGACTCGCACTCCTCCTTTTGACATTTCTATCACAGTTTCTCTCTCGTTCCCTCTTGCCCTTCTCGTGGTCTCCTTTCTCCCTGCTCGTGTTCCTGTCCCTCTCCTTACCTCTCTCCTTCTCATCTCTCCATCGCTGAGGGCTCCTGCTTTTCTCTCTCCTCCTCTCTCTACTCCTGCTCCTGTGTCTATCTTGTGCTCTCTCGCTGTGTTTGGGCTGTGTGTGTTCTCTCTCAGAGCCGCTGGCGTCACTGGACGAGTCTCTCCTGCTCTTGCTCTTCTTCTTCTTCTTCTTGTTCTTGTGTTTCTCCTCCTCAGAGTCGCTGCTGCTGTCACTGCTGTCTGAGGAGCTGCTGGATGAACTCTCACTCTTGGCTGGCTTCTTTTTCTGCTTCTTTTTGTTCTTCTTTTTCTCCTTTTTACTCTTCTTCTTCTTCTCTTTTTTCTTTTCCAGACGGTCAAGTTTTCTAAAAGGAAGAAGGGGATGAGAGTTATAATTATAATTCAAAAGTTTGGGGTTTTTAAGTTTTTAAAGAAATTTGTGCTTTTATTAATGCTTTTATTCAGCAAATAAATGTGGCAGAAAAGACATTTATAATGTTATACAAGATAGATATATACTGTTCTTTTGAACTTTTTTAGTAGTCGAAGAAGTCTGAAAATAGTATCACGGTTTTCACTAAAATCTAAAGCAGCACAACTGTTTTCAACACTGATAATAAATGTTTATTTTGTATATTTGTGTATATTTGTATGTATAGTTTTTAATGTTTCTTGATCATCAAATCATCATATTAGAATGATTTCTGAAGGATCATGTGACACTGAAGACTGGAGTAATGATGCTGACGGTTCAGCTTTGATCACAGGAATAAATTACACTTTACTATATATTCACATAGAAATCAGTTTATTTTACATTACAAAAATATTTCAAAATGTTTTTCCCATTTTTTTTATTAAATAGACACAGCCTTGGTGAGCAGAAGGGCATAAGCCTCTGCCATTTCCGTTACAATAATATTAATGTGTGTGTGTATATATATATATAATATATATATATATATATATATATATATATATATATATATATATATATATATATATATATATACAGTGAGGAAAAAAAAGTATTTGAACACCCTGCTATTTTGCAAGTTCTCCCACTTAGAAATCATGGAGGGGTCTGAAATTGTCATCGTAGGTGCATGTCCACTGTGAGAGACATAATCTAAAAAAAAAAAATCCAGAAATCACAATGTATAATTTTTTACCTATTTATTTGTATGATACAGCTGCAAATAAGTATTTGAACACCTGAGAAAATCAATGTTAATATTTGGTACAGTAGCCTTTGTTTGCAATTACAGAGGTCAAACGTTTCCTGTAGTTTTTCAGCAGGTTTGCACACACTGCAGGAGGGATTTTGGCCCACTCCTCCACACAGATCTTCTTTAGATCAGTCAGGTTTCTGGGCTGTCGCTGAGAAACACGGAGTTTGAGCTCCCTCCAAAGATTCTCTATTGGGTTTAGGTCTGGAGACTGGCTAGGCCACGCCAGAACCTTGATATGCTTCTTACAGAGCCACTCCTTGGTTATCCTGGCTGTGTGCTTCGGGTCATTGTCATGTTGGAAGACCCAGCCTCGACCCATCTTCAATGCTCTAACTGAGGGAAGGAGGTTGTTCCCCAAAATCTCGCAATACATGGCCCCGGTCATCCTCTCCTTAATACAGTGCAGTCGCCCTGTCCCATGTGCAGAAAAACACCCCCAAAGCATGATGCTACCACCCCCATGCTTCACAGTAGGGATGGTGTTCTTGGGATGGTACTCATCATTCTTCTTCCTCCAAACACGTTTAGTGGAATTATGACCAAAAAGTTCTATTTTGGTCTCATCTGACCACATGACTTTCTCCCATGACTCCTCTGGATCATCCAAATGGTCATTGGCAAACTTACGACGGGCCTTGACATGTGCTGGTTTAAGCAGGGGAACCTTCCGTGCCATGCATGATTTCAAACCATGACGTCTTAGTGTATTACCAACAGTAACCTTGGAAACGGTGGTCCCAGCTCTTTTCAGGTCATTGACCAGCTCCTCCCGTGTAGTTCTGGGCTGATTTCTCACCTTTCTTAGGATCATTGAGACCCCACGAGGTGAGATCTTGCATGGAGCCCCAGTCCGAGGGAGATGGACAGTCATGTTTAGCTTCTTCCATTTTCTAATGATTGCTCTAACAGTGGACCTTTTTTCACCAAGCTGCTTGGCAATTTCCCCGTAGTCCTTTCCAGCCTTGTGGAGGTGTACAATTTTGTCTCGTGTCTTTGGATAGCTCTTTGGTCTTGGCCATGTTAGTAGTTGGATTCTTACTGATTGTATGGGGTGGACATGTGTCTTTATGCAGCTAACGACCTCAAACGGGTCCATCTAATTTAGGATAATAAATGGAGTGGAGGTGGACATTTTAAAGGCAGACTAACAGTTCTTTGAGGGTCAGAATTCTAGCTGATATACAGGTGTTCAAATACTTATTTGTAGCTGTATCATACAAATAAATAGTTAAAAAATCATACATTGTGATTTCTGGATTTTTTTTTTTTAGATTATGTCTCTCACAGTGGACATGCACCTATGATGACAATTTCAGACCCCTCCATGATTTCCAAGTGGGAGAACTTGCAAAATAGCAGGGTGTTCAAATACTTATTTTCCTCACTGTATATATATATATATATATATATATATATATATATATATGTATATGTATATGTATATGTGTATGTATGTATGTATGTATGTATATATATATATATATATATATATATATATATATATATATATATATATATATATATAAGGGCTGTCAAACGATTAATCGTGATTAATAGCATCCAAAATAAAAGTTTGTTTTTACATAATATATGTGTGTGTACGGTATATAATTATTTTCTATATATAAATACACACAAAATTTAAGAAATATTTGCATGTATATACTGTGTATATATATTTATATTATATATAAATATTTTATATATAAATAACACATTTTTCTTAAATGTATATATGAATGTGTGTGTATTTATATATAGAAAATAATTATATCCCGTACACACACATATATTATGTAAACACAAACTTTTATTTTGGATGCGATTAATCGCGATTAATCGTTTGACAGCCCTAATATATATATATATATATATATATATATATATATATATATATATATATATATATATATATATATATGCACATTCATATTATTGTAACAGAAATGGCAGAGGCTTATGCTGTAACTACTCGCATTAAATGGCTAGTTAAACTTAAATTAAACTAGTTTATAAAGAATTAAGATGACAGATATTATCCTTAATGTCTTAGATGCACAAAAGATTTAAATATTGATAATATTACTAAAATTAATATTAATATTATAACTTTGTTATTTATAACAATTTATATGAATAGTAATTATGATCAATTCGATTATTATGAATATAGGCGGTTGTGTATGTGTAATAAATAATTAATCACACCTAAGTAGTTTCTGTTTCTGTTTGGTGGACAGAGACTTCAGGAACTCCACCTCAGGGTCGTCTTCTTCCTCACTGGCCACAAAATCCTGAAGCACAACAACACACATTAGCAAACACAACACACACACACTCACTGACCACCATACATACACAAGAGGCCAATCAGAAGGGCACTTTTGTGCAGAACCACAGTGTGAAATCCAGCATGTCTCGACTCTCTTGTAATTGTAGTTGTTGGTCTCATCAGTTCTAGTCTAACCGTTCAACCGGCGGGAACGGCTCGTGAGCCGCCTGTTCAATAATTGAACGTTTTTCTGCAATCACACGCTGAGCTCCAGAAATGGATATCACGGGTCATATTTGGGCAGGGTCCGGGAGATTACCTGTGCTGGATCAGTCATGGTGGCGTCCCTCCCAAGGACACATTTCTTCAGCGCAAACCCACTGTTTCGCATCTCTGCCATTAACTCGGAGGGGTGCATCGACGGACCTGTTAGGACAAATCACTCTTTCAGAACAAATAATGTGTGATCATTCCCCCCCTCGGAGCCATGCACACTACGGGCTTTGTTAACACACAAAGACGCACCAAATCAACTCCCTTGTCTCCCAGCTGGGCAAGGCGTGCGGTGTTATTCTGCAGAAGCAGAGGTTTCATCCAATCAAAACAACAAATAACATTTCCCACCAACACGAGATTAGGATCGATCTCCGCTCTGCAGAAACATGCATATTACTGAAGTCCTGCCAGCTCTCAGGAGACAAACCACACACACACCTTTACCACCTCGAAGTTTAGGGGTTACTCAGCCACAAAAGTGAACATTCTGAGATTAGCATTTTTCTCTCATGTTGTTCCAAAACTTTTTGTTCATACTACAGGCTCAACAACTTTTTGTTCCCAGTGTTGTTCAAAATATCTTCTTTTGTGCTCCACAGAAGAAAATAAGTTGGTAAGACTTTAGTTTAGGGTCCAATTCTCACTATTAACTAGTTGCTTATTAAACTTAACTACCTTACTAACTATTACGAAGCAGTAAGTAGGAGTTTATAGAGGCAAAAGCCGTAGTTAATAATGAGAATTAGACCCTAAAGCGTGACCAAAACGTCATACAGGTCATTTTTGGAGGGGGGGGGGGGGGGTCCCTTTAATGGTGATTTTATTCTGAAATTGGGTACAATAAGTAGTTTGTGTATGAACTCTTCCATCATATTTTTTATCTTCTAAAAGAAATGAATTTGCGATCTGTGGAAGCTTGTTTCACCCACTGAATAAAAAAATGAATAAGGTAATTGCTTTTTATCACGTAATTCTGACTTTTTTCCTCGCAGTTGCGAGAAATAATCCAGAATTACGAGTTAAAAAAGTCACTCTGAATTCTGAGATAAAAAGTCGCAATTCGGAGAAAATTTTATTTCTTACAATTGGGACTTTATAACTCACAATTGTGAGAAATAAAGTCAGAGTTGTGAGATAAAATGTCAAAATTACCTCTTTATTTTATTCTAGGGCGGAGAAAAGCTCCCACAGCCATCACTATATTGATATATAGATTACACTATATAGATTTCCGGGACCAAGTATTACAAGGGGTCAAGGTTTGACAGGTTAGTACACTTAAAAAAATTATTTACTAATATCATATAAATCACAAATATTTTATTAGATTATAGAAGATAATCTGAAGTCTTCAAGTGTGCCATGTTTGTCTGCTAGTAACTGGGGTTTGGGGTGGTGTATGTTCTGACATCATTTTCATGTGGTGCCAACAGGATGGGTCACATGGCACTTATAATTCAGGTGAGCCGCTCAAAAACACCTGTATTCAGAACTTTAGGTGAATGGGAAGCCACAGGAGCATTGTCCAGGTATTCCAGAAATTCTTGGTGTATTATTGGACATTGTCGCCACCTACAGTTCTGAAAGTGTATCTCATCTACAGGTAGAGAAAACCTGCATTAAAGACCTCTGTGGTGAAAATCACTGCAGTTTTTAATGTATGTCTTTGTGTTTTTAATATGCTTTAAGACAGGGGTAGCCAACCCTGCTCCTGGAGAGCCACCTTTCTGCAGTCTCAAGGCATGCCCAAATTCAATGTTAGTTTCTCTTCCAGTCTCCTAAGATTCCTTCATCTGAATGACCTTGAAGGCAACATAGATCTATCCTTCGCTGCCTCTGATATCCCACAATCCTGTGACCGACCGTGACCATTAAGCTAAAAAATAAAGATGGCTTCTGAAAGTTGTGGTTGGGTTGGGGGTCAGTTTGTGTTTAAATGTACGTTTTTAACCAATGTTATCCACTTCTGATGTCATTTCTAATGTTTTCGGACGCAGCCACTGACCGGTTATACCTTGAACACCATGATTAGCTGGTTCAAATTCATCAGTCAACAATACTCCAATGCTTTTAAGGAGTATTTTCTCCTTAAATCTGCAGTGAACCAAAGATAGTCCCAAAAACACAGTTTGAGGTCGCCGCCATTTCCTACCGTCACAAACATGTGACCAATACCGTTATGTGTCCGACATAGTAGAGAGCAATACATAAAACACATGACCATTCTGATACATCGACTTGTAGACGTCTGTATAATTCACTCTTCCTCTTCTGAACCAGTTTCTGGTTCAAACATGTTTGGCTGAATTAAACCAGTATTTCCATTGAGTAGCATTTACTACAGTTGACCTTAGGATTAGGTAGTGCAAGTTGCTGTTATTGAGTGGAGGAGGGACTAATTTAGCCTGGAAATCCAGACCTAAATCTGAAAGATTAATGGTCTGGCGTCGACTAATGAAAAACGGCCAGCTCGAGGGGCGGCACCAAGCATGCATTTGAAAATCTCACTGCACGCAATTGGATAACACTACGACCAATCACAACAAGCCCCATACGCTTAGCTACCAGCGGAGCTAACTGGTAGATTAGACTCTTGCCGTATCCGTTTGACAAAACAGCAAAAACGCCCTTCTTACAAAGGAAGGATTCGAGCGGCGTCTTCTGTTCCTCTTTTAGATAAAAAGCCAAGTCTAACTCGTTCATTGTAGCGGCCAAAGCCGTTTCAAACAACTGGTGTTCATCCATAGCCGTCTTGCAATGTTTACTAATGACTTCGACTTCACAGCGCTGTCGTCATCTTTAGCTCGCCTCTGGCCCGCCTATATCAGATAACCCGATGTGATTGGTGCAGCTCAGATACAAGGGCATATTTAATGAGCATCATTACTCAACGCCAGAGTAAACACGCTTTGCGAATTCAACTTGTGCTCTTGTGAGAACTCTGGATTACCAGGGTAGGACTAATTTGCATATTCATGAATTCATTGCATATTCATCTGCATATACTAAATGAAGAAGGGTGTAGAGTTACATTCAAGCTATTTTAAAGTCTCAAATCTGATTGGTTACAAGGTAGTTTGTGACGTCAGAAACACCAGCGATTTCAAAGCGTGTTTTTGAGACTGTCTTTGGTTCACTGCAGTTTTAAGGAGGAAATACTCAGCAATGGTGTCGACTTATGAATTTACACATGGTTTGTCTTAAAGCATATTAAAAAAAACACATAGACATATAAACAACATTAAAAGCTTGATTTTCTGCACAGGGCATGAAGAAACTCAGTTTCCCTCAGTTGAAATTGCGGATGCCCAGAGAATTGTCACCGCTTTTCTCGCCCTGATCATACAGACAATAAGGAAAGAGCAGTACCTGCTTCATCACTGGGCATCGAGCTGGCATTGATCCCCGACAGACCGAAGAGGGGACACTCACGATCCGTGTTCACATGACCCCATTTATGACACTTAATGCAGCGCACATTACGCACCTACAACAATTCAAGAACAAGAAAACAAGCACAGCGCCCA
Source organism: Vimba vimba (assembly GCA_022828995.1). Lineage (NCBI taxonomy): Eukaryota > Metazoa > Chordata > Actinopteri > Cypriniformes > Leuciscidae > Vimba > Vimba vimba. The sequence continues at coordinate 35,510,590 of CM040823.1, forward strand.
CACGTTCACTGCATTCAGACATTTGTGGATGAGCAATTACTGTTAATCTATATTTATGAAGGTGTATAACACAAAATTAAACATCACCTGAATGCCAAAAGGCTGATCTCGAATATTCATGTCATCCTTTGCATACCTGATGAGTAAAATATGAGTAAGAAATACAGAAAAGTGCAAATTTGAGATCAAGCATCACTTATGAACTAGTGAACTTACTTTTCACGAGGAGCTACTTTCTGCCACTCAAACTTGTACTCAGATTCTCCTCCCTGAAGATGAAAAACGTGAGGTTGACATGAGCTGAAACTAGAAGATACCACTAGAATAAGCTTTCTTTACCCCCTAAAGCCTGACATATGAAATAATAGGCAGAATTCTTTTAATAGAACAATTTATTGAACATTTAGACAAAATCTGAAAACAAATCTCTTTTTTTTGCATGAGTTTTCTTTGTTGTTGAGCGTCATATTTGATACATCAGGCTAGAGCTGCACGATTCTGGATAAATTGAAAATCACAATTTTTTGTTTAAAATAGAGATCGCGGTTCTCAATTAACAATTAAAAAATAACATGTAATTTACTAGAGGTTCTGACATCATGTTAAATGCTGCAGTCTATTTAAAAATATATCTAATTAATTAAAAAATGAAATCAGTTTGAATGAATGATTCAATGACGAATACATTTCTAACAGTCACTTGTCGCCACCTACTGGAGTAATGATGTAAGTGATACAATATTTATTTGAAGCGCCAAGTTCCTTCCAAAAGGTCATTTACTACCATAGACATACAAATGAACTATAAACTTTCATCCCAGTACTTCAGTGATAATCTGAATTAATCCGTTTCATACCTATACATGACAACTGCTGTCTTTGGATCAGCGGCAGCGCCAAAACAGATCTGAATATTCGCTGTGATCATATTCAAAGATTTAATAGATTCAGGCGTACCGTTGTCATTTAGGAATGAGATCACGGGGGTGTTTGAATCAAGATCGAGATCTTTTAACAATTATTTGTGCAGCTCTACATCAGGCTTTTATGGCTCATATAGCTTGATATATGGAGCTCATTCTCCAGGAGGACAAACTGAGCAAAAATAAGCAATTTGCTGCTGATATTTATATGGCCAAAAAGTAAGATGATATTCTGATGCTTGTAATATAAATCAATGAGATCTTCAGAAGGAAATGCAAATAAATATCAGTTGTCACTCAATATCTGCCAATAATGTGTCTTGGTAAGATGAGATTTAAATGCTTAGTTTTATGATCAAAGCTCTGTAGTTTAAAACATATAATGCCATGCAAAACAATGATGAACAAATAAACCTTCCTCAAAAGCCTGATGGATCATATATGATACATACATTTCATGATTTTAACATGATTTTTCTAAATAAAAAAAATCAATTAAGCCTAAGTTGCTTCAGTCCAGAAAATGGTAAATCTTGAAATATTACTAACAATATCAAAGTCATTCTTACGTTTACTTTATATAAAATCAGTAAAGATTTCAAAGCAAAAAGACATGTGAAGCATAAGCTGAAGCTTGAAGTTTATCAACAGCAAACTTTAACATGGAAATGAACTTTACCTCTTTTTCCTCCTCTGCAGGAAGTCGGTGATGATAGAAAGAAAAAAAACATGATTATATACACTTTACTTTAACTTATTTTTCTCAGTTTCTTGATTTTCTAACAATTTTGATGGATTAAAATCTTGTACGTCTTAAGGTTTAGCAATGATTTGCAAGCGAATGATCAGTTACATTATTTTATTAACTTATTCAACAGGTTTTTTTTTTTTTGGACAAAAACCGGTGAAAACGTTCCTGACCTTTAGATGCTCCAGGAGGCGCTTCATACATAAAATTAAGGCCATTTTTCACACGATCGTCTCCCATCAGCAGTCTGGAACATAAAACATCCAACAGGACCATTTCAATTTCCAGATAAATGCCAGATACTTTCCACAACATCATCAGCAGCACACGTGACTGTGTGTTTGAGAGACTGAGACCCAGTCCTGTCTGCTGGTTTGGGCTTCTCTGACCTGTTGTTGTACGTGTCCTGCTCCTTCAGGTAGGCCTGCATCAGATCCTCCTGCTGCTTCTTCTCGAAGGTTAACTTTTGCTCTGCGATCCATACCTGATGAAGAACCAGAGTGATGAAGAGTTTAGCACCTCAGATACACCAGTTTGTCTCTCAACCTTCAAATAAAGGAGCCTGTCTTCCCCTGGAAACATTTGACACTATACTCTGTTTTCTATATGATTATTAACCGAGCAAACTAACAAACATATCATGTGTTTGTGAATAAATACTTATTCATAAACAACCAAACATGCCGTGAGATATATACAGTAAGTTAGTCAACATTTGAAGTGGATCAAAACCTCTTCAAAGTTATACATGAATTTTGAACAATACCCGTTCTTGTCTTAGGACAACTTTGATTAACTTTTTTGATCCACTTCAAATGTTGACTACTGTAACGTTATATATAAACAGAAGATCTGAATTAATGATTGACTCCAGAGCAATAGTAACGTAAGCTTGCTAGCGAAAACCTCCCGCTTAACGTTACCTTCTTTATGTTGGATTTTGATGCAGGATGAAAATCTTTCTTGCACATGAAATTAGCAAAAGATTTCCCCATGTTTGAACCCCAGTTTAACGACCAGAATGTTATTAAAAACCGAAGTTAGCGTTTTCCGTCGAACAACAACAAAACACCAGTAGCGGCGCTTCTTTATGACGCAATCAAAACAGCACACATCCGGGATCTTCCATAATATAAGCTGCTACTTCCGTAAACATTAATTAAAGAAGCCTTCATGTTCAACAATACATACAACAATATATAGTTTAAAAAAAGCAGTAAAATGTGTTAATATCTGTGAACATTTTAATGTTTTTATTTACATTTTTTAAATCTTTGGTTTTAAAACCCCTGGTTTTATTTGTAAGTCATTAAACGTTATTAAAAACATCCGGCTTTTGGTTTTATTTTAGTTTAAATCATAAAACATGTACACATCGTACTTCGAAAGGAATACATAAACAGCTGTCAAATCAAAAGACAACCATGCACTTCATTTTAGTAATTTTTATAATATTATTTAATTTACGTAATTGTATTTGCACTCCTGTACTATATTTTTATAATATGTTTGTTTAATTATTTATTGTGTATAAGGCCTATTTTATGATCCTGTTAAAACAGCGAAAACAAATAGCCAATCAAAAATGCCACTGCACGACCACGTGAGTTGATGCGTCCTGAAAGCGCCGTTGCCACGCCCACTTATCCGCTGAACACCAATGCGGATCGACCACAGTCAGATCGATCTCACACGTCAGATCGCTTGTGCGGATTGTTTTGGTTGATTATAAATCAGATGACCGTGCATACGGATTTGTGTCAAAGTCTGCGTGCAGTTTTGTTTATGGAGAAAGGAAAAGGAAAGCAAACAGATGTTTAATCTCATCGAACAGAAAAGTGATTTTCTTCGTGCCTGACATATACGCTGAGTTGGACAAGGTAAAAATATTATTTAAAGCACACTGAATGCCTGCGTTACTGCAAATATTTGGATCAGCTTTATGAATAGACGTATTAGTGGTAAAGAATGTTTCATGCAAAGACCTGTATCTTACTAAGAGTTCATTCATGCTGATGATGTGGTATATTTTGAGTAGAAAAACATTCTGATTTCAAGGTCAGTGTTTTTTTTGATGATTAATGATTGTAATCTATGCATGAGTATTGAGAGATTGGCATAATTACTCCTATCATAGATTATTCAGCAGTGAACACTGGAGACCTACATTTACATGGAATGTTACATTTTGTTTATTTCAGGATGTACCCAACCTCCTGCGACACATTTGTGGCTCTGCCTCCATCCACAGCGGGTCAGCAGCGGATCATCTTCGGGAAGAACTCGGACAGGCCCTGCGATGAAGTGCAAGAGGTCGTCTACTACCCTGCGAAGGAACATGACCCAGGAGACAAAGTTGAGGTATCTCAAGGTGTTCCCCAGTCAACAGATTTCCTTCGGCACAGATCTGGCCCAAATAAACCTCTGAAGTGTGACACAGATTAGAGTTTGCTGATGTTGTAGCCAGAACTGATCCAAAACAGTGATTTTAATTAGAGTTAATTAGAGTTTGTGTGGGCAAAGGCTGTTGTTGTAAAGAGAGAGCAAAGAGGAAAATATTAATGGGAATAACCTGTTTAGACCTAAATAATTCAAATAGTTGCCAGTCACATTTTCAGTAATACACCAATAGGAATTCAAGGAAATATAAAATAAAAAAAGAGAGAAAAGCAACCAGCAATAGTTGAATAGGCTGAGGTCTATGGAAGCTTGTTTCCGGCACCAAATAAAAAAGGTAATTGCGGTTATTTTTTTTATTTTATTTTTTTTATCTCACAATTCTGACTTTTATTCTCAGAATTGTGTGATATAAAGTCGCAGTTATGAGAAATAAAGTCAGAATTGTGCGATATTAACTTGCAATCCTGACATTTTCTTAGAATTATGAGTTTATATCTCACAATTCAGACTTTTTTCCCCCTCAGAATTATGTTTATATCTCGCAATTCTGATTTTGTAACTTGGGAGAAAAAGTCAGAATTGTGAGATATAAACTCATAGTTATAAGACTTAGTTATAAACTTGTAATTCTGAGAAAAAAAGTCAGAATTGTGAAATATAAACTTATGATTCTGAGAAAAAAGTCAGATTTACGAGTTTATATATTGCAATTCTGCCTTTATAATACAATTGTGACTATATCAAACTATTCTGCCTTTATAACTCGCAATTGCAACTTTATATCACACAATTCAGAGAAAAAAGTCAGAATTGCAAGATGTAAACTTGCAATTTGTGAGAAAAAAATTCCGAAAAGTGAGATAAAAGGATTTAATTACCTTTTAAATTGTTTTATTCCGTGGCGTAAACAAGCTTCCATAGTGGTGTGGATGGCCACAAACCTGCCGCACATCACTATAGCAGGTTACATGCAATAATAAACCAAATGTAGTTTAAAACCATAAGTTAGCATGTATCATGGTGTGCCATAGCCAAGCCACATATGATCCTCAGTTGTGTGCTGTCATCTGGGCCATATACCTCAAAACAAATGATGATCCAAAAGAAAATTCACTCCAAACCCATGGCGAAACATATATGGTGAAAGTTTGGCCCACATGTGCTCAGCCATACAAAAGGTTCTTGCTATCTGGGTCTGATTCAGCTATATTTCCCTCATATCAGATTTGTCCAGCTGGATTTGAGAAACATTGTCCGAGTGCTGAAATTCTTTCAGCTGTTTTTGTTATTTCTCCTTTTCATCTGATCAGTGTACATATATAGAAATAGAGCAGGTGTCTCAGACGAATGCGGTGGTGCTGAGTCGACCCGCCTGGCTGTGGGGGGCGGAGATGGGGGCGAACCAGCATCAGGTGTGTGTCGGGAATGAGGCGGTCTGGGGGAAGGAGAGTGCGGATGGTGAAGAGGCTCTTCTGGGCATGGATCTCGTCAGGTGATCCGAGAAGCAATTTTTCAATTCATATTCAGCATTGACTAATTTATTCAACTACTGCAATTCAGAATAAGTTGCAGCTTAATTGAAAAATTATATGCTGCAATGTATATGTGTTTATATGGGACAAACTTTTTTTTTTATTGAGAGCCAAGCATATTGTACAAACGAAAGCACATATAACCAAACATGCCAGGGTTATAATATAGAAAAAAATATTACATTTATTTTACATTGTACTTACTCCAAATAAGTACTGAGTAATATTAATGAACTACATGTACTTGCTATGGAGTTAGGGTTTGGTTTAGGGTTAGTTGCTATTTTATTTGTGTAAGTTTCTTAATAAAGGTCTTAAATGTGATATGAAACTCTTTGTATGTAGGCTGGCTCTGGAGAGGGCCAACACTGCTGTGCGGGCTGTCGATGTGATAACAGAACTGCTGGAAAAATACGGCCAGGGCGGGAATTGTATGGAGGACGAGTGTGGATTCACTTACCATAACAGCTTCCTCATATCAGACCGCACTGAGGCCTGGGTGCTGGAGACTGCTGGGAAATACTGGGCCGCTGAGAGAGTGGAGGGTAAATACTGAGTCATGTAACATTACAGCTTCAAGTGTTCAAGTGTTTAAAAGTCAAGTCAGGTTTATTTATATGACACTTTATAAAGGCATCTCTACAAAAAGATAATAGTGTGATTATTCAGCTCAAGTTTAGTTCAGTGTAGTTTCAGTTTAGCTCATTAACTGTGCCAGTAGCTATGTTTCTACACAAAGTTGCGAATTTATCTTGTGCGCAAAATTGGAATATCGCATAAAACATTTGCGAATAAAGCAGCGTTTCCATTCCATGTGTTCTAGAGAAGATAATCGTCACTTCCTGGGAAATTTGCGCAAAATATCTGTTATAAAAATGGAAGTTGCTGCAATCAGGTAAGCCACTGTGGCTCTTTTAACCTTCATCAGAAATGACTTGCTTCTCAGAGCATGTGACAAAACTCAATAAACACGGTAATGTTCTCTTGCGTTCGGATGCTGGTATTTGTGAATGCAATTGCGGAAGGCGATTCTTGCAGGGGATTCAACCAAATCTTGATGTTAGACTTTGGCTCAGGCATTTCAGAATGATCAAACCAACATCTGAGATGCTGTGATGTGATTGGTCCACTGGTTAGTCAAGTTATAAAATAGGTGGATGGAAACATAGCTAATGTTGCATCAATTTCATCAAATATGAAACTAATTTAATTCATTTATAAGCAGCTCTACAGAAGACAATAGCATCGTTATTTAGCTCAAATCAGTTCAGTATTGGTTCAGATCAGTTCAGTTAAAATGTTCACATCCGACAGTGTCAGTGCAGTTAATATTACTGACAATATTGCTGAATATTAATTGTCTTTTAAAAGGTCTGACGCTGTTTCTCTCTCTTAAAGCCGGCTATCGGAACATCTCCAATCAGTACTCCATTACTACTAAGATTGATAGGGAGCACCCGGAGTTGAGGAAATATGCACAAGAGCAGAGCTGGTGGGATGGAAAGGCTCAGTTCAGCTTTGCCGATGTTTACTCCTACTCAGCCACAGCCCGAATCGAGGCCGCAGGGGGACGATACTGTGAGGGGCGCAAACTTCTGCAGAAGAGTGAAGGTTACTATTAGTTTGGTGGTGGAAAATGATCAGCAAATTCATGCAAAGTGCTAAATAATCACATCTACTCATATATTCATGACAGTGTAATTGGTTGATTGTAAAATACACTACCAGTTAAAAGTGTGGACACACTTAAGTGAGTTTGTGCCTCTTAGGATCGTAAAACCATTGCTTGAATTTAGTTTTGTTGCCCGATAATAATAGTGCCTTTTTTTTTTTTACAAAACGTCTCAGGTTACGCATGTAACCATGATTCCCTTAAAAGGGGAACGAGACACTGCATCCTCTAGAGCAGTGTTTCTCAACCCTGCTCCTGGAGGACCCCCAACACTACACATTTTCTTTGTCTCCCTAATAAAACACACCTAATTTAACTCGTGGCTTATTAGAAGAAACTCCAGGAAGTGAAATGGGTGTGTCAGAAAGAGTAGACTTTAGGCCCGCCATAAGGGGAAGGCATCAAATTCAATATATAGGGATCTGGTTGAACCCCTAAACATCACATTTAAGTAAAAAAAAAGCTCAACCCCAACTGACCTAGAGTCAGCATCTCATAAGGCCAACATTCTGAATTTAAGGATGCTCAACCAGTGAGAAGGGGTGCAAAGCTCAGGCAAAACCACTTCTCACCAGGCAGCAGAGATGGGTCCTCTGGGGAATTGAGGACTCAGCAGAATGACCCTCTGAGTGAGGGGAGTCCAATGCTCACACAAGACTGTGATCCCCAACTTTGAAGTAGGACGATAGACCCTAATAAAGAGACCCTAATAAAGAAACCCTGTAAGGGAAGGGTGTACTACACCCAATAGAGGAAACTAATAAACAGCTGCAAAGTGTTAGCTATGCTATAGTCTCCGAACTCTGCCTGAGCCGGAACAGAGCGTGGAGGACCCAAGAGAAGATATCCCAGTAGCGTGGATACAATCCATGATAGACCCTGAGGTCTGGGGATCATCTTGAGCGCTCTTGTGGGAGCAGAGGACAAAAGCTCAACCATATTATCGATCTCCGGCACACACAAGGGAGCTGCCTGCCTAATAACCCATTTTAGGGGAGGCAGCTATGACCTTGCGAATATGCTAAAGTTTGCAGTCTGGGGCAACTGCCTGTTAAAGAACACAAAATAGGGAGGCAGTTTCATCCAGATAAATGAAGGAGCCTCCTACTTAGGGGACCCCAATACTGGGGGATTCAGCCACGACTTCATTATCACAAAGGAGCTGCTTGCTTAAAAGACTCCAATCAGGGGGAGGCAGCTGAAACCTTGAAACTTCAGCATACCAAAAAAGGGAACCATTACTAATTGGCTTGAAGGAGGCGGCTGCCCCTAGGTTATCATAAGGGAGCTACCTGTTTCTTATAGGGAACCCACACTGAGGTGGAAGGCAGCTCACCTTACCTCGGAGATCATGAGTGCTCGAAAGCTGTGACAAGGGCCTTGCTTCGAGCCCATAATGGGGAAGGTCCAACTAGTTCTACCAGCTACTGTCAACCTTAGTATATTGCAATGACTCGTGAAGGGGCCACCTGCTTTTGACCAAACCTCTGGGGAGGCAGCCGCAACTTCACAAGACATAAGGGAGCTGCCTACTTAAGGAACCCGCCATTTGAGGGAGGCAGCTTCAACCTTATTACATTGCAAAGGTTCATGAAGGAGCCGCCTGCTTAAGGAACACAACTCTGGGGGAGGCAGCCACAACTTCACGAGACAAAAGGGAGATGCCTTCTTAAGGAATCCACCATTTGAGGGAGGAAGCTTCAACCTTAGGACATTGCAATGACTTGTGAAGGGGCCACATGCTTAGGGACCCAGCTTTGTGGGAGGCAACTTCACTAAACATAAGGGAGCTTCCTACTTAAGGACCCCGTCATTAGAGTAAGGAAGCTTCAACTTTTATACAATACAATGATTCATGAAGGAGCCACCTGCTTACGAACCCCACTCATGGGGGATTCAGCTACAACTTCAAGGACAAAAGGGAGCTGCCTGCTTAAGTGACCCGTTATCAGGGGGAGGCAGCTTCACCTTATATCAAAAGAAAAGTTCTTAAATGGACCCACATAAGTGGAGGGCATCTACTATGAGGGTGCCTACTTAGGGAACCCCAATTCTGGGGGAGGCAGCTTCACCTCATATTGCACTTCACACACACTCACAAAAGTACCTTACTGAACCTAACAGAAGGCCACAGACCGCGTCTTCGCCTCCCTAAACTTAACAACCACCATCTTGACGAATGTGCCAAAAAGCTGTGCCAAGGGCACAGGGATGTCCAAGCCCCGGCCCCCCTCTGGCTCTGGGCCTGCTTTTATGGAATACCATTTTGTGGTATTTCATATTTTTAATGACTACTATTTAAAGTGGAAAAAATAATAATAATAATAATAATAATAATATAGAAAAATCGATTTGTCCAAACTTTTAATTGGTACAGTACATCACTGTATATTATTAGTTATAATTGTACTTAGAGATTATTTATTCACATTATTTATTGAATTAAAAACTCACAGACTAGTTGTTAGACAGTTATGCCATTAAAATATTGTACTTACAGGCCACATCACAGCAGAGACAATGATGGATATTTTGAGGAATAAGGAAAGCGGAATCAACATGGAGGGAATGTTCATGACCACAGGAAGTATGGTGTCAGTCGTTCCCAAAGACCCAGATTTACCTGGTGTCCACTTCTTCACGGCCACTCCAGACCCTGAACGGTACGCCAGGCTAGTCACAGCTATAGTACAGCTATAGTACAGTTCTGACTAATGTTTTTCTTCTGCATTATTTATGCATGTCATATGTAACTACAGATTAGACATGATTTTTTATATAAATTGTGAATTATTATAATAATAGTATGATTTGTAATGATATTTAACCATTTGTTAATATACACTACCAGGCAATAGCTTGGAATAATTAAAGGTACACTATGTAACTTTTGGCCCTCTACCGGGTTAAAAACAAAAATGCATGCATTTTGTGGAAGAACATTGTTTTGGTTGTGCTTCTGCTCTGGGTGACTGTGCTAGTGAAAATGGTTATCCTACTAATAATAAAACATTCACTATAGGCTTAAGAGATATAAACAGTTTAGATAGAAAGATCTCAAGCTGACTAGTTGAAGACGTTACTGTAGCTTTACCCATTAATAGACATGGCACTTCCTTGAAAATAAATTCCAGCACAGCGCTACGACATCAATGAAATGAGCCTTCACAATAGATAATGCTTTACAATGAACACTGTTAGAGAGCAACATATGGCAATTTATCTGTTTAACAAAATACCTTAATCACCTGAGTAATAAAAACGTCATCATATCCGCTTCAATTTTACAACATTTCAAATCCCTCAGTTCTCTGCATCTCTGAAAAGCCACTCTAATGTTGGTTCTTGTTTTATTACGAGCTCTGTCAGGTTCTCTTTTTGCTAGCAGACTCTCCTCTGTTCAGTGTTTGATTAAAATGAATGATTTCCCGGAGGTTGGAGATTTAGCGGCTTCCATGTCAACCTTTCTCACTCGTTGTGAAAACTAATCTCTGCCACTCCCGCCCCATACATGCGTCAAAGTAGCCAGAGCAACTTTTCTCTACACGCACAGGCGAGTGACGTATGTGCACAATTTCCCACGAACACCATCTTTACAGACAACATTGTCAAAACGATCCCCATTCAAAACATTGTGTAAGTGCCCCCTCAAATATAAACACAAAAATTATGTTTTTTTTAACCGTTCATTTAGCTTCGTTTTGGCGTATTCGGGGCCTGAAAATGCAAACTTTTGAAATTCAAAGTGAAGTTTTTGAAAACATTACCATCTCCATGTGAACTACAAAAACATGTTCAGTCTATAGGCGTGTAGTGTTTCTTTACGAAGTGACATCGCCAACTACTGGCCTGGAAGCAGAATACAGCATTTTCAGTCGTTTCAATTGATCCATGTGAATGGGGATCATTTTGACGATGTTGTCGCTTGTATTTGAAAACCGCAAAGGAAAAACGTTATAAATAATGTAATAAAGGTTCAAATATATACAATTTTTAAATATATTAAAATAGAAAACAATTGTTTTAAATTGTAATAATATTTCACAATATTACAGTTTTTACTGTATTTTAGATCAAATAAATGCAGCTTTGGTGAGCAGAAGAGATTACTTTAAAAAACATTAATAAATCATAATTATTTCAAACTGTTGACCAGTAGTGTAGTTAATATAGTATTACTAATTCTAGTGGCTTTTGCTTTGGCAAGCGTTGCTATTATTGCCTGGTGGACAATATAACAATAATTGTCTCCAAAAATCGAATGATTAATTAATTACTCCTTTATCAATTTCATGCAGCTGTAATCCTGCAAATTTCATGTTTTTGTCCCCCCACAGGTCTGTCTTTAAGCCGTTTGTATTTGTATTAGACATAAAGCAGCTGAAGCACACATGTTCTCCATGTTTTGGAGAGGACGATCCCGTGAAGAAGAAACCCCGTTTCCAGAGCAAACCGAACCGCAAACACCCTCTGTTCCTGAAGCACGAGGTGGTCGCCGCCATCATCGACAGCACCATGGTGAGCCGTCCTAGCCTCGAGCAACAGCTGTTTGTGAATGTAAAAGGTCTACACAGTTGTAAAGATCAAAGCGCATGACAGATAAAGTTATTGTCTCCTAAGAGAAAGAATTGATTCTGAACTGCCGAAATGAGTCGTTGTAATTCCAGTCTCACTTCCTGGTACAAACCTATGTAACAATGTAACAAATTTGCATAATGCCAGTCAATGGTCTTCATTGGCTGCTGGTGAACAACATATACTTTGACCCTCAAACACACTGTAGTTGTAGCTGAGACTGGAAGAGTTTGATTTGTGTTATTCATGTCTAGAAGACGCTGTTTTCTACAAATACACTTTGCAAAAAGCAAATTTGATTAAAATTGATATGGAGAAAAGAGCTGATGCTGCTATTATGTTTTGAGAAAATTAAAGTGTTTTTTGACCTTGGCTGCATGTAAACCTGTTGAAGGAGACTTACAAAATAAAATGAGGAACCTGTAAAATAGCATAAATTCACATGCAAAGTGGTTAGCCAATCATAACAAAGGTCATTAACTTGGAAATCTTAAAGGTACAGTAGCCAGAACAGTTTGTTTTGGAGATGGTGGGAAATTGTCATGAAAAATAAATTATAAATGTGGTGCAAGAGTCCAGTATATGGCATTTTTAATATAAAGATCTCATGTAAAGAGGCATAATGTTTGTTTGTTTGTTCAGGAGAGAGGACAGAAGATTGAACAGAAAATGAGAGATCTGGAGACGAGGAAGTTGGCAGAGATGGAGAAATATCTAACTGAGGGGATTGAGGATTCAACACTGCTGGTTCATCTCTTTACAGACACTGCATCTGAGGAGCTTGATATTTACAGTAACGCCTGAGACTTAGCTTAGAATTGAAAAAATATATATTTGAATAGGATTATTGGATGTTTCTTCAACTATAGGTACTTTTAAAAACACATTTTGTACACTGTCATCTTCAGGACTTCAGTCATTTTGCTTCTCAAGTTAATGTATCTTGATTTAAGAATCTTTAAACCTTTGCACTGGAAAACAAGACAAAACTACTGAAAAAGAACAGCACTCTTTTTGCAGTGTGATCAGTAAAAGATATGTACAAAGATATCTTCTGTTTGGGAGCAGAGCTATTCAAACTTTAAGTTTTTTTTCTTTTCTTTTTTTTCTTCATAAAATGAATTAAAAAGTTATGGAGATCTGTTGGAAATTATATTTTCAAACTTTGAAGTGTTGCTAAGACAACTTACTGTGCTTCCTAGACATTTACATTTAGAGAACATATTGACGTTTTATTTTCCCTTTAATTTAGGGTTTTCTTTAATTGGTCTTAAATGTACATAACAACTGCAGAAACTCTGTAAAGTCATATGGCTAAAAAGAAAACCCAAGACAGTTTTAACGTGACCTTAATAACTTCATATGTTGAATCTCAACCCCTCAGATATAAAAGTTCCCAAAGTTGAAGAAACACCCTCTTACCTTTTCTAGTAGAGAGATCGTTTGCACAGTCTTCCAGTCAATTCCTGTATGTTTGGACTTCATTTTAATAATATACTCAAAACCATTGACAAGTTAGTCACATTGTCATTACCGACATGTTAAATAAGTTGTGTGTTTTTAGCATTTTAGAGTGCATGTCAAAGATCTCAGATATCATATGCAAACACTTACAGTTAAATTATTAATTCCAAAGGATTTACTTTGGGAAATGTGTGAACTGGAAGTTGGCAGAACTTACTGTCCACTCAATTCAAGTAAAAAACAAACAAAATAGTAATAAACAGATCAACACTCATTAAAGTCCATTCCACAATCACAGTGAGCTTGTCTTTATTATTATTTCATGGAATTCTGAACTGGCTTCAGTGATGTGACCATAGACTGCAGTGTTCAAAGGAGAGCAGGTAAATGAGATGCATTTAAATTCCCGCCGAAAGTACTGTAGTCACGGATCAAAAAATAACCGCGAATCAAAATTTTAAAAACAACTAAAAATATATTGCTCAAACTGGAAAAAAATTATGCAAAATTATCAAAACAGCAAACAACGTAGTCACGGATCAAAATATAATTGGAGTGAGAAAAATATAACTCCCCTATTCGATTGATTGGCTAAAGGAGGAGCTATCAATCAAGAAGTAGTGGACCAATGGTGACGCTTAAGCCCTCCCTAATTTACATGAACCTTGAACTGCAACATTTGGAAAAGCAAGTGCAAAATGTGGAAAGAAGAGAAAAACAATACAAGCTTACAAAAGAGTAAAATATGAGCAGAAAATGTAATAGAGTAGCCTACAGAGTAATAAAACCAAGGAAAACAACTTAAAACATAAACATAAGTTTAAGATTTGTGCAATATAATTTTTAAAGTTTTGATTCATGCTTATTTTTTTTAATGCGCTTTAGATTTTTTTTGATTCACGCTTATTATATTTTGATATTCTGATCATTTTGCTTTTTTTATTTTTTTTTTCAGTGTGTGCACTATATTTTTAGGTGTTTTAACATATTTGATTCACGCTTATTTATTTCTATTGATCCGTGACCGCAATACTTCAGGTGGGAATTTAATCGCATAACGCTCTCAATGACATCCCAGGATTCTCCTTCAATTAATTCACTTGTTGGGAATTTCCTGTTTAATAGAGACAAAAGCAAAAAATAAAAAAATCTGTCGCCCTCGTGTGGCTGTGAAATGAAACACAACCGCTTCTCATCAAAGTAATGAATCATTTGGAATTCAATTTATTTGAATAAATCAGAATTATTTGGAAAACCAAGATGTGGGTTAGTTATTACATGGGCTATATCTCAATACAGGTTATATTCAACTTAAACATGCTACTAAAATGGCAGCATGATGGAAATAAATACATGTCTGCCACCTGCCAGTGATTCTGCCACATATATACATCTGCCAGATGTTTGTTAAACAAAAAATGTCAATGAGCCCAGTGTTGTAGACAAAGAAGTTAATGGGATACATTCTTTATTTAGAGTGGTGAAAATATAACTCCATCAGAACGGCAATATTGTAATTAAATCTGATTAAATTACTGCAAAATAAATAAATTAAAATTCTAGATTATGTGTCAGACAGCTCAATCTGTAAAAAAATAAACCTAATATTCAAATGTCTAGGGGAAATAAAAGCAGATCAGCTAACAGTTCTTCATCACTCCCTGTTCAGTTCTGAAATGTTTTGTTTGTTTCCAGTTTCCCCTTTGCCATCCTGTGTGTGTGTGTGTGTGTGTGTGTGTGTGTGTGTGTGTGTGTGTGTGTGTGTGTGTGTGTGTGTGTGTGTGTGTGTGAGGTAGATGAACTGTTCAAGACCTCATTCTAGCCGACTACTTTCACATCTGGCTATTGCTATTAGTGTCAGTAGAACAAATAATTCACTTAAAGGGATAGTTCACCCAGAAATGAAAATCAGCCCATGATTTACTCGCCCTCAAGCCATCCTAGGTGTATATGAATTTCTTCTTTCAGACGAATACAATCAGAGGACATTCTTTTTATTTAACTGGCTCTTCCAAGCTTTATAATGGCAGTGAATGGCTGTTTCTGTTTTGAAGTCCATAAAAGTGCATCTCTCCATGATAAAAGAGCATCTATCATGATAAAAGTGCTCCACACTGCTCTGGGGGGTTAATAAAGGCCTTCTGAAGCGAAGTGATGAGTTTGTGTAAGAAAAATATCCATATTTAACATGTTATAAAGTAAAATTCTAGCTTCCGGCCATTCTATTCTAGCTTTCTATGCAGTCTACTTACGCCTAAAGTGCAACTTGAGACGTCAGAAGTAGCGTAATAGCGTAGTGTGTCCTGGCGTAGCGTAAATATCAGCAGTGCATCGCATTACTCACATAAGTTGCGGTTTAGAAGCTAGTTATTTTACTTTATAAAGTTTTAAATATGGATATTTTTCTTGCACAAACTCATCGTTTTGCTTCAGAAGGCCTTTATTAACCCACAGGAGCCTGTGGAGCACTTTTATGATGGATAGATGCACTTTTATGATGGACAGATGCACTTTTATGATGGATAGATGCACTTTTATCATGGAGAGATGCACTTATCATGGAGAGATGCACTTATCATGGAGAGATGCACTTATCATGGAGAGATGCACATTTATCATGGATAGATGCACTTTTATGATGGATAGATGCACTTTTATGATGGATAGATGCACTTTTATGATGGATAGATGCACTTTTATGGACTTCAAAACAGAAACAGCCATTCACTGCCATTATAAAGCTTGGAAGAGCTAGGACATTTTTTAATATAACTCCGATTGTATTCGTCTGAAAGAAGAAAGTCATATACACCTAGGATGGCTTGAGGGTGAGTAAATCATGGGCTAATTTAAATTTTTGGGTGAACTATCCCTTTAAATGTGCCCTAAAATGAACCACTGTGCATCCATCAGCAGCCTTTGAAGCGATCTGAGTCTATGTGAAGCGGTAGTGCAAGGCCTCATCCACGAAGCCGAACTCGAGGCCGATGTGCTGGATGACTCGGCCCTCGAGCAGACGAGAGCCGTACGCTAAAGCCTCGCCCGGGTCAGCGGCCAATCCCACGCTCTGCAGCCAGCGGACCATCTCACTGCCCAGGAACGTCTCAGCGGTGCTTTTCTCTCCACACCTGCACATCAGCAGAGCACGCGTCACCCACTGCACCCAAACCACACACAGCACACACCAGCACCGGGCAAGAGCGCGGGAAGCAACAGCACACGAAAGGGAAGTGAGAGATGATTAGAAAGCAAGAGAAGAAGGGTGAACCACAACCAAATGGGGCGGGGGGGAAAAAATCAATGAGAGATTCATGCAAATGTGCAAAGATGTTTTAATGAACAAACATGCTGTAATGAGAAAATCATGATAAAAAATTAGACTAAATATGACTTTTTGTGCATGCACTAAAAACAAATCAAACATGCGAATGAATGCATGATAAGCAAGAGATGGCAGTGAAGAGTCTCTCACCTTTTCTTGTGAACAATGTCTCTGACGCACTGCTGCTTATGATATGTGAGGAACTGACTGCAGGTCAGTCTGATCTCCTCAGACGCCACAGAGCCGGTGACCTCCTGACCCCAACCCCGCCACAGCCTCGCTAACCTTTACCAACATACACAAGACATCTTATCATTACCCTAATTACGCATCTAATATTCACATTAAACAGGATTTTTTTTCTTCCTCGGTTTAAACACAAGCTTTTTCCCCCATCCAGACCATTTACTGAAGAAAAGCCACAAAAACTGTTTGAGAATGTTTTTGGAAGCAACTTCAACACTGCAATGACATTATACCAGTAACTGGACTATTAATGCTACAAAATGGCTAATTAATTTATTAATTTCCCCCCACTTACAACATAAATGTCAATAAAGTTTGTAATCCCATGATTACAGCCTCTTTGCAGTATTGCCTTACATTGTGACAGGATCTCGAAGCAACTGAAATGAACCACTATTCTACTCGCTATTCTACTCGCTATTCTACTCGCTATTCTACTCGCTATTCTACTCGCTATTCTACTCGCTATTCTACTCGCTATTCTACTCGCTATTCTACTCGCTCCTGCCGCTTTGCTTTTTAATTGTGTCTACACTTGTAGTTCGGCATTCTTGGTTCTTTTGGTTCGGACCAAAAAAGAAAATTATACAATAAGTAAACGTTATATAAAAACGCTGCATTCTGCTGCCAGGCCAGTAGATGGCGATGAAACACTATAGACTGAACATGTAATACGCGTGTGCATGACGTCACAGTTTTCACAGATTCGTGTTTCTCTTTCAAGCCTTGTTTCAGTGTCTCGCTATGGGATACGCCCCTTCCGCATATTCCTCAGAAGCCCGATTACATTACGCCAGCCCCAATTGGCTGGCAGACATGACGTAGTGTCTGGGAGTGGCTACCCCACCCCTCAGTATAAGACGAGCAACACAACGTCATTAACGAAATGTCGTGTTGTCGTGTAAACGAACGGCCAAAACGCATAAAAACTTTTACGTTCCTATTTGAAAACGGTGTCGTGTAAACCCCCGTTTTAACACTGAACCTAAAGATACAAAACAGAAAGACGGCTTTTATGACGTATATTTTGCGACTGAATTTATTTTGCATCCAAAACAATGCAAACATTTAACAAGACTGAGAAGCAGATACGAGGGAGATACACCTCATATGTGCCGCTCACAAGTGTAAGGGTCTTTCCTTGCCATTAATGCTTGGATAAAACGCCTACGTCTCCTTCGGTTAAAAATAATGGCTGGTGCGGTGGCTGAGATACATGTAGACCAACATCCGTTGCTATGATTTCTGTAATGACTTATCACAAGAGGAAAAAAATACGTTTTAGTCGCATAACATCGGTTAATGGAAACGCGGCTACAAGAATTGTCCCTTTTTTGCATCAAAGAAAGTTAGAAAAATAATTTTAATCATTAATGTGTAAATGTGGACTGTCATGATGTGTTGATCTGCCTGACTTGAGTTGTGGATATGAAAAAAACAGTTTTTCCAGCTTAGCCTCAATAAATGCTCCGTTTGGAATGGGGAGGAATTTTTAATTCCAGAAAATAACAATATGCTTTCATATTGTGTCAAAGGAAATTTGATTCGTCATCATTTGAGCCCTTTAAAGTTTGCAAAAAGTTGAGTTACCTTTTTTTGAATGGAGAGATAATTAAATGCTTGTCAAGGCCAAAAAATGCGAATGAAATGAGACCCTACAGAGGGAAGACAGAAGGAGATGTATGTTTCAGGAAAAGCGTCAGATGGTTTAACTCCAGCACAACACATGAGACAGGATCACACACACTCACCTGCCCGTAATTGGCCACAACACAGAAGAACTGCAGCTCCACATACAGCTGACCTGGATCTGTGTTAAAGAGCCACCACAGACAGCTGGAGAGATTCTACCAAACACACACACACACACACACAGACAGAGAATGAAGAGTCACTCCAACTGTACTGTAAATAACAGTGAAACTGAATGGTTTCACAATAACAGTGAAACAATGATGCCTGACCAAAGAGAAGAGTGGTGTCCATATGGTATCACATATGAAGTAAACAAAAAACTTCTTTGGTTTCAATCACAGGGTACTAATTCAAGGTCTCATTCACGTATGCACAGATTTGTGTATGCAATCTGCGAATTAATATTTTCACGAACAAATCATGATTCATCAGCAACTTTCGTTCTAAATATACGCAAAAATGTAGGAGCAACTGAAACCACATGAAATCACGCGGTCTTATAAACGTGTTAAAGTGCCCTATTATGGTTTTTCGCATATTCCCTTTCATGCAGTGTGTAATACAGCCGTCAGTGAATCTAAACGCTCTGCAAAGTTGTAAAGCCGAAAGTGCACGATAAATAAAGTTATTGTCTCCTAAAAGAAAGAATCGACTCTGAACCGCCTAAACGAGCCGTCAGGAATTCCAGTCCCACTTCCGGGACCTGCATACGTAACGCGGAGACACGTCTGCATAATACTCGTCTATGGTCTTCACTGGCTGCCCGCGAACAACGTCTACTTTGACCCTCACACACTGTAGCTGGTTCGTGTGGTTTACATCTGACCTGTGACAGCAAATTCACGTTATTGTCACTCCAAAGGATGAGGGTGTGAAGAATCCGTGGGTAAATTCATTTCTACGATTCCACAGCAGTATAATCCCAACCTTTAGTTGTGTTCCCATCATTTCACTGCTTCGTAAATCTAGGAGTTTAACGCAGGCTTTGCTCTTGAAAGATGGGTCAGTACCAAGTTTATTTGGACCAACTTGCTCCTCAGAATCACAACCTGTTAGTATGACTAATAATTGATTTTCTATCGAGTGTTCAAAATACGTCGTTTTTGGTGAGACTAAACAAAAATTCCAATTGAACAGATCTGAAACATTTTTGCAAAGAGTGGAAAATATTCCCAAGTCAAGATGTGCCAAGCTGACAGAGTGCTTTAATATAATCAAAGGCTCTTCAACTAAGCATTCGATTCAGTGTGTGAACACTTCTGCAGTTAGTTTTTGTGTTTTCAGTGGCATTGCATAGGTTGCATTTTTTACATTAAAGGTGCAGAAGTTCTGATATGACTTATTTTTTTACATCACATACCCAGCTGTTTAATCAGGGGTGTGAGTTTGTATAGCCACTGTAATGGAAAATTGCGATTTTCATTGATCTTCAACAGATATTGTAATGTGAGTCACATGTTTCTATGTTCATATTGTGGTATGTGAACGGGAAATGTTTGTATACCTGTGGAAGTGCAGGAGTGAGACACTTTGGGAACAGCTG
The DNA here is from genome assembly GCA_022828995.1 of Vimba vimba. NCBI lineage: Eukaryota > Metazoa > Chordata > Actinopteri > Cypriniformes > Leuciscidae > Vimba > Vimba vimba. Next base: position 35,530,710 of record CM040823.1, read on the forward strand.
GGAAGGGACCTTTGACCCTAGTATTGACTTTTGGTGGTCTTAAGTGTCAGCTAGTGATAAATAGGAGCTTATGCAGCGACGAGTCCCTTATCTGTGGAATGTGGCGGAAAAGGAGCCCTGCTGAATAAGACCTTGAAACCAGTATAAAGGCTGCCCAGCTCTTCCTGTCTGGGCCTCACTCACTCCACAGCGTAACTTCTGTGTGGTTGACTGGGCCTATTCTTGCAAGAATAAATACTTTTTTGATTCAGAGTGTCTCTTACGCAGTGATGATGCTTTAATAGAATGTTTGCCACAACCACTATATGTATGAATGAGAGTGAATGAGTGATTTTGTACTCACAGCGAGGAGACAGACGGTCAGTAACAGACACACCAGCACGTGTCTCGTCGACTGTATATCTGTGTTCTGTCTATCCGCTTCTTTCTGTTCCTCTTCAGCCAGCAAGCAGCTTGTGGGTGAGCACTGCTGGCTACACTGACCTGTAAACAGCATTTAAAATGATGCAAATCTCATTTTTCTTCCCGTTTTGAAATGTATTGCATTGTTTTGCAAATGTTTTCTATTCAGTTTCCATTAAAATGTTTTATTAATGCAGAAGTCATTAAAGGAGTAGATCATGCAATAATGAAAATTCTGTCACTCTGAAAGCGTTTTATTACACGGGTGTATTAGTGTGGTGTCACTGATTTCAGCAAACGTCCTTATCCATACATCTACTGTGTGTCCTATTGAGCTCTAGCTACAGCTCTGTCTCAAACGAGGACCTCTGACCAATAAAGCAACTTCTTATCTATCTCCAAACAGATTGAGTGAACAGGAACTTAGAGAAAGAGCGAACCTGAGTGTACGGATGCTTCCTCTTTGGGTCTCGTTACGTCAAGCATGTCCTGCTCACGGTCACATGCGCACTCGCACATCTGACAATCTGACAAACACATAAAGATTAGTCAACAACCTCAGTCTTCATCTTTCACAGAGCCATAGATATTTCACATTCAGTGCTTTTGTAGGCTCAGAATGGCATACTACTAACTATTTTCATTCTCAGTATTCTGTGCTCACTATAACACTATGTTTATGGAATAACCAGGTGACCCACTCCAGGATAGTTCACTCCAGGATTTATCCAGGATAAAGGGTATTTATTTCTGAGATTACACCCAGGTGTCAATTGCTGAACTGTCATGTTTGAAAAGATACTACTGTCTGAAACATGTATTGCTGCATATGGCATTTCACTTTAAAATACAGTACTGCATATGTGACCCTGGACCACAAAACCAGTCACATGGGTCAATTTTTTGAAATTGAGATTTATACATCATCTGAAAGCTGAATAAATAAGCTTCCCAGTGATGTATGGTGGATATGTATAGGATAATGTTTGGCCGAGATACAGCTATTTGAACATCTGGAATCTGAGGGTGCAAACAAATCTCCTTTAAAGTTGTCCATTATGTTCATGATTGTGCTGCATTCACTCACAAAAATAAATGTTTTATATATTTACGGTAGGAAATTGACTAAATTTCTTCATGGAACATGATCTTTACTTAATATCCTAATGATTTTTGGCATAAAAGCAAAATCGATAATTTTAACCCATACAATGTATTGTTGGCTATTGCCACAAATATACCCGTGCGACTTGTGACTGGTTTTGTGATCCAGGGTCACATATAGTGATCATATAGCAGGGGTGGAATTTAGAAAACAGAAAGAGGGCCACTTTCCCGCAGGATCACGCCCCCCTCAGCCGGACCGAGTGGCAGAAGAGCTGCTGAGTGACTGGATTTAATAGGGGAAACTGAGAAAACGTGAGTAAAACAAACAATTATCAGTGAAAACTACAAGTTGGACTCGATATAGTGTTCCTTACAACTTATCAAAGATCCAGTGATCCATGGATATTCACATGCAGCCGGGAAGCGTGTTTCCTGACATTTATATGTGCCTGATTTAGATGCCGGGGAAATACATAAAGCACATTTGCCTGTGAACGCTTTATAAAAATACAATATAGGTAACGTTAGGTCTAAATCCGGATCACTCATATCAATGTTATATATATCATCATATCGTCCAGCCCTAAAATTTGTATAGTTTTTTGTCAGTGTTTATTTAAAAACACCCAATTATGCAGAATATATGATGGTAAATATTTAATTGATGAGTCAATAAAATAAAGGGTATGATTTTTAGGGCTATAGTCAACCAAAGAAACGCTTAGTCGACCAAAGTCCTGTCCTGCACAACAATTAGTCGACTAAAAAAAAAAAAAACGCGATGTTTTGCATTTTGATTGAACATTTATTAAACAATTGTCATAGAGCATTTATAAAACAACAACGAAAAAACGTTTTTTAAATTTTTTTATTGACACCTGGGATCCCTCGCGAAACAGTTCTCATTCGCGCTTGAATAAGGCCGGTGTTGTGCCGAATTTCGACCCCCTGCCAAATTATTACCCCCCTCGTTGAAGTCAGTACCTGATTGCCTAATCCTAACCCCACCCCTAATCCTAACCCCACCCCCACAACTAATCCTAAACCTACCAATACTAGGTGGGAAATAATTTGGCAGGAGTCAAAATTCGGCAGGACACCGGCGACACACTGGCTGCTGGGTGGGTTGCGTTGGGTGTCTGTTTTTATTTCGGCTCCCATGTTAATAGGTTGGAGTTTGCACGTCTCAGGCGCGGCTCGAGCCAAGCGGAAAACGCGTGCATGCTTTTTACTTTTTACCCGTTATTATCAATCTAAATTAATCTCGTTTTTAATTTAGGCTAACTTAATTTCGTTTTTCTTTATTTAAATTTCGTTTTTTCTTTATTTAAATTTAGTTTTTCTTTATTTAAATTTAGTTTTTCTTTAGGCCTATTTAAATTTAGTTTTTCTTTATTTAAATTTAGTTTTTCTTTATTTAAATTTCATTTTTTCTGTATTTAAATTTCGTTTTTTTCTTTATTTAAATTTAGTTTTTCTTTATTTAAATTTAGTTTTTCTTTATTTAAATCTACCCTTTACTGTGTCAGTAATTTGTTAGTCAGAAAAATATTAGACTACCTTAAAAGTATTGCTTAAGTTAACAGACTGTGTGCGTTTTATATCACTAGTGCAGTGTCCGTTCTCGGAGAATATAGCCCTGCTCTCGTGAGATGCGCCGCTTCCCACTCGCGCTGTTCTGTAGTTTACTATTAATTCTGAACGTGTCGCGTCTCGCGTGTCTGTCTATATTGCACCAAATGCGACACTGCACTCCCTTGTGAAGTCGATTGGATGAACGGTTCTCGAAATAATCAAAATGCAAACGGACAGACAGACACATAGAGATTACTACCTTCCTTACTGAGCGCGAAGCAGCAGTGCAGCCAGCCACAGGTGCGGTTCCCGAGTGTTCTACGTGGTGCGCTAAATTGTGGCACTGTTACAAAATAGCCTAAATTAAAGCATTTAAAGTTGGGGATAAAACATAGGCTAATTATATTTAGAATACAGTAATATATAACTGCTTTTAAAGTAATAAATATCAAGGAGTAAATCAATGAAAATTTCTTTATTGGTGAAAAAAAAAAAAAAAAGAAATTATGCAACTGGTCGACCAATGAGAATGGCATCGACCGATTAGTCGATTAAACGACTAAAGTTGACAGCCCTAATGATTTTACCACTAAATTCAGCATATTGACACAGAATGATGACTGCAAATCCACCTTTCTCTGCCTGGATCCATTTATTCTGTAGCTTTCGGCAGTCTGTAAAAATATACCTCAGATTTCTTGTCAAATCTAGTTGTACAGTCAACCTCGAAGCTCTTTTGTGTTTTGTGTGTTTTTCGTGGCATTCACGCTGAAAACAAATGCTGCCACTCAGTGTTTTTGCCACTCGTAACTACAATCACTCGGTGACGTCACGCGCATACCCTCTATAGAAAGTCTTTGCGCGACTAGACTCCGCCCCTTTCGGAGGCACAGCCCACTTGTGGAGTTCTCCTATCTGCAGCTATATGTACTTGACTTTAAAAAGGATTTTCATGAATCTGGCCCCGTAGTTTCAGAAATAAAGGAGGAGTTGTCAGTGTCATACCTGTGTTGATGCTGCCTATAGCACAGGGCTGCTCAACAGAGCTCTGTGTGTCTGTGTCGTAGGGAAGCCTCACATCCTCCTCGCTGCCAGAGACTGATCCGTGCTCAAGCGTGTGATAGTCTCGCGATCGTCTGCTGAGCAGCGCGAGAGAGATCCCACACAGCATGATACTCACGGATAACACCACAGATGAGCACAGCACCTACAACACACAAACAATCACAAAAAGCGGATTTCAGGACCTGAAGTGAAGATGTAGTCTTAGTCAAGTCAAGTCACACTTATTTATATAGCGCTTTTTACAAAACAATAATGTGCACGTTTTTAAGGCGGTAAGTATAAGATGACTATTTCAAAGTCTGTTGTAAGTAACACACTTCCTGCTGCCAGCTGGTGGCACTATGACCATGACTGACACATAACAGCCACATCCATGTGATCAACCCCCATAAACTAACATCAACACCAATCTGATCTAAATTAGCAGAACAAAACTAAGCTTTAATTGAGAAATTATGAAATATAATATTCTGAGCATGCTGAAACCACATTTTTAGCTTAGTTCACACATATTTTTTGTTGGTTGAACACCCACAAAATTTAATACAGTCTGTTTTGAAAAAGTATTTACCATATGGACTGAAATACAATCAAAATTAGACTGCGTTTTAGTCTAAAGGGCTGTTAAAGAGATAGTTCAAAAATGAAAATTCTGTCATCATTTACTCACCCTCATGTTGATCCAAACCTGTACGAGTTTCTTTCTTCTGCTGAACACAAAAGAAGATATTTTGAAGAATTTTGGTAACCAAGAGAGTTGATTGGACCCCATTGACTTCCATAGTATTGTTTTTCCTACTATGGAAGTCAATGGCTACCGTCAACTGTTTGGTTACCGACATTCTTCAAAATATCTTCTTTTGTGTTCAGCAGAAGAAAGAAACTCGTACAGGTTTGGATCAACTTGAGGGTGAGTAAATGATGACAGAATTTTCATTTTTGGGTGAACTATGCATTAAACACCAAGGGCGATAACTATAATAACTATAACGTTTTAATAGTTGTTCTAATTCTATGAGAATTGGGAAGGCCACACCACAGCTATAACGTTAACGACACAGAAGAATAATTTAGTTTAACTCCTCAAACTGTCAGTCAAACCTCATAACTCTGCCCGTGTCTATAGTGGAGCGGGATCTCTGCTTGTATGTCTCTGCTGATGTTTGAATAAGTAAAGAGTTTACATTACTCAAGAGACACAAAGTCTATAAAGGCTAATTTTGTGTGTGTGTGTGTGTGTGTGTGTGTGTGTGTGTGTGTGTGTGTGTGTGTGTGTGTGTGTTTGAATAGCGGAGAAGAGTCTTAGTCTGATATTTGCTTTCTAGTTCTAGCCAATATTCTCTTTTAAATATCCTGTGCATAGCGTTTCATCTTTTGTGTCGTGAGATTTCAACAACAAGAAAACTGAGTGCGCACATACTGTATCTACAATAAACTTTATAACCTGTAAGTTGATGAAAAGGTAATGCGATGCACTCACTGCCTCAGATACGGCTGTTCTAATGACTGACAAAACGCATATCTCTGTCACACTGGTCAAAGACCTTTGATCTTAATTTTCATAAAATGTTAATATTATAATGCAAGTGTCTGACCTTATGTAAAGCCACAATGCCAACTTTGATGACAGTGTTTATTTAAAAAAACAAAACAAGGTTTCTGCTTGACAGCGACGATATGTAAATCTGTTGATTTATCATCACCAACAACAACAACAACATACTACTACTATATCTACCATACAAACCACTTATATGACCTTATTGTGTTCCTCCCTGACTTAAGCTCAAGTTTCACATTAATTGATAGTTTTCCTTTAATATAATACCCAGTTTTGTAATGCCATTCGAAGTTTGTGCAGTTTTGCCGTGGGATTTTTTCATCTAAACGGTGCCGTGGCAGGAAAAAGGTTGGGAAACACTTTGTGACCTCATGAGTTGATGATGGACATGATCAGAGGCAAACTTTCACATTTGAACTTGAGAAGACAGTATCGTGCTTCATTAGTAAAGAAATCAGTGCTTACTATATTACCCCAACAAACAGATTTGCAAAGTAACAGTACGGACAGTCAGTCATTTTAAACACAGATTGGATTATGCACAATATGAATAATGCTTTCATCATATTTGTACCTGCGTCTTTCCATAAAAGAATGCGGAGTCGATGGTGTCTGGCATTCTTTGCCCTGACAGGAGGAGGACACTCACAGCCAGAAGAGGTAAACTGAGAGACAGTGAGAGAGAGACAGCAGACATCAGTGCTTTAGCTCAAAAAGTCAGAGAAACAGCTTTATCAGCAGCCTTGTTTTCAGAAGTGTTTTCCTCATTCTTTCAGAAATTTCTCAATAAAGCCAAGAACCAAACCGTCCAGATCCAAGGCGAAACACAATATTACACAAAGAAAAAAAGACTACATACTTAAATCATTGATTATAAAATATAATATAGTTGTATTCAAGTACCATGAGACTGTAGGAAGACCACTGCTTTACGTCATTTGCAACACCTCATAGAGGAAATCTCTTTTATTATGGAGACACTCATAAAAATAAAGATTTTTTTTGTAAGGTTTTGCAGCGATGCAATAGAGGAACCATTTTTGGTTCCCCAAAGAAGCTTCAGTGGACGTTAAAGTTTCTTCATGGAACCATCAATGTCATTAAAGAACCTTTATTGTTAAAGTCCCCCTGTATTCAATCATTTTATCCCTTAAAACTCATGTTTGATCACCGAAATGACATATTTATATGCTTTTTCCTGTGAAAAAAAATTCTTCATGCCTAAAAATGGCTTGAATGTAACTCGACACTCATGCTTCATTTAGTATACGCGGTTCTATGAATGTGCAAATGAGCCCCGCCTCCACTCACTCACAGCAGCTCAGAGATCCACTCGGCCAGCTTACTGAGGTAACACTGCACAGTGATCGCTCTTTACAAAGTCGGACACATAATGGTAATTAATATGATTAGCCTTTTGCTTGACTATGTTATCAAACAGCTAATAATGTGTTGCTAATGTTACACAAAATATGTTCCCGTTCATAATATACATAATTCACCTGCTGTATTGCTAAATCTACACGATTTTTCATATCAGCAGAAAAATATACCGGGATAACCTGCTTCTCTGGAGACTCCCCTGCTAGTTCACTGTTAATGATATGCTAAAGCCCTCCTACACGTTGATCTGATTGGTTACAAGTTATTTTGTGACGTCAGAAACACCAGCGATTTCAAACCGTGTCTTTGGTTCACTGCAGTTTTAAGGAGAAAATACTCAGCAATGGTGTCGACTTATGAATTTACACATGGTTTGTCTTAAAGCATATTAAAAACACCACATAGACACATAAACAACATTAAAAGCTGGATTTTCACCACAGGGGGGCTTTAAGTGTTGTGTAATTCGACACACAATTAAACAAGTTTTTGTTTTTTTCTACCTATTCTACAGCTGAACAATCTCAGAGCTCATAGTAGGTCATTCTTGAAAGGTTTATACTGCAGTAAATATTCAACATATGGAGTATAAATAGGCTGTGTCTTGTTCAGTAGAGTAATACTCAACTGGTCATTGTGTAAGTGTGTTGAATGCGCCACTCACCCCCAGCCGGCGATCACAGTGAGTCCTGGCCTGAAGCTCGCCTCCTCGCTTCTCCTCATGAGCAGCAGAGACAGAGCGATCAGACCTTCACCACACAACACAAAAGAGCATTCAGACACGTTCAGCCCAAGCCCAAACGTCCATTACCTTCACAAACACATTACTTTTTATCCATTTCACAGATTTTCTTCAGTAATAATCCATATACCCATGTGAGAAAAGTTTCGCTGCTTACATTACAGTTTGTTGTACTTCTTATAAGCATAACTACAGTAGTTGCATTACACTTTCGCATATCCGCTGCTTTTAATAGATATTTTTCATATAAAAACTAATTTACAAAGGGTACAATTAAAATGTTTGGTAACACTTTATTTTACAGTGTCCTTGTTACATATGTTACATGTACTTACCATAGTAAATTATGCATAATTATATGCAACTAACCCTCAACCAAATCCTAATCCTACCCTAACCCTATAGTAAGTACATGTTGTTAAATAATATTACACAGTACTATAATATAATTACACTGTAACAATGACACCTTAAAATAAAGTGTAACCAAATTTTCTTTTAATATGCATAAAATTTGTTACAATATTGAAAACCCCATTTCCAGCAGTTTCATGCTAATTAGGCTTGTAAACAGGGTGGCAGGTTTTAATGTGGACCAGGTAGTCTCTAAAGGGTTTTGGACGTGTGATGTTTAGTCATTTTTTACATTTTTTTTAAATGCATACTCCGATGACTCACCAGGCCATATATAGGTGCTGTAGAGAGAAGCGTACAGTAGAGTAAAGGTCAACACCTGACCCAGGAAGCTATTCTGCGCCGCCACGAAGTTCCACGCTATCATACCAACACAGGCTAATAACTGCAAGCACAGGACAGGATACGGTTATGCAGAATGCATGGTGGGAAAATCATCAGGGTGCATTTCCAGCAACTCCTCAGTGAGCTCACCTGTGCCACAAAGAGGTTTATGGTGAAGATGTGAGGAACTCTGTGAGACTTTCTGCTCAGTAGCATGACCGCAACACTCCACACCTGCAGTGGCAAGAGGAACACGAACAGAGCGTTTCAGGCATTGGTCATGTTTTCAGAGTAATTTGGATACTTTTAGAACATGTTCCATCACCTCCAGTGAAATGTGTGCATGCACTTTCAGTAACGACTTCTCAAAACCAGTTGAACTGGTTCAGAGAGTCCAAGTATGCATGTGTATGCTTGAATATAGTCATATATAAGCTTAAACCAAACTTCAGATTCTTGGGTTTGTTTCCAAGCTATACAGAGAACAGAAACGCAACAGGAAGGAAGTGTCAACAGATGCATCTGAGAAGATCATGACACCATCTGAGATTGAATCACCACAACACACAATCACACTAGACACACAAACATAGAACCTCAATGATGATACCAACATGAAAATGAGTGTTTACATGCATCTTACACCGATTATGCTTAATAACCCGACAACATGACTGCTTAATAACCCGACAACATGTTATGCTTAATAACCCGACAACATGTACGATCATGCATCGATCTTTGCCTCTTAACACAATATTTCTTTGCATGTAAAGACTTTTACTGGCATCCTGGTACTTATTCAATGTGTGCATGTCTGCACACGTCCGCTTGAGTTTTGATGTGAAAAAACATTATTAACCTTATTTTATTATCAGCATTTTGTTGTACAGGTGAATGAGATAAATTTCATTTGATTTATCAGATTTTCCTAAATATTCTTGACCTCTGATGGTTTATATTATCTGAAATCAGGGTCAAAATGTTCAATGTATATACAAATATATGTACAAATAAATGTACTCTTTGTTTTCATTTGATATGGTTCTGAAAAACTTGTATGCCCTTTTAAAAAATAAGTTTAAATTTAACAACTTTATATTTGTCATGTGGTGTAACCAAGTAATAATATATTAAGTGCACAAATTATTTATCAACTATATAATTTTACAAAAAATGCTTTAAAAAAATCTAAATAAATGTTAAAATAAATATATTACATATAAATAAATTAGATTTTACAACTAAGATTATGACACACTACTTTTCTTTTCAAGAATTAGATTCTTTTAATGATGCATTTTTCTTCATTATGATATCAGGACAGTTGTTTTTATTATTTGCCCTCCAAAAAATAATAAAATAATTTTTAAATAAATAAAATCTAATAAATATTTTTTTTTAATTAACAGACAAAAAAAAATAGGCATCATGTTACTTTCTAATCTTTTGTCTCAACTTGTCCAAACCCCCCAAACATTAGTCTGACATAATTACAGATTTCCCACAGCATGTACACATTTAATTTCTGGTTTCCACCACATATCCAGCAACACTGATAATAACATGGATTTACCTTCATCCCTTAATAATCATTTGCATTACAGCAGAGGCAACACAAACATGTGCTCTCGGCACCAGCATGAGGGACGACGAGAATATTACCACACCGTACCAATTTATGTTTCTAAGAGGAAGCAGAGAAATGAAGAAAGAGAAATGAAAACACACATCTGCGTGCGAGCATGTCCACACTCACCAATGCAAACAGGCAGATAATGCTGATGTTGAAGCTAACGTTCTGCAGTGCCGACGCCAGCGGCGCCGAGTCCATCCAGGGAATGGTCAGCAGCCAGGCAGACACGTACATGATGGGAGCCGACAGGAACGTGCCGATCACCATACCTGAGGTCACCTGAGGGAGGACACACTTCATATATGAGCACGGTTCTGTGATAAACCTTTAAAATGAAACTAAACTAATTAAATAAGTGTGCTATTGTGCATAAAGCCACTAGTGGGGTAAGTAATGAAACAAATGTAGAATATCATCAGACACATACAAACTAAGATGAAAAATTCACATTCAGCTTTAAAAAAATGTGTTGAAAGAGATTCATTAGCGTACAGTTTAAAAGTTTGGGATCGGTAAGATTTTGAAAGAAGCCTCTTCTGCTCATCAAAGCTGCATTAATTTAATCAAAAATACAGTAAAAGAAAAAAATATATATTATTACATTTTAAAAGAACGGATTTCTGTTTGAATATGTTTAAAAAAAATTAAAAAAAGACGATAATTTTTTTTCAGGATTTTTTTGATCAATAGAAAGTTCAAAAGAACAGCATTTATTTAAAAAAAGGGGTTACACTTCACAATAAGCTCTCATTTGTTAACATTAGTTAATAACTAACATGAACAAACAATGAGTAATACATTTGTCACAGTATGTACTAATCTAATCGGTCTGTAAAATACAGCTGTTCATTGTTTGTTCATGTTAGTTCATTAACTAATGTAAACAAATACAACCTTTGATTTTAATAATGTCATCGGATGCCCATTTTCCACAAGCTGGTATGATTCTTTAGGGTCTTTATTTAAAGTTTGTAACATACTTTGGTTAAAATTCCTCAATGGTTGTGTAAAACACCCTTTTTACCTCCTCAAAAACAGCTCTGTTCACAGCGACCCGTTTCAGTGCATGTCTCTTTAAATGATAATGCGCAACCGCTCACCCCACCCCTCTCTTCCGTGGAGCTAAACCTAAAGTGACGCCTTGGCGGACAGTATAGATATGGCTGAGGGTGGAAATATGCTAATGCGGGACAGTCCCGTCAGTGGTCGTGGGAAAAGCATGAGCAATATGTCATCATATTGCTCAGAAACGGTTGATTATTGAGAGTGTTTAGGCTTTTTGTGGATTAAATTTTTTTTTTCATTGTGTGGTGGTTGTTGTGTGGTTGTGTTTATATGCAAACACCATATAAAAGTGAATTTTGCATCCGATGACCCCTTTAACTAAGATTAATAAATGCTGTAGAAGTATTGTTCATTCATAGTTCATGTTAACTAATGAAACCTTATTGTAAAGTGTTACCAAAATGTAACCTCTGATTAATATGCATTTTGTTTAATGCATTTTACAGTGTCCTTGTTACACGTTACATGTAGTTACTGTGGTAATAATGATAAATTATGCATAATTACATGCAGCTAACACTAAACCAAACCCTCATCCTAACCCTAATCCGGTAGTAAGTACATGTTAATTTTTATTACTCAGTGCTTAAATGTATAAGTACACTGTGACACAGACACCTTAAAATAAAGGGTTACAAAAAAATCGTAGTAATGGCAAACTTTTGAGTGGTGGAGTAGGTGGAAAAGCACATCTACACGAGGTACATACCACCTCCAGCTCCATGTTGTACTGCGCTGCGTATATGGCCACACTGGGGGCAGTGGGGAAGACTCCATACAGAAAGGCGTAGTTTGACAAACTGGTGTGGTTCAGCGAGCTTCTGTTTCCACAGTCCAAAACCTCAACCATCCCTCTACAGATCAGAGGCATCATCAGCCTAAAGAGAACAGAATGAGTTCTGCATAATGTAACGAAACTGCCAAGAACGCAAGATCATCATATTACAGGAACCATTTTTAGCAATGTCAGAATTAGACCTTTTGATCTCGCTCATCGATAATACCTGAATGCATTCAAATATAGCACAGAGGCAGAGTAAATATCCAGGTAAAACAGAGTTGTTTCAAACAGTGTTTCTATCCTCTAGCTAAGCTTGTGTGTTTAAAGCACATAGGTTAACTCTACTCTGTTGATGCTCTGAGAAACATTACCATTTCACAAACACAGTGTTGAACTGATGCCAAGATATACTAGAAGCAGCTACCTGCATATTTACAGATATCAAAATCAATAGGGCATAAACATTACATTAGTTTTCTTGCCTTAGTAAAACATACAAAGATCAGAGCGAGTGTCTAGAAGACTGTTTAAACGCATTACCAATGTACAGACATGTCACCCAAATGTTGGCTCTCACATCTCATTTACAATTGTGCATATTTTAATCTTGCATCTCACAACACGTTGTGTCAGGCTTGACGTCAACGGTTCTCGTGTGTCCCATGAACAGTGTTGGGGGTTACACATAACAAGTAATGTGCATCACGTAATCAGATTATTTTTTTAATTACACATTCATATTTGAGTTACTTAATTCATGTTACTTTAATTACTTTGCCTAAATTAATTAAAATTAAAATTCTTCATTCTTCAAAGCATTCATAATTTTTCAATTTTTCTATAAAAATAGCTGTAGAGTAGGTAATATAAGCCATACTTTTAAGATATCTTTTGTATGGCATGAACAGCTCTAGGAGTGAGGAAATATTCTAACGCCTTGTCCACACTAATACGTTTATTCTATGAAAACGAATCTTTTTCTCTCAGTTTTTCTCTCCATCTTCAGCGTTTTTGTCCTGCGAAAACTGAGCTTTTTGAAAACGCTTTCCAAAGTGGAAAAATTTCAACAGGAGAAGAAATTTCAACTTTCTAAAAAAAAGAAACACAAATGTGATGTTAAAGTTATTTTTGCTTATTAGTTGAATTAGATCATCGAAGGTCAGCAGCAAAGACATTGGTTAATAAAGTGAGATTAAATACATAAAGTATATTTGTGTAATTTAACATTTAATTATTGCAGGTTTTATTAATATTCTGAGTTTGCATTTTATTTTATTTTTGTTCATTTTGAGGAATACTGAATCTGTTTTTGTGCAAGTGAGACAAGTAAATGCTCTCATTTAGTATAGATCTACAATAACATGTTTACACAGTGCACACAACGCCTCTGCACTTTACTCACAATTTCTCTCAACATGGGGACTGACCTAGTAAATTACTGGCAAGGAGGTAGCAACAACAAAGCAAGCAAGATTCAATCATCTATAATCTATACTAGAGCTGCAGGATTAATTGTTAAAAGATTGTGATCTCGATTCAAACACCTACACAATCTTATTTCTAAATGACAGCAATTCGGCTATGTGTCTATTAAACCTTTGCCAAGTACAATCACAGTGAACATTCAGATCTGTGTTGCAGCTGAGCCAGAGAAAGCATTTGTCATGTACAGGTATGAAACAGTTTCACAGACAGTATTTTCAACCACACAGTATCATTATTTCTGCCTTACAATAATTCAAATTATCACAGAAGTACTGGGATAAGAGTTTATAGTTTCCCATCTGTCAGTCACTACAACGTTATGTCAACTGGCAAATGGGGTCTTACTTGGAAGCCTCTGAGTTTTAGAAAAATCGCCAATGGAATTGGCAAGATGAATTAGGCCGCATTCAAAGGGTTTTTCCATTCTCAAAGAGCAGTGCACAGTTAAGAGCAGCAAAATTCCCCTTGGTGCTTCAGTGCAAAGAGCAGATTTCTCTAAAAGAGCAAGCACGGTCAACAAGCATCTTTTTAAAGGTGCCTTTCCATCCATGCGTTTCTGGATGTGGTCATTTCCTGTCTTCATCCGATGGCCACGATCACTGTCTCACATGTCACATGCAAGGCGGCGGCACGGCCCCTCCCTCAGGCCGCTAAACCCTCCAAACGTCCATCGAAGCGGCCCTGATATGGCCAGCCCAGAGATGTGGGCATCTGCTCTTGACCAGGAGGTGGTGAACGCACCGCTTCTTCCCCCAGAGGAGTGCCGGGTGGAGAATCCTTGGAGATCCCCTTGGTGCCATTCACACCTAGCCTGGGAGCCTGGCTAGCGCTTCCCAGCCTATCCTATCTTGCAGGCTCTGGCGGACAATCAGACTCGGCTATGTGATTCAGTTTACCAGGCATCCCCAGAAGTTCAATGGAGTCTTCTTTACCTCTGTGGCAGGAAAAGATGCCCCTGTCCTGCGCACAATATAATTGAGGTCCTGTTGGCGAAGGACGCAATAGAGCCAGTCCCTTCAGCCGAGATGAAGACGGGTTTTACAGCCCTACATCATCGTACCCAAGAAAGGCGGTGGGTTACGGCCGATCTTGGAACTGCGAGTTTAGAGGCCCTTCACAAGTTCTTGATAAAAATGCTGACACAGAAACGCATTCTCATGTGCATTCATCCCCACGATTGGTTTGCAGGAATCGACTTGAAGGACTTCCACGTCTCGATTCTGCTTCGACAACAGACCGTTTCTTTGGTTTACCCAATTAGGGTTGGGCATATCAGTACAAGGTCATCCATGCGTCATCTCCATGCGTGTCTCCATGCGTCATTACTAAGGGAAAGGGAAGTGGGCATTCGCATTCCCAACTATCTCAACGCCTGGCTCATTCTAGCTCGTTCTCGAGATCTGTTGTGCGAACACAGGGACCTGGTGCTCAGGCAGGTCAACCATCTGGGACTTCAGGTCAAATGGGAAAAAAGCAAGCTCTCCCCTGTGCAGACCATCTCTTTTCTCGGTATGGACTATTAGGCTTGGTCAGATGCAATGGGCACGCAGCTTGGGCTCCTAGACGGGACCTCGACTGGGATAGCATATCAATTGCCTGGAGTTGATGGCAGTGCTGCTCGCCCTGCTCTCAGAGTGGTGCCTCCTTCTGGGCATTGGTGCGCAGCGCCTCTTATCTGCAGAGCTGCGGGCTGGGCGATACCTAATACCTTCGTGAGATTCTACAATACTCTGAGTGGAGCCAGTTTCTTCCCATGTGTAGGGCATAAAAAGGTAATATGCTGGAAGGTTGGCTCTGTGTCTCGCCTGCAGCGCCATTCCCCTCTAAGAGGAGGGATATGAGCACCTTCTTGGCTCTCCAGCTGAGTATCCCACTTTGGGATCCCCGGATTGAGTTTCCTCTGAGCATCCCTCAGCAGTCAGACGCGGCAGAGGCGTCTGATGCCAGGCCCAGTACTTGAGTGCATACCTGCTCGGTCAGACTCGGCTCGGCTAGATACCCATTGTGTTGTGATTCCCCCTTGGTAATCCCCAATGTGTATTCTTCCACGGTACGGTTTCCCTGTCAGTAAAGCTATGTCTTACCCTGAGCAGACTTACTCTGCCCCGTCTCTGCGTCTCTAGTAGTTACATCCCTGTCTAGGTAGGACCTTCCTCAGAGGCCTTTTATAGCACTGCCCCAGGCCAAATGTAGCACTGCCCCATGGGTCAGTCCATATGTGTATTTCCACATATTCCTCCCTATAGGTAGGGTGTGTCCTCTGTAGCATCCTTCTCCATTGGACTAGGCATGCTTCCCCAGCATTAATAACACTGGTGATGCCTGAAAAAAGGGAATTGAGCACTCTACCCATGAAATAAAACAACAGCTACAACTGTCTCCTTTGTAAGCCCTGTCCCTTCCATTCTGTTGGCATAGAGGACTAACATTTTGGGCTTAAGTGGGGCTCTGGGTAGGTTACGACTCAAAGAAAGCCGTTGCCAAAAAGGCACTCTACAGCTTGCCAGCATCTGCATTTCCATCACTCACAGTTCAATGGTTGTGGCATTTTCCATAAGGACCCCATTTGTCAGTCGACATAACAGTGTAGTGACTGACAGATAGGGAATGTCTAGGTTACTGATGTAACCCTCATTCTCTGATAGAGGGAACTGTGACGTTATGTGCCCCCTGCCACAACAGTGAATCACCGCTGAATGGCAGGGGAAGTCCACATCTCGGCTTCTCAGCATAAACCTGAATGAATTGATGCGTGCCGCCGTCTTATACACCCGCAAGTTTGGGGGAGTGGCTCGACATGCAAATTACACTCGCCAATTCCACTAGCCATTTTCTAAAACTCAGAGGTGCTTGGGGCTCCCAAGTGAGACCCCATTTGTCAGTCAACATAAAGTCTCTGTTCTCTCCATCAGGGAACAAGGGTTACATCAGTAACCAAGACGTTCAGATATAAACACTGATGTCTATGGTAGTAATCAAAATAGCTTAAATATGTTAACCTGTTTGATTAAAAGATAACTGTATAAAATATTTACTGTCATAAGGCATTTTATCATAATATGTGGTGTAGGTGTGGACTTATATTCAACATTTAAATGAATCACATTTTCAAATGAATGTGAAGATATTCCCTAAGGTTTCACAGCTCAAGACCTTATTTATCTGAAGCATTTACACCAAGGCCCATTTCATTTATATAATTTATTTCTATAATATGCATTGCCTTCTTTAAACTTTAAAGTGTTTGTTTTATTATTCACACCACAATAGTAAATAAGTGTCTTTATAGAAATGTTATAATATATATTATCTTGAATAAGAGAAATAAAATGGTCTCTTAATTTAAAATTGACAGTAATATATTGAATCATGCCTGGCAACTTACGTTACTTGTAGTGTATACTTACTGAATATGAAATATGGGTTTTTGAAAGAAAATAAAGGTCTATGTCATACAGGCTATGTTGTTGAATGCATTACTTTGTTAAACACTTGCAAAAAAGTACTTATAAGTAAAAAACACATGCAAGGCCTGGAGGAGAGTGAGAAAGAGTAACGCAAACGTAACATAACACATTGCTCCCAGTAATTAGATGCTTTTTTATATTAATATTGTAACTCATGACTTGACGGTCTGAATATGCACAAACGGGAATTAATATTGAAAAATAATGTGAATGGAAAGATCAGGGAATAATTACTTAAATTTTGGTCTGTTCTAAAGACAAGGCTATGACTTGAAATAGAGCACACAAAAAGTACTTTTTTGCTTGTTTACTTTTTTGACTTGTGTGTGCTCCATTTCAGGTCATAGCCTTGTCTTTAGAACTACTTTTATCATATTTTGATGGTGCTTTATTGTCCAATTCGCAGCTTGACAGTCTAAAACACCATTCGGTTTCATTGTATGGAAAAGAGCATCATGGACATTCTGCTAAACATCTTTTGTGTTCCACAGAAGAATAAAAATCAGTTTTGGAATGACAAATGATGACAGGATATTCTATCTTTTTTTACTAACAAACTGCATGGTAGACTTACAGTTTTGCCGTGATGAGGAGAATCAGGGCTACCACAGTAGAGCGGGTAAGTTTTTTCAGCTGACCCACCATGGACAGACCCAGATAAAACAGAGCTGCTCCCCCGAAAGAGTTTGCCAGACCATCTACAAACTCCTCCATGAAGGGCGGGATCTTCTGGCCCAGCAGAAAGTGAGAAATGAGCCCGATCACCACCATAAAGACAATGGGGTTTTTGACAACTTGAAGGACCACCAAACCCAGCACTCGCAGCTTACTCTGCTGCTGAAGTTCACCATTTCTCCACCTCTGCACCTCACAGAATGCAAAGCCTAGCGGGTTTAGGACCATGAGGGAGACGGGAGCTACCAGGTAGATGTACTGAAGGTACTCAGGATGGGTGTTGCGATACAGAGCTTCAACTGTGGAGGACGCAAAGGAACAACATTAACAAAATGCTCACTAACACTGAAAATAATGTCATCATTTACTCATCCATTTACTCAAGTAGGCTTGGCCATTCTTCAAAAAATATCCTTGTGAGGAAGAAAGATAATATGGGTTTGGAACAGCGCGTGTTGTCAAAGGCTAAAATGAGAAGTTAAATTCCCTCTTCCTGTTTGGGATCTTCAGTAAATTCTTTTTTCAGTTCCACTTGACCTTTGCTTACTCAATTTCTGGGTTAAAGGTCTATTGAACAACATTTACCTTATACAACATCAACCAATACTATATTGGAAGTATAAAGGCCACAACACCGATATAACCATGTTAACTGACACATTGGAATCAGTTTCAGGGTGCAAAAAACAAACAAACATTGACAGCCAATCAGAATCCACTTGACTTTAAAGAGCTTTAAAGTGGCAGACGACAAAACTGCAACACGCAGAGAATGTTATTGTGGTTTGGATGCTAATATAGCTATCATTATAGTTATTGTTAAAGTTTTTGTTATTGGTGTGAACTGGCCTTAGGGCTCATTCTCTGTATGTATTGCTTGCGAAGACATAAACCAATAAAGCAACTGATATATCGACATTTCTACATTCCGGGGGAATCAATGTCATGGATGAAGGTTTAATCACACTTTAGTTTAGGGTCCAATTCTCACTATTATTAACTAAGACTTTTGTCTCAATAAACTCCTAATTGCTGCAAATTAATAGTTAGTGAGGTAGTTATTAAGTTTGGGTGGATTAAGGGATGTAGAATATGGTCATGCAGAATAAGACATTAATATGTGCTTTATAAGTACTAATAAACGGCCAATATCCTAGTAATATGCACGCTAATAAGTAACTAGTTAATAGTGAGAATTGGACCCTAAAGTCTTACCATTTTGTTTCAATCCTTTTACTTCTTAACTATTTAGAAATAAATGTTGTTTCAATGTTTTTTCAATATTCAAATAACTGACATTTCAACTGGCTGAGGTGAATCATACTAGTATTATCTCCAAAGCATTCAAGACAATGAAAATGAACCTCAAACTGAACTAACAGGCTGTACAACATATGGATTGTGTTACGAACTTTTCATTCATGGTGAAAACTCTGAGCAGACGAAAGTAAAAGAAGAAACGTGCATACACAGTCAGAAATATTACCATCAAGATTTTCATGATCTGTGGGTTTGAGGTTTTTTTGTTTCTTTTGTTCTGTAACCATAATGAGTTTCCTTATGGTAACATGTTTATGACACATACTGTATATATTTATTTATTTAGGGCTTGTCCTTTTCTACTCACCTATAGGGAACCCCAGAGCAAAGTCATTACTCTGTGTGGCAAATATGGAGAACAGGCCAGCTTTGGAGAAACGACTCTCTCTGTTTGCCACCAAAAGTGTGAGTATACACACAAAAAAGAACACAGTCACTTTTGCCACCAGAATGCTAAAGAAAAATGGCCAGATTACGTCCCCAAAGTCCAGCAGCACCATGTTTTTGAACAGCAGGGCTGGAAGTGCAAACTTGGACACAAAGCTGCCCAGTCCTTTGGCTTGTGTAGATGGGATGATGTTTGTACGGCCTGCGACGTATCCGCAGAGAATTATCCCGAAACACTCGAGCAGGGCTGGGAGGAGTTTGTCAATTGACATGCTGGGTGGGATGGAGGGGGGGTCAGATCCATCCCCGAAGAAGATGGAAATATTACCCGACAGATCATCCATCCTGAGTTTGACTACAGGCCCGTCACAGCCGTGTGAATGGGTGAACAATTGTAAAGTAACTAAACATCCTGAAAAGTAAAGAAAAAGAGTTCATTGGTTTATTCAAAAGACAATTTTGCATGACTTTTCATTAAACAATCATACATGTCTAGTGAATATTTAATGTATGGAATATGTGTTTCAAACTGAACGTTATACAGCACAGTGAATATGTGAATATATCCTGGAATTTGCATAAAATGGCTCTGAATGATAACCATATGTGTGAGCCATGGTCCCATGCTACCAAATCAACTATGCTTTATAATAGCATATAAGAAGTATAAATGGTTTGATGAATATATACAGTGCAATGCATAAGTGAATACACCCATGCTAAAGTTGACTAAAAAGAGGAATAAAAAAAATCATATTTTGGAAATTGAACTTAATGCCTTAATTTAAAAAATTAGGAAAAATCCAACCTTTAAGGACACCAATTTTCTTTGTGAATGAATAATGTATCGTAAATAGCCCCACATCATCACATAGCCTTCACCATACCTAGAGATTGGCATGGGGTACTTTCCATAAGATCATCTCTCAATGCAAATCAAACTAGCTATTAGGCTAACTGAAATAAAACCATGCCAATCTCTAGGTATGGTGAAGGCTATGTGATGATGTGGGGCTATTTTAATTCCAAAGGCCAAGGGAACTTTATCAGAATGCATAGTATCCTAAAATTTTTTTTTTTTTTTTTAAATACTTAAAAATAAAAATCTGCCTGCCTCTATGGGAATTTAACATAGGGGTGTACTCACTTATGCACCATGTATTTTAAGGAAGAACATTTATTTATTTACGATACATTATTCATTCACAAAGAAAATTGGTGTCCTTAAAGGTTGGATTTTTCCAAATTTTTTAAATTAAGGCATTAAGTTCAATTTCCAAAATATGATTTTTTATTCCTCTTTTTAGTCAACTTTAGCATGGGTGTATTCACTTATGCATAGCACTGTATATATATATATAGGGCCTAAAATTAACACTCGTCAAACACCAAATGAGTGTATATGAAAGTTGACGGGCCAGTGCAGAATCGTCACGAAAATTTAATCCTTGTGAATTTAAATATTCAAGCGTAATTCGTTACTCTTGCGATGTGTGGGAAGTTTAAACATCCGAAGCGCGCGATCAGAAAAGCCGTGTCTCAGACAGTGCACAAATAGTAAATTGAACTCTTTCACGTCTTCTTGCGCTTGAATGGAGAAAAATTCACACAAAATGATGTCAAAATGCCCGTCTCGGCGAGTATCCAAGTAAACAGAGTCGGTTTTCTTACGTGAGCTTAAACAGTTGAGAAAGAAAACGAATGTGCATCAGAACATTTGATCCGTGCAGCTCTTAAAGTGACAGCAGCCTAATATTCCTGCTGCAGTCTGCGGTTTCAATGTTAATCCAACAACAAAAACAAAGAAAAATTCACTCACTTGACTGAATAACTTTTGTAACTTTAATAAGGATTAATCAGTTTAGTTCTGTACCTGAAAACTACTGTCAGACCTACCCCAAAAACCTAAAAAGCACCATTTATTTCATTTGTATCTATGTTCTACTGTATTTATTTGTGCTTTTGCTTGCAATTTGATTATTTGTTCTTAAATGATTTTTTTTTTTTACATTTCTATTAGTTAGGTTAGTAGTTTTAGCTGTTGTATCAAAATTGTAATAGAGTGAAATTGTGAATTTTCACTGGTATCTAAAATGTTGGTGTCACAACTGCCTGTTACATGTTTCATGGCCAGTAAATATATTTATGGCCGGTAAATGTTCTTAAGTCACCGCCATAGGCAGGTGTGGCAAAAAGTTAGTTTTAGGCCCTGCATATATATATGAATGTCTAGTCAAACCCTTAATCGTAAAGCCCACTGTATCATATACATATCTACCTTGAATAAAACTTGAAAAAACCTTTTGCACACAATCAACTACATGCCTTCTGTCCCCGTTTATAGTGTAATCTTTTTAGCAAGTAAAAAGTCCTTTAATATAATTCTAAAAATATCCTCCTTATGGTCATGATACACATGCATTTTACTGTGAAATCTTTACTGATTTGTATCTACAGTAACAATATGTTTAATATTACAATAACTTTTATATTGTTATTAATATTTTAAGATGAACATTTACTGGACTGAAGAAACTTTTTAAATGTTCAAATGGAAGTATTATCAAATATGATCCATTTTGAGGAACGCTTATTAGTTCATCTCTCCATCATCATTTTATTGCGTTGCATTAATGTTTTAAAACTAAAGAGCTTTGATCATAAAACTAAGAATTTAATATCATCTTACTAAGACATTATTGGGGGATATAAAGAGTGCTGACAACTAATATTTATAAGCATTTTATGAAAGGATTGTGCTACTTAGGCCTATATAAAGATCTCATTGAGAATTTAATCTTATTTTGTACCCATATAAATAACAACAACTGCACCAAATTACATATTTTTGCTCAGTTTGGGCCTCTGAATAAAACGTTTTTTGTTTTCTTCGTCGAGGATGAGCTCCATATTCTCACTATATCTTACCACACGAGTACTTGATGTATCAAATATGATACAAAACATAAAACACGTATGATGCAACACAACTTTTTTTTCTAAAATATTTTGTCTAATGTTATATTCTGTCTAAACTTAAGGTTCAATAAACTGTTCCATTGAACAAAACAAAACAAAAAAGCTTACAGGGCTAAAACTGTGACAGTGACAGACACGTGGGTATTTCTTTCTAGTCAAACCCTAGAGCACTTTACCATGATCCAGTGATGTATTCACTTCAAGATAATATTACAGTCCTATCCGTCATGGTAACAGTTTAATTTTACTTTCTGGTACTAGTTTGAATTGAACACAGTGCGTATAGTGCATGTTAGTACCAGGCAATATATAATTTAGCATTAACATCAGAATCGATAGATGTACTGGGTTCTGTATGTACAGTGAGTTGTTGACACTCACCGGATCAGCTGATTCCTGTAAATCCGATCTAGTGTGTGACAAACACACACACACAAACACACTTTCACTCATGTTGTCTCTTTCAGATGACATTGAGCAGTGATCTCAGATCCATAACTGCTCTTCCGCATCGCCTCTGCTCTGTCTGTGTGCTGTAAGCATGAGTCTTGTTATCTCAGTACCAACACACACTCACACACGCCGCTGCAGTGAAGTTATCATCACACTCGCCAATAGAAATCGGTCAAGAGTGCGCGCATGCGCACAGGCACCTTTCACGTGGTGCTTTCCTTTGCATAAGCCCGAATATATGGATACCTCCTTTATAAAAAAAAAAAAAATATATATATATATGGAAACTCTCGGTTCTATGGGAATAATACTTACATTTCACACATTCCAATTTGTATTCATTCGGAAAAACTTATTTTTACCGTATTACTGATTTGATTGACAGCGTTACAAAATACCAAGCCAGATGTTCTTGTCGTGGTCGATAGAGGGAGGCATTTCTCTCAATGAAGCATTCACAATGTACAGCTAATTCAAAATGTTTGACTTCAGGATTATTAGTCGAACTTTATTTTGGGCTACTGATCAGTTTGCGTGTAGAAAAAGAGAGCAATACAAAATACAAACCTATAAAATATACATTTACGATGCTCTGGGCTGAATTCAGAATTTGAGGAACACTGCAATAGCCTACAAAAATTTCAGCATAATCGGAAAACAAAGCAGAATTTACAGTTATGCTTTATGTTTTACTTGCTATCAAGTGTTAACACAAAACTCTGACCATCTTTCAGTGATTTGATGTCATATTGACAAATCTAGTCATTACTCCATCCACCTCATTGTATCAGCCTTGTTCACGTTCCCCTTCAGCCAATCAGATTACAGCTTTACTAGACAGAGATAGTTCTTCCAGTTCACACACACACACACACACAGGCTTGTGATTGAAGGCATGGCAGTGTGGGGACTTTCAGTGGCTTGGTTTGACAGAAGTTAGCATCGCTTCGCAATATTCACTTCCTTGCTCACAGCGGCTTTAATGTAGGCTATTCTAGAATCCTGCATTGATATGTCCATATTATTTGTAGGAAAGTTTATTGAAAAACAAATAAATTCAGGAGAGAATAACCATTTTCAATTGAGAGGCAAAATGCCCTTACTACTTCAGATGTGAACTTCTCTCTTGAGTCTTTCCTCTTCAGTTTTGCAACTTCACTTTTCTAGCTGCGTAACCTTCTGGATTCCTGTTGAAATGTGTGCTACTTTATGATACATTAAATTACTCACTATTTTTCTCAAATGTTAGTCAGATACATTCGTCTGTTAAACAAATAAATGTAGATATAATTAGCAGGACAAGGTATTTTTGTAAGTTGGGTTTTCATGTTTTATAGGGACTTTCATTAGAAATAATGATTTTTATACTGTTCAAACTGTATATTTTCTCCCATAACCCGACCCCTAAACCAACCCATCACAAAAAAAACTTTCAGCATTTTTACATTTTCAAATCAATCACTTTTTTGATTTATAAGCTGTTTTCCTCATGGGGACCAAAAATGTCCCCGCAACGTAGGGAATACCTGAACTACACACACACACATACACACACACTTGTTGGGACATTTGGACCTCACAATGCAGTGTAAACCTGTACACACACAAAAATGTCTTAATTTTCAATGCAAACTGATTCAAACAAACTTTCACGGATAATGACAGAATGCACTTTAATTGCCATAGGGGACATACATTTTTTCCCCCCAAAAGAAATTAGAAAAATAAAGAATTTTTTTTTATATAAAAAATGAGTTCCTGAGTCTCATTCAGCAGATGAAAATCCATCTCATACTATGATAATGCCTAAACATTTCATCTGGGAATTGGTGGCAAGGGTGGCGCTCCTCTGTCTCCGATTCCTGAAAAACAAATAGATATAAACTAACTATTCTGACATTAAAATATGCAATTAAAATATGCAAAACTTAACATGTCACCTCTAAAAGCAGGAAAACAAAAACCAATTGTGGGTGGACATTTGCATCATACTAGATTCACAACAACCCACACTTTTAGAGAACTCTCATTACAATTCTGCACAAAACCCTGCAGTGCTGACCTTTGCCCCCGGCCTTGCTGGGGTAAGACTTCATGAAGGAGACGTACGGCTCTGGTGGAGGTAATTCTGACAGAGCATGGAAGGAGAACCTCATCCCCCATTCATCTAGAGGAAAAGAATACGATAGATTATTTACCGCCAAACAGAGTCAGTCAATAGCAATTGTCAATAACACATTTTCATAACCATACGTAATGCTGCATCTGCTGTCTATGGACATTAAAGGGAAAGGTCACCCACAATGAAAATTCTGTCATCATTTACTCGCCCTCATGTCGCTTCAAACCTGAATGACTTCGTACCTTCTTCAGAATACAGAAGAAGATATTTCAGGGTCAGTTCCCTTTGACTTCCATTGTAGTTTTGTAAGTCAAAACAAAACACAATGGAAGTCAAAGGGAACCGAAACAGTTTTTTTCTAAACATTCTTCAAAGTATTTTCTTCAACATTCCACAGAAGACAGAAAGAAAGTCATACAGGTTTGGAACGACATGAGGGCGAGTAAATGAGGACAGAATTTGACCCTGTGAACTATCCCTTCCAAATACGGTAACCCTACATTTTTTGTTAAAGCTCAACTTATTTCTGTTAAAATACTTTCTCATATCCAGAAAACCTACATTATTTTCAATTCTGTTTTTTGACGACAATGCAGAAATGTCTCTCTTCAGGTTTAAACTCACTACCTTTTGTATTGTTGACCTATACATGCTGCCATTTTCTCATAAACAGATATAAGATGTAGGTTCCAGTCTTAAAGGGATAGTTACCCCAAAAATACAGTCATTAATTACTCAACCTCATGTAGTTCCAAAACCGTAGACTTTCATTCATCTTCGAAACACAAATTAAGATATTTTTTATGAAATCTGAGAGATTTCTGTCCCTCTATTGACAGTCTACGCAACTACCACTTTCAAGGTCAAGAAAGGTAGTAAAGACATTATTAAAGTAATCCATGAGACTCCATTGCTTTGCACAAAAAACTGAATTTACCACTTTATTTACTAAATATGCACGTTCAAGAAAGCACCACGATGCATGCATATATGTTGTGTGTTGACGTGACAGCAAACGTTGTAGAGTTGGAGATTCATATTTTGTAAATAAAGTAGTAAATTCTGTTTTTTTTTTGCACAAACAAAGCACTTGCGTCGCTTTATAAAATTGAGGTTAAACCACTGGAGTCACATGGATTTCTTTAATGATGTCTTTACTACCTTTCTTGACCTTGAAAGTGGTAGTTGCGTAGTCTGTCAATGGAGGGACGGAAAGCCCTCATTTGTGTTCTGAAGATGAATGAATGTCTTACGGGTTTGGGACGACTTGAAGGTGAGTAATTAATGACATAATTTTTGGGGGGTGAACAATCCCTGAAAATGTTCATTTTCAGGTGAACTGTCCCTTTAAGAGTGCAGAGGTCGTACCTGTGGCAGGTGGTGGAGGGCACTGGAAGCCGTTGATGGTTTCGGGGGGCGGGGGAGGAAAGCTGGGCACTCTGGGAGGGTCTGGGGGAAAAGCGGGTCTGCCTGATCCACCGGGACGATTAGGAGGAGGTACGGGCTGAGGCATCCCACCTCTGTTTCCTCCTCCTGTGGGTGGAGGTGGAAGAGGACCTGGAGGGGAGGTCCAGTCGCATGATGAGAAATCCACAAAATAATAAAACAATGTCTTGTTTCTAAACATCATAACATGAATCGTGTGTATGCAGGCATCTCCAAATTCACATTTAGTTTATTTGAAAAATGGGGAAAATTTAAAAGCATATTAAGCCGTATTTCCACCGCAGGAACTTTCCCTAGGAACTAGGGACTTTGGGCTGGTACTCGGTGTGTTTCCACCGCAGGAACCAGAGTCTAAATGAAGTTCCGGGTAAATATTTCCCCATCTGAAAGTCCCTGCTTGAGAGTATTTTTTCCTTTTCAAAGTTCAGGAACTTTCAGGGGTGGAACTTGGGCGCCGAACATGCTGATTGGTTGAGTTCAAGACGCATTTTGATTGGTTGACTCCACGTAGCATTTTATTTCAACCACCATCTGTTGCGGTGCGTGCAGTAACAGTTGTCTGCTATTCAAATCAACAGAGTTTAAAAAATACGACTGATGGACCGACGACGAGGTTCAGGCTTTGTTGAGCTTAAATTCAGAGGATGAAATCCAACGGGAACTGTAAAGTCGTGCGCAGTCCTACATCACCGGACTATTTGCCTAATCTTCACGGTACTTTAGACCGTGGTGGAAACGCAGACAGCAACAGGTCTGGGCTCTGGGGGGGAAAAAGTTCCTGGGGAAAAAGTTTCTGTTGTTCCGGGTAATTTCGGTGGAAACACGGCTTTAATTCCTACTATAACTAATTACTCCTTTGTGGTCAGTAAGATTTTTTTAAATAATACTTTTATTTTGCAAGGATGCATGAAATTGATCAAAATTGACAGTAAAGACATTTATAATGTTACAAAAGATTTATATTTCAAAATAATGCTGTTCCTTTGAACTTTCAATTCATCAAAGGATGATGAAAAAACGTATCATGGTTTCCACAAAAATATGAAGCAGCACAACTATTTTAATGATTGATAATAATCAGAAATGTTTCTTGAGCAGAACAGTGTTTTTTACTGTATGTTTTACTTTGAAAAATGTAGCCCTGGTGAGCATAATATATTTTTTAAAAACTTTTACAATTTTACCAACTCCAAACTTTTCAAAAACACATTTATGTTTTATTATAAACTATTTTACACCTTACATTTTTAAAGATAGACATCATATTAGTTAGTCATACTACCGGTAGTTGCATTTTAAAAAATGTCACTACATGGCAAAACATGTTTTGGTTTTTCACATGACATCAATATCACTTTCCGTCCTGTCAGAGTTTTTTAACAAACACATAGTCAGTAAGTAAGATTTACTAACCCCAATTTAAACCATACATATGTAAGCAATAAGGTACGAGAGGCTGTGCTGTATCGTAAATAAGTCACAGCTGAAGGGCGTTGTTAGGAACGACGCGAAGCGGAGCTTTTATAAAACGGCTACCACACAATACAAATATTAAAGCCAAAAAATATGTATCAATGCAACTTTCATGAAGTAAAATCACTAAAAGCCTTCCTTCCGCTGGAAAAAATAGTCCGGACCGTGAATAGCAACAGACGTTACACTAATTCGCCTTTAGATGATAGCAAAGACTGTCTTTATGAGTGAGTCAGTCAGTAGAGAAGACTTTTATATTGAAATGACTAGCGTGTCAGGGCACGGGAAAACCCCAAATGTTAAAAGGACCAGACATAGCAGCAGACATTCAAACTGATTTTTTTATTACGAATATAGGACTGACCTGAAGGAAAATGCCATATCTACTGTAAATGCAGGTACACTCGTTTACTCGATCTCTCACAATACTACTCTATAAGCTTCAATGAAAAATATCAATAAGAACATATGATTATATGGGTGTTGTGTAGTGATACATAGAACCGTTTGGTGAAGCGGTCATAGCCGTGTTTTATTTTATCGTGAATATAAAATCAATCAGAATCAAGGACTGGAACTAACCGTTTTATAAATATAAAATACATTTGACTCAATATTTTGACAGTAAAAAATGAACTGCAAAACAGAAATGACCTTCCACATACCTGACCGTATGGATGGGCTCCGTCCCGATGGTGGCGGCCGCTCACTGGGCGGTGGAGGCAGTGGGCTGGAGCGTCCAGGTGGAGGCGGCCGCTCACTGGGCGGTGGAGGCAGTGGGCTGGAGCGTCCAGGTGGAGGAGGAGGAGGAAAGCTGTTTCTCTGACCACCTCTAGTGCTGGGCTCCTCCCTCTGGGATGGTGGGATGGGTGGTGCCCCCCCTCTTCCTGGAGGTAAGGATGGAGGCGGATTACCCATAGGCCTCTGAGAACTCATTGGTTTACTCTCAGTTGATGGTGGTGGTGGTGGTGGTAGTGGGCCATCTCGAGAAAATGACGGTCTTTTTCCTCCAGTGGGTGGTGGAGGGGGAGGGAGGTCATCTAAGGGCCTGCTAGGGATCGTGGGTAATGGCGGCCGGGCAGATGCAGGCATTGGTGGTGGAGGGAAAGAAGACTGGGACTCTCTCGGGGCGGGAGGAAGGCTTGGACGTCTGCTCGGCTGGCTTGGGGGTTGTACAGAAGGTGAGGAACCTGACGGACGGCTTCCAGGTAGAGCTGGTGGGCCGCTGGGAGAGCTGTGCTGGGATGAGCGTCCCGATGGTGGTACAGGTGGGGGTCCGGCCCTCCCAGGAGAAGGTCGTCCGGTGACTGGCAATGGGGGTCTGCTTCCTGCTGGGCTGCTGGGCGCTGGGAATCTCCCAGTTGTGGGAGGCATTGGTCCTCTTACTGCTTTAACGGACCAAAAAAACAAAGAATATGAAGACAAGTACAGCACATTTTGATTTCAGTTTTGTCAATGGAATAAATAATCAGGACTTAATTAGGAATATTATTATATTACACAAGTATAGTATAGTATAGTATAGTATAGTATAGTATAGTATAGTATAGTATAGTTTAGTATAAACATTTTGATTTCAGTCTATGTCAATGGAAAAAATAATAGGACTAAATTAGGATTGTTATTATACTATACACGTATAGTACAGTATAGTATAGTATAGTATAGTATAGTATAGTATAGTATAGTATAGTATAGCATAGCATAGTATAGTATAGTATAGTATAGTATAGCATAGCATAGTATAGTATAGTATAGCATAGCATAGTATAATATAGAATAGAAGATTATAGACATTTTGATTTCAGTTTGTCAATGGAAAAAAACCAATAGGACTAAATTAGGATTATTATTATTATATTATACACATATAGTATAGTATAATATTGTATAGTATAGTATGAACATTTTATTTCAGTTTATGTCAATGAAACAAAAATAATAGGACTAAATTAGGATAATTATATTATACACATATAGTATAGTATAGTATAGTATAGTATAGTATAGTATAGTATAGTATAGTATAGTATAAACATTTTGATTTCATTTTGTCAAAAAGTATAGGATCAAATAAAAAATAGGATATTAATAGGATATTATTATTAAATAATAATTATAATTGTATTATTATTAATAATATTTTTATTAAATTAAAAATAGGATTATTATTATGTAATATTTATATTTATATTTATATTTATTTTTTGTTTTTTACCCCTTTAATTTAAGGCTTGAATGTAGTATTAAATAATAACAAAAATTATTTATTTTAGATGATTACCGTTGTTGTTTCCTGGTGATCTCAGTCTTGGCATTCCACCCTGAAACAGCCCACCTAGTCCTCCACCACCCCCTCCTCCTCCTCCTCCTCCTCCTCCTCCTCCCCCTCCTCCTCCTCCTCCTCCTCCTTTGGGCTCTGTGTAAATAAAAAAAAATTCAATTAATACTTATAATATTTGTAATACTTACAAATAAATTAATTGTTTTTATTTACTTATAAAAAAATATATCAGTTTATTTGTTAGAATGTCTTTGGCTCTACACTCTTAAAGTAACCATGAAATCAAAATTCAATCTTTTTTATGAATGTGAAATATTATAGCAGTATTTGTTATAAATTATTTATTCGTGCACATCATTGTTGTCACCATTCTGTTCAGTTTAGTTTAGTTTTCATGGACTTTCAGTTTGTTTTCATGTCATCTTTGTTCAGATTCCCGCCACTCGTTTAACTCCTTGGTCATCGTTATCATTAGTTCATATGTGTCCGCTGTGTGTGATTATTTATCCTTGTTTGTTTTCCTTCTTAAGTTGTTCCTTCACCTGCGCTCCTGGTCCGGTCTCGCATGTTGGCTGTCTATTTGGATTTATCTATTAAACCTTGTGATACACTATCTTCATCTTCATCTTTGTCTTCATTGGATCGTAAGCGTTACAATTGTATAATGAATAATAGATTCCGTCCATTTAATTATTAGAATATTATTATTAATAATAAGTTGCATTATTTTCTAACAATGCTGATGTCGTTTGAACCTTTCTGTATCCGCCATCAAATTGCTAAGTTTAATTATATCAAGTGAGAAAAGGCTATAAATCTCCAACATCCTCACACTCATAGCCTACTAGCCGAGACTCTTCTTTATGTGGAAAGATGTGACGTAATGACGCGAAGACATGCTCGAATTTCCCGCAGAAATCCACCAGTTCCACGGGAGTTAAAAACATTATTACAAGCTTACCGTTTTGAGTCCAGCTACGGCAAGCAGAGAGTTCTGAACACGGGCTGGTTATGTACTTGCTCAATAGAGGATCATTTTTAACCCAAAAAAGTTATGGACTGCAGCTTTAAGCAACCTATTGTATAAAGTGATATATAATATATAAGTAATATATAGTGCTGCAGAGCTTGTGCAAACGTATCCACATTGCTATGATCAGATGCATTTCTTATGCTTTATTAAAATGCTTACTGTTTTCTCAATTTTGTTACCGAGAGGAAAGCACGCAGCATGTATTTACATATTCATCTAAGCGTCGCTCTCATCAGAGTGGCTGGCGTCAGATGTTTGCTAACAGTATATCGCTGCTCACGTATTTCGAACGTCGTTTTACCCCTAAACGAAGAACGATAAAAGAACTTCGCCATGAGAATATCGGGGCCTTAATGCTGTCAAGACCTGTCTGGAACTACTGTAGCCGCGCATTTCCCTGCAAATAATTAGTGTTGACACATCACGGAGCAATATGGGTTGAGATGTGTTTTTGGTTGCTCAAACGCTCGAGTTTTATTACGTTTTCCAACTGTACAGTACGTTGAATAAGAATGAAATGGCTAGAATTTATTTACACCTCTACTATTGAATCCAGCGTATCATCAGCGCTCGGATTCGCTTCCATGGTGCTGTCAAGTCTGACTAGCAGTCTGTGAGGTAAAGTAATGCTATTGGCTATTTGAAAAGGGGGAGGAGCCATTCAATATGTCCCGCCTCAGCTTCCTGTCTCAGTGAAAATTACGTCAACGCATCATATAAAGCTGCATGTTTCAAGGCACTTCAGTGGGCCTTTAAATTCATGAGCCCTCTGTAGTGCCTGAGACAGATCAGACACATTATTTGTTATATTTAATAAATAGTCCACAACACCCCTCATCCAACAAGCAAACTGTTTCTGTGGAACTACCCCCAAACTGCACCTAACACCCAGATGCAGAACCAGGCACTGGTCACCTTGCAAGTTTTTCTCTTCCCAATCAAGTTTCGTATGCAAAACACCCTGCTAGATGACAACTTTGCCTCCAAAAGTGAATTTTCTTATTGGCTCATTAACCTCCTGAGGGTTTTGACATCTTCACACTTTAAAAGATCACTGTCTAAGAACACAGTTGGGAAAAGGAGAATTATAAGTTCTGAC
Organism: Vimba vimba; assembly: GCA_022828995.1. Taxonomy (NCBI): domain Eukaryota; kingdom Metazoa; phylum Chordata; class Actinopteri; order Cypriniformes; family Leuciscidae; genus Vimba; species Vimba vimba. The sequence continues at coordinate 35,562,988 of CM040823.1, forward strand.
ATGAGGATGCTGAGCTAAACGCCTTCGAAGGACCCCTAAGTTTGGGCCAGGCTTTGGCCTAGTGTTTTCGATCCTCAAAGACCTTCTGCATCAAATTTTGCTCATAATTGGAGTCCCTAATCATGCCAATGCAAGCCCACAGCTACATGCACATAGAAAGTGTTGGATCAGTATTATAGACTATGGCCAAGAGAGTAATATCTAGCTAGTCCAATGACTTTATCAATAAACATTCACTGGATGGGTGTTGTTGGGACGTTTAAGCCAGGGCGGGGCAACCTGACACTCACATGATGAGACCCACCAATAGCAAACCACAACCAATCAATTCCCCATGATCAAAATCAAGCCCCGCCCCACATTTGTTCTTGTTCGAGAAGCTGTTTCACTCAGATCGCAAATTCTGATTAAAATAAAGGTTCCAAAAAGGGGTTTTCACAGAAGAACCATGTTTGGTTCCCGAAAGAACCTTTCCATGAACAGTTCTTAAAATAACAGTTTTTCTTAGTTTGAAGAACTTTTTGTGCAATGGAAGGTTCCATGGATTTTAAAAGTTCTTCATGGAACCATTGATTTTAAAGCGTGTAATATATATATATTACAAAACATATTGCACTAAACAAGTTTAACTCACTGTCCAGAATTGGGCCGCTCCGATCATTGGTGGTTGTTTTCTTCAGTCGAGCGCCTTTGCCGATATCTGATAGTAAAGCATTTCTCCCCTGCTGCTCATTTCTGCTCAGATTCGGCTTCTCTGTGTTCGCCTAGTGAAAGTAAATGTAAATTAGAGATGTTACATAAACACTGGCGTCAACTCAAAATAGATATTGAGCCTTGAATACCTACAACTTTGAAAAGACAGTGTATGCTACATAATTACACGTTACATAATGCCGTATTACATGTGGGTATTTGTGATCACACGGTTAAACAGAAACAAGAAAGTACAATCTTTCATCAGTATTTGATTGCTGTTACACTTTTGACGTCATCAGGCTCTATATTTCAACTTATTTATGGGAAAAACCTGGCACACTCATTTTTTTCTTGGCATAAAAAGTGTAGGCTATACAATACAATGTTATTTGTTAGCTATTAGCTATAATGTTCAACGGTTGAACAATAAACAATAAATCCAGAATTTTGATCAGTTCTCCAGTGCCAATTTAAATTATATAAATCAAACTTACTTTTGGAATTGCAGTCTAATCCAAGGAGGAAGAAGGTAGATGAAGTAGATCCAAATATAAACGTGATTTATTAATATAAAGTACACTCAATGTAATATCAAAGGACACAAACGAAACAGTGTGCCATACACAAACAGCACAAATAATACAGGACAATGAATGGGAACTAAAGAGAAACTTAAAGGGATATAGTTCGCCCAAAAATGGGAATTCTGTCATCATTTACTTACCCTTAGGTTCTCCAAAACCTGTATACGTTTATTTCTACCATTGAACACAGAAGAAGATGTTTTTAAAGAAGCCATTGACTTCCATAGTAATCTATCGTGAGAAATTCATACAGGTTTGGAAGTGTGATGCCAAAATTTTCATTTTTGGGTGAACTATCCCTTTAAATACACAGTGATGATCAAACAAATACAGAGAGGTGTGCTCCTTAATGAATATCCATGATAACTGACTAAGCAGATGATGAAAATGAAACCAAAATAGAGCAAAACATTCATGCGAATGTTGATGTGACAGAAATATTGTAGTGCATAAGATTTTTTTTTTCTTCTTTTTTTACGATACATAACAACTGGTACTGGGAGCAAGGCTGTAGAGTGCTGCAGGGATGATGTATTTTTGTAGGCCAAAACCCATAAACAAGTTAGTATTTTAGCACTTGCGGTTCCATCGTCCTGAAGTTAGTGTTTTTTTTGTTTTTTGTTAAATGCCTGAAATAAGTCTGGTAAACACTAGTCTCTCAGCCTCACGGACCGTTGGCTGAATGCTAGCCGCTTTCCGACCGGAGGAACCTTTTCATAGTTCCTAGAACTATTGGCTAAAGTACCCGGATGTCGGCGTGTTCGCACCGCAGGAACTAGGAACGATTTTAGTTCTAGGAACTCCATTTGGAGGAACTAATTTAGGTCCTACTTCAGAGTAGGGTCTAAACCAGGACTGTAGGAACTACTCGTGACGTTAGTGTTCGCTGATTGACCGAACGCACGCGGAACACCAGCACGCGCCATTTTTAAAACAGCTATAATGTAAACACACAGATTACAGCCTATATATTTACTCCAGAAACTAACTATACAAACATGGAAAACAGTGATAGATGGGTCTCTAAACCTTTATGCTGAAGAGAAAATCCAACGCAACTTTGAGGGGACCAAGCCAAACATGATTATGTTTATCTGCCCAGCTAGCAACACTGGACCTTTTTTCATATACTGTCTACTTTCTATAACAGTTCTATCTAATAAGATATTAAACAGTACTGTTAGACAGATCGCTAACTAATAAACACAGAGAATGCGAGCATTGTTTGCTCTGGCGTTCTCAGCGCCGCAAAAATAAAGGTCCGTCGCGCCGTCAAAATAAAAGTCACCGTGCTTGCGTCACTCCCTTACCCCTCCTACCAGTTCCTATGGCTACTTGGCCAATGCGAACGCAAACAACAAAACCGAGTTTGGGGGAGAGTAGTTCTTAGAACTGTTTAGAAGTGGACAGTTCCTAGAACTAAGTTCCTGTAACTACTTGGTCGGAAAGTGGCTTATGATGCACAAGGCACACAAAATGGGAAGTTGAAGTCGTCATCTCTGATTGGTTGAATTCTACAGGGTTTCCGGGAGACTCGTGTGTCACGTTCTGCCTGGAAACAAAGCCGTTGTGGTGCCAAACCCCCTCATGGAAAAAAAGAAAGCTGTCATGTTTACAACTGTGACAATGAGTGCTCATCAGGATAGAGTCATGCGTCTCACCAGAAGATGGCGCCCACAGCTGAATCATCCATCCATCCAACTTACGGGTTGGCCAACAAAAATACGTCATCACTGCAGCGCTCAATAACCACATATTTAAGATGGGAGGGAACAGTTTAACGGTTTAAGACCTTGAAAAGCCCATATCTGTTGACCACTGATCTCTAAACGTCCTCGTACGTTTGGTCCAGCATGTGGTAGTTACGGCTCTGGTATCTTACGCAGTAACTTTGCCAAATGAGATGATTTAAAAACGTTCAATATTCCGGCTCAAATGACACTGTTCCTAGAAAATGACCCTTACAAATGATCAACCTGTACACTGCATATCTTCTACCTGACTCCAATATCTGATCACTTGAACATTTGGTTTATGTGAGATCCTGTTCTATTTCACACAAATGAACTATTAACATAATCATCATGAAAATACTTGTATTTGGTCCAGTATAAATATTTTGATATTACACAGACAAGGCTTAAGACTAAAATGCATGTTTGAGCTGTTTTAACTTTTACTGAAATATCTTAAAATATGTCAGTGCCATTGTTTTGTCTCAAGATGCACACCAGTATGTATTTTTTTCTAGGGCACATTCATAAAAGCTGTTAACCCTCATGTTATGTTGCGAGTCAGTTTAACCCATTTCGATTGAGTTGTCAGCAATACCGGTTAACCTGTTTTTTTCTTTTCTTGACATTTTGTGACTTTTTCTCATTTAGGGTCATGAACATGCATGCAAAGTTTCAACATGCCGAGGTGTGGGGATTTTAACATTTTTATACGATTTTAAAGTTTGCGGCTCAATTTGACCCTCAAAAGCAACAGCACAGACACAAAATAACAACATTTCTTTATCGTATGTCAGAGCTCTAGTCCAGAAGTAGAAGTGTCTTGCTGAGTTTAACAACTTTTTATTTTTGAAAGTCTGTGAAAACAAAACTGTTTAACTTGTTAACTGTCAGTCCCCATTTGAGCACTCACATGAAAATGACTTTTCCAACTTAAATTGATAAAAATCTTGAATACTTCCGAGCACAAACTTAAATTGGGTATCTTTTTAAAGGCGAAATGTCACAGATTATTGTAGAAGTTATAAAAACAGTTGTAAAAGTAAAGTTTAAAAAAAAGTTATAGAAGTTTAAGTTTATGAACGTAAAATATACAAATATTTTTATATATATATTTTATATAAAATATATAATTTACAAAGCATGTTTGATTTTCTAAATCTAAGAAAATCAAAGCCAAACATCTGAACAAGTGCTGTGTCAAGTTTTAGGTTGATATCTCAATAAATGAGCTTTCGGTAAGATTTTTTGGCCGCAGTACCAAACTTTTCCACTATGACTATGATATGGTTTGAGTGTGGAAAAAAGTATTTCCATACTTTTCTAAATATTTATGAAGTAGACATCCTATTCAGAAGTAGTTTTTAATCTTATTTGATTTTAATAACTAATAAATCGTATCGCAAATAAAGAATCTATCGCTATTTATCTATTGCTCTGGTATTTCTTATGAAAAACAAGGGGCCAAATATGAAAGCTAGAGTCTGAAAGTTTTCAAATGATATTTTTTAAGATTACTTAAGATTATTGTAATAAATGTGTAATCGCAAACGTCCCACAGGTGTGGGGGTGGGGCAGTCTTAAAAACAGTGGTTAAAAACATTTTTATAAATCATAAATTCAGATATTTATTATTTGTAATGTGTGAAAAATATTGATATTAAAGGGTAATATGTTATTTTTTTTAATTTTTTTTCATAGTGCGATTTTTGGGGAATTGTATTGAATCCAATTAGGGTCAATATGACCCGCTCCAACAAGGCCGTACCAAGCGTGCCGCACAAGCCATGAAAAGTGAAGCCAAAACGTCTCGATCGCCCCCCGGTGACTGGTCCTAGTATAGGTCATAAGTCCCGCCTCCCCGTGTTATTCAATGGGACGTGAGACCAACTAAACAATTAAATTACACTTCAAATATCTTTTTTCCAAAGGTGGTTTCTTTCATTTGCTGTCGTTTTTATCATGCTGATGTAAGTTCAAGTGTCTGTTTCAAAAATAAGTTGGTTTTTAGTTAGTTACGTGATGCGGTGGTGTAACGTCATGATTGACAGCTGTGATTGACAGGTTCTCGAGCGAAGTAGTCACTGAAGCACCAACGGACATTTTTTTCGGGATCTTCGGAGGACTGAGGAGATTGTATTTACTTTATTTTAACAAGCCTCTTGTCGTACTGCAATCAATTTTTAAAAAAGTGTGCAGAATCCCCTCTCCCTAAGTGCATTCTGCGAGAGTGAGGGCGGAGCGTTGATTTTGCGGCTTTACTTCCTGCTCACTACTGCGCAGGTCTGGTCCCGAGATCGCTACTGCGCAGACTCAAGTTCCAATATGTCAGCGCCATATCGGGACTCTGGCGGCTTCAGTTCTCATCAATGGAAGAGAGCGAAGGGGCGTCGTCCATCTTTTTTTACAGTCTATGGGCCGTACCCAGAAATCGAACAGTGCACGGGGGTTACATGACCTAACTGAACTAAGGCCTAATCCTGGCTTAATCTAAGCCCTGTCTGTGAAACCAGGCCTTTAAATGCTATATTAAGATACTTATCGAAATATGTAGATCTGAACAATGGTATCATACCTGTGAAAAGGTTGGAGGGGGAGCAGGAGGGGGCGGTGGTGGAGGTCCAGGCATAGTTTCTCTTATGTCGTATTTTGTGTCACTTTTAACCTAAAAGACTGTGAGAGAACAAAAACACATTAGTTACAACTATTCAACTACAACCGGCTGATGAGTTGAGGAAGTGTCACATCTTCTGAATACACACACCTCGTCCTCAATGGTTTTTGTTCCAGTCATAAAGTCAGTCATAAAGCAAGTCATAAAGTCATAAAGTAACACATATTTACACACACACATATTGATACCTCAAACTCACCCTTTTGTAGTTTAAATACCCTTGTGAAAAAGAAGAGTTTTGAAAGTGCACTTGTAGTGTATTACAGAAAGTCTATTTTTTTAAAAGCTGTACTTGCAGATACTATATTAATGAAATGAAAGGGCCATTTAAGTGTAAAAAAAAGGTATTAAAATGCATTTTGAAGTAATGTCTAAAAGTTTTGCTTTAAAGTACATTTCAAATCATTGTTTTAATAATGCTTATATAAGTACACTTATTTTGATGTGTTACTAACAAGTACTTGATCATAATTTTAACTGTGGTGTGTTATTAAAAAAACATTTTAAATTAATAATAAATATAACTGTCTCTTCATCGTTACAAATGTGTAATTCTAAATCTATTTAAATACATGACAAAGTTTCAACAGAAATTGCATTAAAGTATATTTTAGTTCACTGTAAACGCTTGTCAGTACAATCGACTTTAACCATATTTCAAAGACAATAGAAGTAATTATGAAATTACATACAAAAACGTACTAAACTTAAGAGAGTCAAAGCAAACACTCAAGCTGCATTTCATATAAGTTTAAGCTATAATACATTTTCATTTAATTGCAATTAACTTGCAAGTAAGTGTCAGAAAACATTACATTCAGTTTGCACTAACTGTAAGTATATTATGTGATCCCCGTTTTAGTCATGTGATCCTGCCTTGTGTTCCCTTGTCTGTTGTGTCATGTTGTCACTGGTTGATTGTTTAAATGTTCACAGGTGTCCCTTGTCTCATGTCGAGTATTGATTGTTCCGTGTTCAGGCTCCTGTAGTCTTGTTTTCCAGTCTATGTTCATGTTCCTGCTTAAGTTTTGTTAAAAGTTTTGTTTTATGTTTGATTGTGTTCTTTTTGTAAATAAATTGCGTTTGGGCTGTCACCTCACTTGCCTCCATTGGACTTCAATCGTTACACTTTCTATGAAGCCCATGCTTATAATGAATTATAGACCCATTTATACTTATTTATAAGTAAGTATTACTATTCTGTAAATATATTTATAAAGACCGATTAAGACCTACACTGCATTATAAGTACAGTTATAGTTACATTTATATAATTTTTTTATTATTACTTACAAGTTATGCATTTGCTTTTTCAATGTGCATGCTCATAATACATTATACATTGATTTATAAGTATTAATATAGTCAGTCGTATGGTTTCATGAATGTATTTATAAAGATGCAGCCTGCATTGCTATTATGTTATTATATTATAGTTACAATGACTTTTTAGCAATGCAGATTTATTTCTGTCAAATAAGTGAATATATTGTTATTAATAGCCGTGTTGTGTTCTTATAAATACTTATTTTGAGTGATAATACAGTTACTAATCTCTATAAATGCATCATTGATGGCTTTAAGTAAAGTTAAAACATAGGATGCAATTTTCCTTAAGCAAATGTTAAGAAATCATGAAGATGTGCTCATTATACATTTTAAGTTGTTTACTTGTAAATGTAACTATGAACAATAATTCCTGTAATAAAATAATAATAAAAAAACACAAAAATCATTAATATAAACAGTTTACTTTTTTTTTTAGCAAAACACTGCAACAATATATTTTTACCATTCATGACCTCTAATGCAAACATTTTATGACCTCTTTAACCATTAAATACATAACTGATAACTAATTGGTACAGCAAACAAGTGTCTCTGAATCTGTTTTATATTTGATCATTTATAAAGCAGTGTATAATGTATTATGAGCATGCACATTGAAAAAGCAAATACATGACTTATAATTATATAAAAAAAAAAATGTAACTATAACTGTTCTTATAAATGAGTCTTTATAAAAATATTTATAGAATAGTAATACTTCTAAATAAGTATAAATGGGTCTATAACTCATTTTAAGCATGGGCTTCATAGAAAGTGTTACCGCATATTCTTTTAAAGTACATTATTTTCATAATAAGTGCACTTTTTTAAAGTATGCTACTTCTTTTCCACAAGGGTATAGCCATTTGAAAGTAACAAAACAGCAGGTGTTCGCTACGCATGCGGAAAACAAAAAATAAAAAAGAGATGTTACGCTACAAAGATCTCGCACATGACTATCTTTTGCTCAAAGCAAGCTCCAGTTTGACCCTATATGCATCTTCATGACGGGTAAGAGTAAGCCAGAAGTGTGTTTTGACTGATGTTGTACAGCTGTGACCTGATTACTCGTGTGCATCGCTGGATGTTTGGCACAGGCTGTAAACTCATGACGTGTCGCTCCTGACTCTTAAATTCAGAGTGGCTGCAGACATATGCTGGCACAGTTTCCTTACAACAGCAGAAGTGCTACTGGAAAAACACAAGAACCGCACCAGAAACCGAAACACAACCTACCAGCGCCCTAACCACCCAGAACAGCCTCCCAGTCCACTTCAGCGCACCTCATAGAGCAAAGACTGGGAAACCTGCCAATTCATTTGTATGAGCAAACACAACTCACATGTTCATCTTCAGGAATGTAACAACTTGCCTTATTAATATCTGTGCGATTTGTTTCCAGAGGCAGATATCTGACCTGCTTCCAGCTGTCAAAAGCTCTTATCTGCTTCTCAAGTGATCATCACACTGAGACCAATGACTTCCTGACACCAGCAGAAATAAACTTTTAACATGCTCAAGTGCTTTTAAGAAGGGGGAAATGCTCATTTTACAGTAACAGATCTGATCTTACATCTGTTGCTCTTTACAGTATCGCAGCGTCTCTTCAGTGGCAAGTTTATGGCAATATTAATCAGGAGTGAGAGAAAAATGTTCAACCTTTTCATAAATGAAACACTTAGATGTTGTAAATAACCATTTCTGAAATATATGTTTAGCTTTGAATCCTTTCTATCTCAGCATAACATTCAAAAATGTTGGGTTCTGTAAGAAAAAGTCAGTAAAATTAAAAAACGCACAGTAAACTCAGTATTATTGTGAAATATTATTACTGTTTAATATATTTTTCTATTGTAAAATACTTTAATGTATAACCTGTGATCAAAGCTGAACTGTCAGCATCATTACTCCAGTCTTCAGTGTCACATGATCCTTCAGAAATCATTCTAATATGATGATTTGATGATCAAGAAACATTTCTGATTATTATCAATGTTGAAACAGTTGTGCTGCTTCATAATTTTGTGAAACCGCAATAAAAAAAAAATCAGGATGTTTTAATGAACAGAAAGTTCAAAAGGAAAAGCTATTTATTTAAATTAGAAATGTAACATTTCTCTGTCTTTGCTGTTACTTTGTATCAATTGAATGCATTCTTGCTGAATAAAAGTATACATTTCTTAAAAATACAATTTTTTTTTATTTAAATTCCTCTGACCCCAAACTTTGGGATATTTTCTACATTGCTCTGTAAGGACAAGTGCGCTACAATATTTGCTTAATTTGTTGAGTTACTTTTATTTTAAATATTTGCATTCGAATTCAAGTGTATCCTGTTCTCCAGTTTGTTAGCCGTCAAAGAAGAACAGTTACACCTGACATTACATCATGATTTGCATTGAAAACTCAGTTTTGATGCGGAGAAATGTAAGATATCACAGAACGTCAACAGTTTATCCGGTCTTGTTCAGAAGCTGTGTGAAACCCCAGAGCGAGTTACATTTCCTCCGCTGAGTTTCCTCTGTGGTCGAGCAGTTAGAGAAGAAGCAGCAGCTTGAACACAAACACTAACATCGAGAGGGATGCTCACTAGCCCTTACCAGGACACTTCATCACTCCCTCACAAGCTTGCCTTCCATCATTTCCACACTCAGAGAAACACTCACCTGTGTCTGCGCATTGGGAGCCACCAGATCCAAGGTTTTGTTGAATGTTGCGCTGCTCTTCCTATCTGCGAGTGCACAGACCAATCAGAGAGTTAGCACTGCAGCGAGAGCTTTTCATGCAACAGAACGAGCTGATGCTCACAGCATGCAAACGAATGTGACCACATGCATTTCCTCACACAATGTCTGTGTCAGAGTGAGATTAGCCAGTTGAGGGCTGTTATGAACTCCAGTGACTGAGAGCATTAACAGAAACAGGAACTATAAATGACTCATTTAGAGAAAATAGATCTGACACCGGTCTCTGCTGCTGCGACATGAGCTCGTACTTCAGATCTTCAACATTTTAGTGCTGAGTTATTTATGCACAGTGATTTTTAATCAGCAGGTGTCAAGTTTTTTTTTTACTTTTGCTTTATCTCTATGATATTACGGTGAGCAGTTCTCAAGTTCACACACAGGTGTCCTAGCGGAATATAACCACAGGTGTAGAGAATCACATTAATATGGGGTTGATTTAATTTTTTTGTGTGTTTTTGTCTCTTATAGGCTACTCATTAATACATTTTAACATGTAATTTATTCCTGAATTAAAGCTGAATTTTCAGCATCATTACTCCAGTCTTCAGTGTCACATGATCCTTCAGAAATCATTCTAATATGATGATTTGATGCTCAATAAACATTTCTGATTATTATCACATGCAGCATTTATTTTAAATAGAAACTTACTATAACTTTGATCCATTTTATGCTTTGCTGAATTAATTTCCATTCTGACCCCAAGCATTTGTAGTGTGTGTGTGTAGGCATAAATATGTACAGTACAGGTCAAAAGTTTGGAAACATTACTATTTTTAATATTTTTGAAAGAAACTGCTCTTTAATGTCTTCTGCTCATCAAGCCTGCATTTATTTGAGCAAAAATACAGAAAATATATTTTAAAATTAATATTGTGATATATTATTACAATTTAAAATGATTGGTTTTAAATTTATTATACTTTAAATGATCATTTATTTCTGTGATGCAAAGCTGAATTTTCAGGATCATTACTCCAGTCTATCACATGATCCTTTAGAAATCATTCTAATATGATGATTCATTATCAAAGTTGGAAACAGTTCTGCTGCTTAATATTTTTTCATAACCTGTGATACTTTTTTAGGATACTTTGATGAATAAAAAGTAAAAAAAAAAAAAAAAAAAAAGAAGCAATTTTTTCAAAAATAGAAATCTTTTGTAACAACAATATACACTACTGGTCAGTAATTTTTTTCTTTCTTTTTTTGAAATAAATCAATACTTTTATTCAGCAAGGATGTGTTAAATTGATAAAAACTGATAGTAAAGAAGATTTATATTATTAGAAAATATATTTTTTATTTTGAGTAAATGCAGTTCTTTTTAACCTTTTATGCATCAAATATATTAGGCAGCAGAACTGTTTCCAACACTCATAATAAACCAGAATATTAGAATGATTTCTAAAGGATCATGTGATAGACTGGATGTCACATGTGACACTGAAGACTGGAGTAATGATGCTGAAACACAACTGCGACTTTATATCATGCAGTTCTGACTTTATATCACGCAATTCTGAGAATTGCAAGATGTAAACTCGCAATTGTGAGGGGAAAGAGTCATAATTGTGAAATAAAAAATCGCAATAACCTTTTTATTTGTAATTCTGTGGCGGACACAAGCTTCCATATCTATACCAGAAAAGAAGAATGGACAGGAATGTTTACAGTCATAGTCATTATGTTTAGGCCTACCTGACAGTGTTACTCTTACACTTACAATCCTGGAGTATTTTTTAGGTTAAGCACTCATGGCACAATATTATTCGTATTGTTTAAAGCAGCAACCTTCTGATATCCTTCCGCCATCACAAAACCCCATGTTCAGTGCTCAAACTGCAGGTGGCAGCACTGAGTGCGGTATTATCACTGGCTCGACTGGGTTGAGTGTTGTTGGCAACAAAGCATAGTACTAAACATTGCTTAATTTACTGTGTGCAGTATGCAAATCATCTCTGCATGTTATACTGTATCCCACACTGCAATGCTCTCGGTTTTACCTTCAAACTTGATTTTAACATCTTTTCTTGACTCACAAAAATAGATTAAAATGCAAAATATCTAACAACACACCAGTCTTGTTATTATTAAACTGAATACTATTTTGCATACTTTGTTAACTAAAAAAGCATTATGTATAGTGCACAGCGCTGTAGCCTTTTCGATAAGAATAGAATAAGGAAGTGTATATAGTAGAAGAGACAGGATGAAAAGGAGAATGGAGTCAAACTGAGGAGGATGTAAACACACACAGAGACAGTCTGCTTAACACACCGCCGTCACTGCAACCCCTGCCAGCCAACCAGGCCTCGCATGCACAGGACCCGTCGTCAGGGAGAAAAGCCCTGAGTGTGTGTGACTGCGTGTCTGTGTGTGTGCATACTGATGATGGAAACACCTCAGTTATCCTGACGGAGTCTTCCAGTGCCACACACACACACACACACACACACCGATCAGCGGTGCCTGTTTATGAGACGTCACTCAAGCTTATTTGGCATCTAATCTCTGATGTATTTACTGAACAAAATCAAGTCAGCAGACACTCCTGCACTGAAAAATAAATAAATAAATAAATGATTTACTTGATAAAATCCTCACATTTTTGGTACATCTTGGTACACAGTAGTCTACACATTGACGGTAATATTCGATAGATTGTTTTTGAGTGTCATTTTGAGTAGAAAATTAATTCCAGATGTGACAAATTTGCAAGTTACTAAACCCAACAACAAAAGCAATGATTAAACAGTGTAAACTCAGCCGGAAAACACCACAAAAAAATCAACCCCAATTAATTATTAAATCAATAATAATTAATTATTCATGCCCCAGTGCATGATGGGAATTCACATGATTCACATCCTATCATTTCTGAAGGCGACCGCAAGGATCCTTTAATCACACCAAACACTGTTTTGGACTCAATGATAAATGATTCACTTTCAGAATGTTTATAGGATTGCTAATAGAATTTCTGTTCTAGAGAATCCTTTGAATTCCTTTGAATTATTTGACCAGAATTTCAGTTTATCCAGTAGGATCTTTGCAGATTACTAGAAGATCCTTTTTTGATCCTTCTGGAATCAGTTCCCATTGGAAATTCTACTAGAAATCGTTTACACGTCATTTAGAAGGTTTTGACCTCATGCTGAGATCAAACGTTAGAGCACAGATGATGCTTCATGTAGACATGACATGACCACAGATATAACGGAGGATTGCAGACTCTTTTAGATTCTGACTGGTAAGTTGTGCCATTATATGGTAAAATAGCCCATAACACAAAACTTCAAAAAGTCACACCGATACACTTCAAATATCAGTTAAACCTATAATGTCTGATTAAGATTTGTTTTCACATGCAGAAATGATCAGAATTAGAAAAGTGTTTGAATCACTCAGTGCTCACAGATCACAACTTACACACTCACACCATCACAGGCCTTTGTGGCATAATATAAATAGAAGCACATCATTGATGGATGGATGGATGGATGAATGGACGGACGGATGGATAGATAGACAGATAGATAGACAGATAGATAGATAGATAGATAGACAGACAGACAGACAGACAGACAGACAGACAGACAGACAGACAGACAGACAGATAGATAGATAGATAGATAGATAGATAGATAGATAGATAGATAGATAGATAGATAGACAGACAGACAGACAGACAGACAGACAGACAGACAGACAGACAGACAGATAGATAGATAGATAGATAGATAGATAGATAGATAGATAGATAGATAGATAGATAGATAGATAGACAGACAGACAGACAGACAGACAGACAGATAGATAGATAGACTACGTTTTAGTCAACTAGCCAGACACCAGTCTAACCATCATAAACGATCCTGCATTAGAGTGTATAGTGTTCTGGATATTTCAGCAGGGGTCACATATAAATACTATGGCATAGGAATGATAATCATACAATACCATGAAGCACATTCATTCCCCGGGACCACTACTGCACATTCTGTAAGGGTTTTGTCTTTGCCATTGAAAGGGTTCTTTGTGTGTGAATACATTTATTTGAATGGGCGTGTTTGGCATGTAAATGCGTGCGCACACACACACACACACACACACACGGCTGGAAAATTGTATGTCCTATTCCATTACCTCACAAAGGTGATTGACTGGAGTGATTTAGATTTTCGTTTTCCAGATAGCCGAGTCTGACATCCATTTCAGCGCCGCCCGCCTCCGACAGACTCAACACAACCTGCCCTTGCTCCTACACCCTCCAAAACCACTTTATCCCTGGCTGATGATCCCAATAAACGCACAGCCAACCACCAACAACTTAAATCTATTGCGTTTTACCTGCCAAACCCCAAATCTCCAGCATGAAAGAACGACCCCCACCCCCGCAGTGCCTGAAATCCTCCCCCATCCCGCTGAGCCGCTGATGGGACGAGCTTTCCCCGTTCCTCCCCTTCACAGGACACACTCGACACCACGCTTCATTCATCTTACTTAGACCCACACTGTCACATTTGGCAACCTCTGAATTAAGAGAGATCAGTAGTCCACCCGCCCTTCAACACCCGGGCTCCAGCCCCCACACGTGTCCCGGGAACATATTAAAGCCACTCGACCTTGACCGAGAACAGAGGAGTCAAACGCAGAGCTTTCTAAAGCACAGCACCAGCGCCCTGCGTCCCAGCCTGCCCTTTCCTTAATGTGCTTTTTACATTTGATTAGCGGCCTTGTAAAGGCTCAGTCTAAACACGGGCCCGTGCTGAACATCTGTTAGTCGTGCTGGGAGAGCCTGAACTCACCCCTGTGTCCTCTCCGGTCCTCTCCGGTCCTGCAAGCATCAGACTCCGGCGGGATTAGACTTTACTCTGGGAATTGGAGTGTAATTGGATATTTTTCATTATTGTTTGTTCCACTGTCAACAAAGACATGCATTGTCTGAAAGCCTGCCTGTCAACATCTACTACTGGGAACATGATATATACACACATGAATAGTTAAAGTATTTATCCCAAAATTTAATAACAAAGTATTTAATTGTGTACACCAGGATATAGGGCTTATATGCAATATATGATATAACAATATGTGCATGTACTGGACAATTCTCAGAAATGCATAGCTTTTATGATACATTCATGCCTCCATGGCTTACTATTGATTTAAAACCCTTAAAAATTATATATAAAAAAAATAATATAAAAAATAAAAAATATATATATATATATATATATATATTTTTTTTTTTTTTAATTATTATTATTTTTTTTATTTATTAAATAACGATAATTATTATTAAATTAATC
The DNA here is from genome assembly GCA_022828995.1 of Vimba vimba. Classification (NCBI taxonomy): domain Eukaryota; kingdom Metazoa; phylum Chordata; class Actinopteri; order Cypriniformes; family Leuciscidae; genus Vimba; species Vimba vimba. The sequence continues at coordinate 35,578,066 of CM040823.1, forward strand.
AGAATATGAACTAATCTGCATGTTTCCACATAAAATGTCTTTTATTGATATTAACACATTGTTTCACGGTCAGTGTAGTTTTTTTTTTTCTTTTTCCAAAATTATGCATTTTCTGAAAAAAGATTATAGCTTAACATTTTCTGACATTAAATTTGAGGAAGTAGCATCATAAGTCTTTTTTTACCACATGATTTTTCTCTAGCAGAGGAATTTATTTTTAATATTTTCAACATTTCAAAGGGAGAGACATTTTTATATTTTATGGGAAAAACTGTAATACTTAACAATAATTTACTCCTACAGCATTTATTAATTTTAGTTAGTTAATTTCAACATTTGTTAATACATTATTAAAAACAAAAGTTGTATTTGTTAACACATTAATGCACTGTGAACTAACATGAACAAACCATGAACTATGTATTTATTTTACAAACATTAACAAAGATTAATAAACGCTTCACAACATATATTGCTCATTGTCAGTTCATGTTAGCTAATCCATCAGTAAACGCTAACAAATGAAACCTTTTTGTAAAGTGTTACTGGAAAAACAAATAAGCCTACAGTGCATTGACTATGATATTGATTGTGAATAAAGTGGAGTGGTGCAATGATACAGTAGGCCTATTTGCCAGACAAGGCCATAATGACCTATTAGCCACACTGACCCATGGACAGGATAATAACAGTACTGGCAACAATGCTTTATTTTAGAGAAAGATGTCAATGTGTAATTAAGAAAGCACACAGAATCAGTGATATTACAAGACTTTACTCAGTCACCTAACTAACTAACTACCTCATGTACTGTATGTCCAAGTGTCACGAGGTCACTAGAACACCTCAGGTTATTTCAATATTCACTGTTAGCTTTTGTCTATGTCAGCGAGCACGCGCGTGGAAAGTCTGAATCAACGTCTATCGGCCCAAAGAGAAAGGTTACTTACTTCATGGATCCCGCACAAACACAAATACATATTCCTTCAGATTGTAATGTATTGTGGCGCTGAGCCGTGGCAGATGTCATTGGCGCGCGTGGAGTGTAACTCAAGCGTTATGACTTCTCCTTCACAGCAGCCAGGCCGACATCTTTTCTTCAGGACACCGACTCTTCACTAATGGAGATGGATTACTAATTTACACAATAATTCTCGCCATAAATTATACTGTTTTGGTCCATTTTATTTAAAGTCAGTGGTGTGAATCACAACTGTGAAAATAATCTATTCAAACCGTAATATGGAAAATAATGTAGTCAGTTTGTTAAAAAGGGGGACAGACAGTCCGACTGCAGGATATTTCAAGAGTGTGTGGACTCAACTTAGAGAAACCATCCTACAGTTGGATCTGTGATAAATACCGAAATGGCAGGAAATACATTTTTGTCAACTGATTCTGGGGTTGGGCTTTTTGAAAGAAGTGTTATGCTAAGTAAAGCTGCATTTATTTGATAAAAAAAGAGTAATATTGTGAAATGTTATTGCAATTTATAATAACTGTTTTCTATGTGAATATATTGTTAAACTGTAATGTATTCCTGTGATGAATTTTCAGCATTACTCCAGTCTTCAGTGTCACATGATCCTTCAGAAATCATTTTAATGATGACTTGATGATCAAGAAACATTTATGTTGAAAACATTGTGCTGCTTCATATTTTTGTGGAAACTGGGATACATTTTTATAAGGATTCTTTAATGAATAGGAAGTCTTTACTGTCACCTTTTCCAGTTTAATGCATCCTTGCTCAATAAAAGTATTATTTTAGTAAATATAAGCAACTCAAATAAATAGTGCTGACCCCATATCTCTGAACGGTATGTTGTCTGAAGAATTAGATTTTTACATTCACATATGACAACTCTTAGTTTTCCATGTCAACAACGAGGGATAGTAAACAGCAAAAGGTCACACAATCTAAAACCTTGGCTCATCACGCTTCATGGGTTTTTATGAGTGCAACCGCTCCATGGTTACCAGTGGAAAGAACAGGAGCAAATTGAATGGGATTGGATGGAAAATGAAGGATAGTGACTCAGAAGCCTCAGAAACACAACCTGCTGATGCTAATGAATGAGGACGTGATCTGAAGACATTCAGTGCTATGTTAATCTCCTCTGGAGCTTTATGCATGTACAGCAATTAAAACATGTGCGTAAATGTGAAGAGGGGCCGCCGCGGGACCCCTGAGGCCTGCGTTCCTCTCGAAACACATCAGCGTGATTGGGACTGACCTGGAGGACTACGGGTCTTCAAGTCAGCTGTCACTCAAGATATTACACACAGAAGCCCTGCTTTATCAAGGTCATGTGCTATGAGCACAAAAACACAATGCACTTCTTATAATTATTCTCAAAATATGCAGCGCTGTCCAGACTAGGGGACACGATAATCATGTTCCTTTCTTTTTCAACAAAGGGTCAGTAAAAGGAGGTGGTTTCAGGACATAAAATGAAATAATATATTATTATACCAACCAAATATTACTATATAGTAATATAGTAATAAATATATATATATACATATATATATATATATATATATATATATATATATATATATATACAGTAATATTTGGTTGGTATAATAATATATGTTATTTCATTTTATAATATGTTATTAAATTATTTTATAATTTAACAAATAAGGACTGACGTTATTTCATTATCATGCCGAATATATATATATATATATATATAAATACATATATAAAGTAATATTCGGTATGATAATATGTTTATAAACATAAATATATATATATATATATATATATATATATATATATATATATATATATATATATATATATATATATATATATATATATATATATATATATATGGGTAACAGGGTTTAATGGTTTATCTTTAATTTAATCAACACAATTTTTACACAAATTTAGGAAGTGAAATGAAATGATTTACGTGTCGTTCCATCACGCTGCAGAAACGCTCCATGATGATGTCACAATATTATGGAATGTTCCATATTTTAAAGACAATTTTCAAATATAATTTAACAAATAAGGACTGACTTTATCTCAAGTTAAATTTATTATCGGTGCATCTCTAATTTTAAAGGATCTTTTTTATTTTTATGAATTAAATGACTCAGAGCACAGTACTAAAAGTACATTTTAATAAATTAACTTATTCATGCTCAAATCAAATACAAAAAACACAGAACCCAAAACATCAACCAGTCATGTTGAGAGTGTAAGAAGGTTTTCTAAAGGCAAGTCTAGATCAAGGATTATGAAATGTTCTTCCTGAACGTGTGTGTCTACAGCAGAAATCTCTGTGTTGGACTCTCGTGTCGAGGTCTGGCATGTGAAGGCAGAACAGAGTCAGATCGACCTGACGGAAGGAGTAAAAACAACAACCAAAAAATAAAAACAAATCACAGATTTTGAAAAAGCAATGGTGACACTTTACCTGCAGAGCCATACATGTGTCATAGAAGATAAACATTCATAGCATACGCATACGGGAATCACAGACCTCTCATAGTCCAGCAGAAAGAGCAATATGAATGATGACTGAGGATTGTCGGAAGAGTTTATGTATCAAATGAAGAGATTATTACGCCAGAACAACGTCACCGTCTTCATTCACGGCTCTTCAGATAAAGTGTCTCCAAAACTGACAATATCAAATTCACAATGTTTTACAAAAACAAAACAAAAACGGCCGTTTGTAACCGAAGCGTGATCTGTCGGACTCGAGCGGCAGACGAGACGACCATCCCATAATAATGCTGAAGTAGGCCACGCCCACTGTGCAGAGCTCCGCCCCTTCAGCTTCAGCGACCCCCGACAAAAATGGGGAGGAAGACATGCAAGATACAGGAGCATCACCCATCAGACGGGGGAAAGAAGGGTAAGAACCGCTCCGAAAAATACTGTAATACAAGAGTCCTTCATATTCAAGTCCAGACAAAAACACAACAGTGTCGTGGTGCGTTCACACAACGCCAGTGCCGCTAAAAGAGGATGTCTTCGTTCTTGATGAGTAGCTCCACCACCTGCCTCTGGTAGCGGATGTCGTTCAGAGCCGTCATGGCGTCCAGGTCGGGCGCCCGCATCAGAGTCGGCCCGAACACGATCCCGAGGTTCTCAGCGTTCATCAGGTTATCCTTCTCGTTCTGAGTTACCCTGCACACACACACACACACACACAATATGTGAGACAACCCATCTTAAAATGCACATACTCTAGCGGTCATGCATTTAGACCCTGTTTAAATTACACCTGGTATTAAGATGCGTTTTGGTTGATCGGATCACAAGTGGACGACACTAAATACAGTGTCCACTTGTCCACTTTCGACCAGTTCCAGAGGAAGTTGAAAACACATTAGACCGGATTGCTTTCATAGTGTAAACGCTCATGTGAACGAATGTGTTCAAACAGCCACAAAACACCGTCTGCTCTCCGTCTACTGATCTAATGAGTAACATTATGGGAAGAGCTCTAGCCAGACGGGATTTAAACTGTCAGCTGGAGACCCGAGTTTGGCTTGAAGATGAAAAATGTACCAAGCACAATGTTCTCTCACCATTCCTGATTTCGAACACACACTCACAGCGTTCGGCTGGTCTTGAGCAGAAACTAAAGCTGATGATCTCCGTATGTTTTTCCGTCGTTTTCATGTGCGTTCATATGTAAATTGCTCAAGCTTATTTTGTCCATTAGATGGAAAGATCTGAGAAAGCCCATTCATTTACCCCTCCCCCCCCCATAGACCCTAGACCCTTCCCTCGAAGAAATCAGGACAGAAGTGTTTGAAAGTGGACAAAAGAGACGGATTAAAACACCAGGTGTGAACGGGAATGTGTCTCCCTCGTCTACTTGTGATCCGATCGACCGAAACACATCTTAATACCAGCTGTAACCAGGGCCTAATTTGTGTTCCAATGTCAAAAGAAACTCCTACAGATGATTGATTTCCTTCGACTTTATTATAGTTCCTCACCTTTTTAGATGTGCCATTAGATAGCGCAGTGTTTCGCAGTGAGCCGGAGGCAGCAGCTTCAGCGCTTCATGAAGGGCTTCCAGGCGCTCGTCTGGGTCTGTCAGCTCTAACACAAACAAGCAAACGCGTCAAAAACTGGCAACACTATCTGGAGGCATGACAACACAACTCAACACAGGATATCAATGGCACATTATATGAGCTGCTGTATTTTCTGTTCATTGTATTTGTGGTCTGCAGTTGTTTCAATCCTGTTATCAAAAATTTGGGGCGATTTTAAAGTGTAAAACCCTGATGTCTGCGATTACTTTCAAGGAATAGACATGAAAAGTGCATAAATAAATACAAAAATTGGTAACACTTTACAATAAGGTTCATTAGTTAACATTAGTTAATGTATTAATGAACATGAACTAACAATGCGCAATACATTTGGGTTACACTTTATTTTAAGGTGTCATTGTTACAGTGTAATTATATATTTAAGTACTAGTAATATTAAGCAACTACATGTCCTTACTATAGGGTTAGGGTTTGGTTGAGGGTTAGTTGCATGTAATTATGCATAATTTACTGTTATTACTATAGTAAGTACATGTAACATGTAACAAGGACACTGTAAATAAAGTGTTACCTACATTTGTTACAGCATTTATTAATCTTTGTTAATAAAAATCCAGCTGTTCATTGTTTGTTCATGTTAGTTCATTAACTAATGTCAACAAATACAACCTTTGATTTTAATAATGTATTAGTAAATGTTGAAATTAATATTAACTAAGATTAGTAAATGCTGTAGAAGTATTGTTCATTCTTAGTTCATGTTAACTAAGGTAGTTAACTAATGTTAACTAATGAAACCTTATTGTAAAGTGTTGCAGGTTTTGAGTATGCAGGAAAGACACGTTCACTGATGGAGAGATCCGGCGTGCGACTCACTGGCGGCCTCGATGAAGCGCGGGTATGCGTCGTACGTGATGACGGGGATCGGAAGGTCCCTGAAGTACAGTTTAAGAGCACCTGTGATGATGTTGATGTCTTCATAGATGTTGACGGAGATGTCTGCTTTCTCTCCATCTGAACACATTGAACACAGACACGTTTAGCTAACGCTTCCTTATTCTGAGCTTGTGAGGATTCTTGTGCAGTGACGCTGACAGTAATTTAAAATAACAGATAATGTTTCTATTTGAATACATGTTAAAATGTAATCATTTATTCCTGTGATCAAAGCTGAATTTTCAGCATCATTACTCCAGTCTTCAGTGTCACATGATCCTTCAGAAATCACTCTAATATGATGATTTGATGATCAAGAAACATTTGTGATTATTATCAATATTGAAAACAGATTAATATTTGTGTGAAAAATCCTACTGTAATTCAGCTTTTTCATGAGAGGAATAAATGACATTTTTAATTATATTCAAATAGAAAATTGTAATAATATTCCACAATATCACAGTTTTACTGTATTTTTGATCAAGTGAATGCAGCTTTGGTGAGCAGAAGAGACTTTTGTTCAAAAACATGAAGTATTCCAAACTTTTAGTAATTTTGTTATATGATTTTGTCATTTTTTTATAAATTTTTGCAAATATATCTATTTAGCTTTATTTATTTATTTTTTCAGTTTTTCGTTCTTTTAGTACTTCAACTTATTTTAAAGTCACCTTGAAATCAAAATGGATAATTCTTCTACTTTGGAATATTGCAGTATTTATTATAAATGATTTATCCATATAAAACATATAATTTTTTAAATTCATGTGTCCTCATAATCTTTAATCAAAATAACTTCCAATAGTCCAATCAATTCCCCACGGACAAAATCAAGCCCCGCCCACATGTGTTCTGGTTTGGGAAGCAGTTTCACTCGGATAAACGGCACAACAGAGAAGACTTACACGTTTACGTTTTTCATCTAGTATTATAGTATTATAGTACATTTTATTTCAGCTTTAATTCAGTAAACAAAAGGGAATTTTGATAGTTTTAGTTGTAGTTAAAAGTAACAACCCTGATGGTTTCTAAATAAATAAACAAAAAAACAACAGCAGGAATCACTGTACATGTAATCACTAGAAGAATCCGAAAAGATCCTACTGGATAAACTGAAATTCCTACAGGATCTTTTAGTCCTAGAAATAACGCAGCGGTGGAAACCTGTAGAGATCATACTGTTTGTTTCTCTCTAACGTGATCATATTCTCTCTGTATCATCTAAGCGTCATTATGAAACAGTAATGCTCATGAATACGAACAGATGGGCGGAAATCCTCCCACAAATGTGCCACTTTAACATCTAAGCAGCTCAGAGTATTTCACATTACATAAACCCACAGCTCTATATGCAAGACAAAGGGTGACCTAAAAAAAGCAGCGGTGAGCATGTGCATGCCATCCGTCAGGATTACACACACAGATGTGTGTGTGGGCGTGTGTGGGTCGTGACGGATCAGGCGGAACGCCACTCACCTCTGTCGAACGATAACTTCACATCTTCGATTAGGTCACTGAATCCAGAGATTCGATAGAGACCCTCAGACTTCAGACCTGAGACACAGAACGTGTGTTACAGCACACATAAAAATGCAATAATGTCAAAACATTGGCGATGGAGAAGTGTGTGTTCAGTATGTGATCACCTCGTGACTCGATCTCTCGTATGCACATGTCCACCACCATGGGCCGCTTGGTGTTGTGAGCCTTGACCAGCGTGGTGAGGTCACAGCTGTACACCTTCTTCACGTGCTTCAGGTCCGGCTTGCAGTCGTTCGGCACCATCTTAGAGCACTGCTTATGGACATTCAACCCGCAGTCTGAGGAACACACACATTTATTCCATTACTCCTGCCTGAACAACACAAGGTCAATAAATCAGCAAATAAAGCGATCAATCCAGCGTGCTGAAATGACTGAATAAGTGTGTGGCGTGTGCAGTTTCACGCCGATATTATTGATCCTGAAGTTGATATGCTGTAGTTAAATTAGAGCCAGAATGCTGAGCTTTCGTTCTGCTTAATTAGTGACCTCTCCTGACCCCTGATCAGTGATGTCAGCCGCTCTGATTGGCTGACGGGGATTTCTACGGTGTCACCTTGGCCGACGACAGAACATGCCAGGACTACAAATGGTGCCTTATAAAATATGCATGAGCAATTTCAGGCCAATAACAGCTTCATAAGCCCCCAAAATAAATCTCTGAGAACCCGGAGGAGTGAAGTGTGTGTTATTCACATCAGCTCCTGGAATAAAGAGGAGCTAATTGAGGAGATAGTCGAGCCAAAAAATGGAAATTCTCTCATTATTTATTCACCCTCATGTTGTTCCAAACCTTTATGACTATATTTCTTTTGCTGAAAATATTTGAAGAATGTTGGTAACCAGACAATTTTGGTGAATATTGATTTCCACAAAAGATATTCCTCAAAATATCTTCTTTATGATCCACAAAAGAAAGAAAGTCATGCAGGTTTGGGGAGGGATTTAAGTACAATATAGTACCAAATATTAAACCAAGGGTTATTTATATATTTAAGAACTGAGTAATATTAATTAACAACATGTCCTTACTATAGGGTTAGGGTAGAATTAGGGTTTGGTTGAGGGTTAGTTGCATGCAATTATGCATAATGTACTGTTATTACTATGGTACATAAAGTGTTACCAAACCAAGAATAATAAAGCAAATGTATATTTTCTCTAAAATAATGCTAATAATTACAGGAAATAGAGTACAGAAGAAACACAAACTAAATTATTTTACTGCAAAGATAAGGAAATGCTAAACTAAAAATCTGAACCCATCAAACACAAGCAAAATATGTAAATTGTTATATTACATAAAATGTGACAATTTATGCAAGAATAACTTTATGAACATTTACATAAGAGTGATAAAATTTACATAAGAGCCGATAAAGTATAAGTTTATATTCATTTTTCACAAATGAGCCCGAATTACAAAAATAACTCTTTCTCAAACATTCCCTCTTGTCTTCCATTGGTGGGACAAACTGATAGCTCCGCCCCCAAACTCATGCTATTGGTTGAGCTAATGTTAGGTCAGGCCGCTCAAACAAACGTCCGGGAAATTAACTTGAGAAATTTTAATAAATAAAAAAAATAATATATATATATATATATATATATACTACTACTAATAATAAAATCACATATCATTGTTGACTTGGTTCTTTTAAACAGTAAACACTAACCAACCCTTCAACTGCACCCATGCAACCAGTGCAGACAGACTCCAGGGCTCACACGCCATATGCAAATGTAGGCAAATTAGCTGATTAATATATAATGTGGCCTCCTAAATGGGCCAGCTGCTTCAAAGCAAGCACCAGATAGACATGGATGAAGACAGAAAAAAGAGGAAGACTGAGAACACAGGAAAATAGAGACAAGAAGCAGCTGAAAGAGAGAGAGAGAGAGCGCTCAGGGCAGATGAGTTCAGTGTGAGAGACACTCAAACCAACGTGACCTGGAGGAGAGAGAGAGAGAGAGAGAGAGAGAGAGAGAGAGAGAGAGAGAGAGAGAGAGAGAGAGAGAGAGAGAGAGAGAGAGACTGCGGGCGACACCAGACCTCATTTCTGCAACATGTGCAGTGCAAGTCTGTCATATAGACTACATACAATTATAATACGAACATGGCTTGTATGGTGAGACTTTTGTTTTTGGAATCAGGCTTTCAAAAGTAAAAAAAAAAAAAAACGGATTTAGATTTATCGGCTAATATATCGGTTATCGGCTTTCAAAATACAGAATTATCGGTTATCGTATCGGCCAAAATTTTCACATCGGTGCATCCCTATTAAGGATGATGAAAAGCAAAAACCTATATTAAAATACATGTGCCATGTTCTTAGAAATATAATCTTTGTATTCACGTTAATTTCATCCCCTAAAAAAAAAAAAAAGATTTAATGACTGATGTGTACTGCATTTTTTTTCCGATAAAGGTAAAAGCTTCTCTTTTCTTTTACAAACCATGACATTTTCGATCATGAGTATAAAGTTACGATGTCATAAAAGTCAAATTATGTGATATTTTCTAGAAAATTCGAACACTCTCTCTACGGCATTGTTTACCGTTTTATGTTCTCCTGTCACATGACAACAAACGGTTCACTTCATGTTAGTTAAACCACATTGGCGATTGGTGGACAGTTTTATTTTAAAAAATATTATTTTTTAACTTCTTTTTTAAGAAACCATAACAACAAAGATTATGCCAAACTACTAGTCTTTTCAGCTGTCGTTCATTATGATCAGAGTACGGTTACACCAAACAACTGAACACATGGAAGAGGAATTCAAGTCGTGTCTGAAAGAAACACACGTTATTGTCTTTTTTAAACAAATAAACAAGTCAGGATCATATAATCCCCAAAATATAATCTATAGCTGGCGTCTGGATTAATCTTTTTTTAACCTCAAAACAATGGTGGCAATAGATTTTTTCTTCTTCTTTCGACTCCTGGAATTAGAATGAAGTCTAATCTAAATCTATGCAAATACACACTTAAAAATAATGTTGTTTTTTTGTGTGTGTGCAGCAAATCCATATAGAAGAACCATTACGGGTCCCTAAAAGAAGCTTTCAGTGCACAGATCCCATTATTTCTTAGCGTGAAGATTATTTTAAAGAGTGTATATGAATTATCCGCTGACACTCATTGTAAAGACTCTGCGGCGTGTGATTAAAAACGGCCCCTTGAGCGCCTCTGTCGTCCTGAGACTTCAGCCGTGCAGAACTGTAATTATTTTAGAGAAAGAAGAGCGAGGTTTATGATAAGCGGAGGAGACAGGCGCTGATAGAGGGCAGGTCTCTAATGCATGCAGTGTGTGAGCTGAGGTCAGTGTGTGAGCCCTTGTTCATCACACACACACCTCTGCACGACCTTTACGCCATCGGGACAGATCAAATATAACAGATTTCATTGTAAGTGTTATTAGATTTAAAAAAAAAGGGGGTTTATTTGAAGCCAGTGTATAAAATGCATTATACTAATTGTTTAGCATCATAGCATCACTATTATTGGTTTAGTTCATATTTTGAATTCGATTTTTTTTTAAAGATTTTAGATAAAAGTTTTAGTAATGTAGTTGTTTGCTTGTAATTTTTTCCAAGTTTTTAAAAAAATATGTTTAGTTTATTGTTTTAAAAAAAATTAAATTAAAAAAAAAAATTAAAGTTAAAGTTTTTTTTTTTAAATATGTCTATATATTTTTTAGTTTTTAGTATAGTTCTATATATGTTTTAGTTAAAAATTGAAACTGAAATATATTTTTCAGCGGGGCTCATTAGCATATTCATAGAACTAAATGAGGCAAAGAGTGTAGTTACATTCAACCTATTTTAAGGCATGAATAATTTTTTTCGAGGAGAAAAAAAACATTTAAATATGTAATTTTGGTGATCAAATATGTTTTAAGGGATACAGTGGTTGACTACAGGGGGACTTTAAAGTTTTAGTTAATGATAACCTTGCAAAATGCATTATAATGCATTCACAATGTCTGAGAAAACACATAATAATCTACTGTAAATGATTCTGTTCCATCAAATTATTAGAAAATGAATGCACGCCCAAGGAGAAATTGCATCATCTGCACATTCATTTTCAATAATTCAATGGACCAGAGACAATTACTTTGCTTAAGCCACAGTTACAATATAGACATGCATTCTAATGCATTTATCTAATGGCATTTTCAGGTTTTATCATGTGAAAATGCAATTGGGGTTACAATCATTTATGAAAAATATATGCATATTATAAAGCATTCTGAACATAATGCATTAACAGAACATGCATGACTTAAAGTCAGTTGTAACCCAGAGGTGTTATAAAGCAAGTATCTTGGGCTTTATTCAGGTGTTTTCTCGTCTCTGAGAGTGTTCCAGTCTCCTGAAATTCACACACCGTGTGACCCAGTGCTGCTACGAGCGCTGAATTTCAATGTGTGCGTGTGTGTAAAGAGCTCTCAGCCCCTCTTCTCATTATAAAGACATGCCAGCTTTGTTTTCAGCCTCTGCCATGATGGCCTGGGCCGAGGGGGATCTGTGTGTGTGTGTGTGTGTGTGTGTGTGTGTGTGTGTGTGTGTGTGTGTGTGTGTGTGTGTGTGTGTGTGTGTGTGTGTGCTCTCTATCCTCTCAAGAGGCAATGTGGCACAACATGCCCGGGCACTGGGGCTGGCAGACACCCAGCACACAGCTCCCAGTCTCACTCTCTCACACACAAAAAGCAAAAGAAAGAAGAAAGCATGTCAGATCGCAACGCTGAATGCAAATCTCTACATCAAATGAGATTTCAATGCCCTAGTTTCTGGTGGCATCACAGAATATAAGAGAGAGAGAGAGAGAGAGAGAGAGAGAGAGAGAGAGAGAGAGAGAGGTTGAGAGAGAGAGACAGAGAGAGAGATAGAGAGAGATAGAGAGAGAGAGAGAGAGATAAAGAGATAGAGATATATATATATAGAGAGAGAGATAGAGATATAGAGAGATAGATATATATATAGATATATATATATATATATACAGTATATATATATATATATATATATATAGAGAGAGAGAGAGAGAGAGAGAGATATACATATATATATGTATATATATATATATATATAGAGAGAGAGAGAGAGAGATATATATACATATATATACATATATATATATATATATATATATATATAAATAGAGAGAGAGAGAGAGAGAGAGGGAGAGAGAGAGAGATGAGATAACGAGGTGGATGCAAGTAGTGTAAAAAGGGTCTCAGAATAAGGGATTTTGAACACAAGCTGCTTTCAAAATAGTTTCATGCATTATTCATCAAGTCAGTTCATGAAAACACATGTGTCACTCACATTATCGTATAAATAAATCATTAAAACATACACAACCGACCAACCACAATATCATTCCTTTAAAGAACAAAACTGAATTCAACAGAGATAATGTGCATGTCTCCTAATGTGTATTTAAAAACATCCTTTTTTGCACCGAAAATACAATTAACGGACATTTTCTTTTAAAATCGTGTCTGTTGTAGTAAAGAATAAAACATATAAATGGTCTGCTTTCATCATGATGCCAGTGTTCAGGACAGTCTGTTTCTGGCAGATGTAGGCCAGTCTATGTTCACTCCGTCCACACGCTAATCAGCATCACATACTCCTCATCCAGAGTGAACACACTGACCTATATGAGCTCCACACTCACACACACTCGCACACACACACACTCGCACTCGCACACACACTCGCACACACTCACACGCACACACTCACTCACACACTCACACACTCACTCATTCACACACTCACTCATTCACTCACACACACACACACACTCGCACACACACACACACTCACTCACACACACACGCACACTCACTCACTCACTCACTCACACACTCACTCACACACTCACTCACACACTCACTCATTCACACACTCGCGCACGCACACACACTCACTCACTCACACACACACACACACACACACACACACACACACACACACACACACACACACACACACACACACACACACACACACACACACACACACACACACACACACACACTCGCACACACACTCGCACACACACACACACACACTCGCACTCGCACACACTCGCACTCGCACTCACACACACTCTCGCGCACACACACACGCACACACTCACTCATTCACACACTCGTGCACACACACACACTCACACCCTCACTCACACACTCACGCGCACACACACACATTATTTTGCTTGCTTTTAAAGTAATGCCATATATGCGTAAATATATAAATACTTGAACGCTACATGAGTGGAAAGTACCTAAAATACTCAGTGACAGATGCAGGGTACAAACCGCCGCATTTGACTTCCTTTGTTTATTATGGTGTGAAAAAAGTGTGAAGCTTAAGTTAATGAACTTTTTGTAACCAACAACAAAGTTCTATGAAGAGAATGTGTGTAAACCACAAGCGGAGGTGAAAGTAATGACGGCTACAGTGACGAAGGGCAGAAGCGCTAGAAGACGACAACAGCGTACACAACAGTTCATGGACCAAATGGGACTGTAATTCCTCAAAGAGACTGAGGAGTGAAGCACCTTTATAGTTCTTTATAGTGGAGACAGATTTAGATTATTAACTCTTTCCGCGCCACTGACGGAATTATCCGGCTTTCCGTGTTTTCACTGTTATACGGTAGGGGGCGCTATTACACATCTTCTGAAAGAGAACTGAATCTCCTGATCAAAACACAGGCAAAGAAGAAGCAGAAGCAAATGATAAAAGCATTGCTTATACACACTGGATTTTTACAGAGACAGCCGCCCACGGCTAAAATGAACTATTGTTCTTTAATGTTTAATAACTTTTGAACCGCTAATCCAATCTGTGTGCTTTAAAAAGTTTCGAAAAGAAACTGTGATTACTGTGAAACTGAATGTGATTGCTTCATCAAGTTTTGATCAGCATTGATTCGTCAAAGAAACCCATGCGGTTTGTTCCTCTGAGCCAAACAGAAATGATTATTGATGCTAAGTCCCGCCCTCATTATCACATGCCTGTCCTGTCTCGTGTAGCACATGTGGTGTTTGTGTTCCTGTCTCTGTTTTGACCCCACCCTCCTTGTTATCTCATTATTGGTTTCATTTGCCCCACCTGTTGTTCCCTCATCTCCTGCCTGATTTGTCCCTTTTCTAAGTTCCTTTGTGTTTGCAGTCTGTGTCGGATCGTTGTCTTGAACACGTCTCCTGTTCTCCCGTGACCCTTTGGTATGTTAGTTTTTGAAGTTGTTGTTTTGTTTTATATTATGTTTTTCCCCCCTGTGGGTTTTTGTTTTACTTTATGTTTCTTTTATTAAATAAATCATTATTCTTTTGCATTTGAGTCCTCTCCCTTAGTTTTCTTTAGTTAACGTGACACTCATGCCCAGATTGGTTGAAACTATCATCTACTCAACCAATAGACCCCTTCACGGTTACGTCACATAGGTTTTGTTTCACAAGACAATTTTCACAATTGTTGTCTCTACTTACTGCTGCACTATGTGTTTGGCGTTTATGTTTATATTGAATATTATATATATATATATATATATATATATATATATATATACACACACACACACACACACACATATATATATATATATCAGTAAACCAATGAGAACGCAGGACAGTGATGACGACACATAAGAACAGTGCGTTAATGTTTATAGTGTTAATGTTAATTAGCAAGTCCACGAATGGCTTGGGTATGCTGAGCATTCGCAGCTTATGGACCGCAAGCAAGTAGCTTTAGCTTCAGTGTTCTGTTATTATATAACAATGTTTCCATTTACTTCCTGAACTTTTTTGGACACATCTACATTGTCAGTAAATAAAAAAACACCAGTTTTCACTGAAAAGCACCTATAATAATAATGTTGTAATAAATGGCCATAACATGCTTAGGGATTGGGATCAAATTTCATCTGGAGATCTAGAACATCCAGGTATAACTTTCTAAAGGGAAAAATACAAACTTCAGGAGCTTCTGTTTGAGATCACAGTATAAAAAACACCAACATTTTAAATCTGGTAAATTCATCCATTCTCAGACAAAATAAATGTTAAAATAGGGGCTTTAAATGAGATAGATTGAAACTTTAAGTTATCCTGTGTAAAATTATATATGGGCATATATATATATATATGAATGTATGTAAATATACAATACATATTATATAATATAATAAAATGAAACTGTAGTAATAACTATGTTATAGCATAATAACTATGTAAAAGCTATGGTAATAGGTGAAAAACCCGATTCCCAGGGTGATGTTTGCATCGGGTGTGTGTGTGTGTGTGTGTGTGTGTATTTACCTGCACATTTGACTCCCTGAGCGATGAGTCCCCACATGAAGTTGGCGCAGTACTCGCACCAGTGTGGCCCTCTGAAGGTGTGCACCTGCGGGACAAACACACCACACGTGAACACACTCCTGCTCCCGTGAGCCGCTCACACCTGCTAATAAAGATGAATGCGTGAATCAAAGCTGATTCTCATTAATCCAATCTCAATTAATCAGAGAGAGAGAGAGGAAAGCCCTGCTCTCTCGCTCTCTCTCTCCAGGTTACAGCTCGTCCAATCAGACGCGTGCACACGCTGGTACGGGACACACCAGCAACACCACGACCGTCTTACAGTAGATGATGAAATCAGTGTACATCAAACTGACATCAACCCGAGAAGTGCCCTATTTACATGTAAAAGAGGCCTGAGGAAGATAAATGATTTAATATTTACAGAGCTGTGGGGATTTGAGCGGTTTATGGAAAAGAGGACAAAGAAATGCATGTGGTTTACATGATTATCAAAAGAAAGCCTTGTTTCTTATTCTTAACTGTAGAACGGAGTGTCGTCTCCGGTATCAGTTTACCTAAAACATTGATGTGCTATAGCTATGTTCCTTGTATTACTATGTACTCTTTCTTCTATATATTTCTTGTACAGTCAAACCAAAAATTATTCAGACACCACATATAATTTTTGATCTTTTTTTACTAGTGGGTGCAAGACACTATAGTTTATTTATGTAAGTGAGGATAGCAAAATAAAGCAAACTGTGACATATTATAACCAAAGATCCTTCATACAGTGACTACCAGTAACATTTATACAAATTTTGGGAGGAAAAATGATTCAGACACTTTGACCTGACCATGTGTTTTTTTGGACCTTTTACACAACAAACTGAACAAAATTAAGCATCGCTTGGTAACTGGTGGAGCTAAACTGGTATTATCTAATTGTGTAGTTAAATTTAACAGCTGACAGATATTCAACATAATTCATCTGAGAGACAGTCTGACAGAAGGACGGACAAAACCAGTCAAATATCAACTGATTTGATAACTCTGAGTTCTTGTCATATTTTATTAATAGCGAATGAACTGTGATAATGTGAGAAATGTTGAAGGTGTCTGAATGCATTGTGGTTTGCCTGTAAATACATGCACTCTTGCAGCAGGGTTTATTTACTGTAATGCAATGCTTAGTGTGAAATGATCTCCATGTTTCTAACAAATATAACTTCTTATTAACTGTCCTGCTGATGAAACCAGCCCACATCCAGTATCTGAGCATCTGGAACGGGGGATAACCATGCGACAAACAGGAAAAAGCAGGCGTGAGAGAAAGAAAGGAGCAGAAAGAGCTGTGTGTGGAGTCAGCAGTCTGTGAGGTTGAGGACACGAGGGGGGTTCTGGGACGGGACGGCAGGACTTGCTCATGATACAAGCCAAATGAGGAAACACTGCTATGTGTTTATTACCATCCCTCTATCAGTTCCTAATCTCTCCATCTGTCACCCCCGCGCTCCCTTTCCTCTCCAACACAAACAGAAGATGCATTTATTCCATTTGTTTTTCCGAACCTCTGGCCTTAAACAGATTCACGGTTAACTCCTCCAACGTCTCCTGAAACCTGCACCGCTGCCACGGCAACAGCACTCCCCTCGGGACGCGTTTAAATCACATTTGCATAGCATCCAAGACACATTTGCTTAAAAAATGACATAAGATTGCCAAAACATTTAAATGAATCATGGTAAAAATTGAGACCGAATCGAGACCATTTTGAAAGAATGCAAAAAAAATGTTGATTACACCACAAATATAATATTATTATCAACATTATATAACAAAAATATTATTTTCTTATCCCATTAGCAAATAGCTTTTGTTCTTGTTTTAGGCACAAATTAAACTAAATTAAGCTAGCTTTATGTATGAAACAAGAAAAATTTTTACAAAAATAATCTTTAAATTCTTTAAAATGTTGTGGTATTACTTTTTAAAGACTTTTATAATGTCACAAAGACTTAAAATGTACAAAACATTTCAATTAATCAGAACAATTTTGACCATTTTGACAGAACGCACAACAATGTTGATGCACCACACATGATAATATTACCAATATTACTTAACAAACATATTAGTTTATTTTCTTATCCCATTTAATTCCAGTGAGCTTTATGCATAAAATAAGAAACAAAAATAAATGTAAAAAAATATTTTAAATATTTTTTTTTTCTTTTATAATGTCACAATGACACAACATTCACAAAACATTTCAATGAATCACAGAAAAGAACGGAGCATTTTGATGGAATACAAAACAATGTTGATACACAACATTTAATAATATTATTTATTGGTAAAACACCAAAAAACATTTCCACGTTAATTTTTTTCTCATCCCATTAGCAAATAGTTTTTGTTCTTGTTTTAAGCACAAATCAAACTCAAAGAAGTGAGCTTTATGCATTAAACAACAAGAAGAAAATCCAATCAAGTAACAAAAATAAACTTTAAATTCCATTTCCCCCCTAAAAAATCTGTCAAAAACCCCTTTCTAATAACGTCTTCATGCCAACATCATCTCTAGTAAAATGATCCAATGAAAGCAGGCCTTACCTTGAAGTTGTGGACTTTCTCGTACTTGGGCGCGCGTTCACTCTCCTTCAGCGTGGCTCGCCGGACCAGCGACGTGAGCTGCGAATAAGCAAACAGTTTGAGAGGTTGCCAGAGCGTGGCGGGAGGTTTCTGAGGACTCATCTTCATCCCCAGAGCCGCCGCCACCATGCCCTGCTCCTTCCCCTCCGCCTTGGCCTTGTGCACCAGCGACTTCTCCTGCTTACGGACAACATAGGACTCGCGGGACGGCATCTCACACTCCACCCCACGCCAAACACACCGACCGAATAAACTCTGCACAACTCCGAGGTCTTCTAACAGACTCTACTACATCTTCTGCCGGAGATCTGATGCCGGAAAAATCTATTCAATCACCAATATGACCATCCAATTAGTCCAAATAGAGTTTCTTCAACGGATGTATGAAGCCCTGAGTGTGTGTGAGTGTGTGTGTGTGTGTGCTTCTCCCTGGGCATCTATATGCAGATGAGATGAGTTGTTGAGTTAATCCTGTCCTGCCTGCGAGCTGAAGATATCCTCACTGGAGCGCTGCCTCAAAGAGAGAGAGAGGGGGCGAGAGAGGGAGGACCCAAACACAGTCACACTGAATTACACAGCTCAAATCAGCCAATCCCAGCAGAGCTTTATCAGTGAGCTCACCCCACCTTACAGCAACCAACCCCCCAATCACTGCATGAGTGGGCTGAGAGAGAGAGAGAGAGAGAGAGAGAGAGAGAGAGAGAGGACTGTAATGAGAGGTGAATGAGTCATGGATGAGCTCTGAGCTCATTCTCCTCTAATAAAAGCACACGGATATACCATAAACACAACCCACACTATGTCCTAGGGATGCACGATTTGGGCAACAAAAATAAAAAATCCAATTGCGATACAGAAAATCCAGGTTTGCTGTGCTTGTTTGTACAGCTGCAAAATGTTGTGGTTGTACATCAATATCAAATAATAATAAGAATGATTATTATACTAAATGAAGATACTATTAAAATATTTCACTGTAAAAACCCCCAAAAAAGATTATTTCAGAAAAAAATATTGTTATAAGTGTAAAATTGCATTACTAATAATTATAGATGTCTATTATAAATTTTCAAATGATCAACCATTAACCATAATAATTATAATATGATATAAGAAATATGACTTAATACAATCAAGATTTTAAGAAAAAAGATTTCTGTCCATTCTTAATTTTAAAACGTTAAACAATCAAACTTTTATTTTGATGGAAAAATGCAGGGAGCCCTTAAAGTTTCCCTTTTTTTGGACCGGAAGATGTTAAATGCACTTTCCTAGTGACTCCTGAAACGTGTGTTGTTGATGCAGTGATGGCGTTTGTGTGAAGGTGAAGCGAGCCGCTCTGAGACGCTGCAAACATCACATCACAGCCTTTGCCATTCGATGATTACCATTGGCCCTCTGGAACACTTGACTGTGATTGGTCAGTTCTGTGATCAAATGTGTTTTTTTCTATAGTGATGATGAACTGACCAACCGATGTCCAAACTACATCTTAGACGTGCTAGTTGTTCAGCCAGTGATTTCAAATCAATATTTCATGTCACATTTACCATTCAATGAAATGGATTTGTCATAAAACATTAATAAAACACCAGAAAAACATTTAAACCCAATTCTTGGAGTGGATTTCCTTATTGGACACTGGGATACATCAGGTGTACTGTGTGTAATTAAATCTACGTCCTGCTTTACAAACGAGCACGAGTCTTTCCTCTCAATCACACACAACACATGCGAATCTCCAATCTGCCTTCATAAATCACAATGACAGCCTCAGACAAACGATCCCAAAAAGAGCAGCCAGAGATCGTGTCTGAACAGTCTCTGTTTATGTGCTATTATTATTCTGTATATTAGTGACACACTGATATATCGGCCAGGATGATTCATTGGCTGATAACTGCCTGATGTTTTGAAAGGCATCGGTCAACAACTGCGTCTCTGAGGCTCATTTGAAGGAAATCTTGTGTAAAAAAAGCTAATTAAATTAAATTAGATCATATACACTACAGTTCAAAAGTTTGGGGTCGGTCTTTGTCTTTGAAAGTGAGTCTCTTATGCTCACAAAGACTGCATTTATTTGATTCAAAATACAGTAATGTGTTTTATTATAGTTTGCATGGGCAAACGCCACTCCCGCCGTTTTAATAAAATGTAGAAATCTATTTTTGTATTAATTAACTGTGAAGATCTTCAAATCTGAACTCTTTAATCTGTAGTTTGAACTGAATTTTAATTATATCGAATACACTCTTCCTCAATCTTCCTCTCTCATCTCAGCTGGATTCTCTTCTCAAAGCAGTATGTTGGATCCAGACACACACACACACACACACACACATGCTTCTCTTTGATCAATAGAGGAGTGGATTCTCCCCAGCACAGAGAGTAAAGTGCCCAAACGTAGAGAGACCTCCCGCCTCTGGCTTCCAGATCAATAAGCCAAACGCAGACAGAGAACATGAAACCGCTGGAGCAAAGATGAAACGCTACGCGTCAGAGTGTCCCATCTCTCCACAGACCTGAAGGACCTTCACACACACGACTGTTACCTGCGCCAGGTGTGTGTCCACATGGCATCCCGGGTCATTTCACACTCACACGCCGCTTCGAGGACCGTATGGACAGTGTGTCTGGCAGGAATTGGGCTTTCTGTCCGATCTCTAATTGACGAGATTGATTTTTCTGCTTTCTCAAATGTGTCTGGAGCAAAACGGCGGTCATAAATGGGCGGAGGCGAAGAATGGCTAATTCAAGGCCATTTCCTTTCTTCTCCCAAAACCACACACAGTGAAAATCCATCCGTCTGTGCGATCCCTCATTCAGTCTGACACACAACACCTGATGGGTCTGCCATTATCTCAGCCAGAGAGAGAGAGAGAGAGAGAGTCATGGGTTCGATTCCCAGGGAAAGCAAGAACTGATAAGAATGTAAATATGTACCTTGAAACGCAATGTAAGTCGCTTTGGATACAAGCGTCTGCCAAATGCATAAATGTAAATGTACTTTCCAAACAACTTCTTTCGTAACGATGCAGTTCGGATGTTTTTCGGCAACACTTGATCCAGTAATACTAACACTTTATCTTCTATTCTATATGGATTATCTTAAAAAAAAAAAAAAAAGTACACGTACTGCGTTAGATTAAGCTGGGAAGGGTCATAGCACTTGCATATTGTTGTCCTACTGTTAGTTTAACTGCTTCTATTGTTCTCATTTGTAAGTCGCTTTGGATAAAAGTGTCTGCTAAATGAATAAATGTAAATGTTATAACTGACACAGTTCTAACATCACATCTGAAATGTAAGAGAGATATAAAATAAATAATTACCACAGTGAAACATCGTGCACAAGTTGTGCTTAAAAAGGTGTTTCGGGTCGATCAGCTTGTTCTTCTTGACCGATACGGCATATTCAGGAAGTTTCTGGAGCTGGTCCTCACCGGTTATGGTAAGGGGCGTTTTCTGACACACGCTCTAAGCTGTGGTCCAATCACAACCGGCTGGAGCCGACTGACCAATCAGAGCTGACTGCGCCTTTTGGAAGGCGATCTTTAAAGAAACCGAAACTAAAACAGAGCGTTCATACAGAGGGTGAAATCAGGTGCTGCAACAACGCAAATTATGAGAAAAATAATGAGTTTTTTTTTTTTTTTTTACATTAAATGATGTAAAGGTATTCTAGTAGTAGCCTGGTTCTACCAGACTCTCATACATTTCATTTGTACATAGAGTCTGGCCTCTCTCCACTTACAAGTGTTAACTTCCTTGTAGGCGGTATTCTGTTGAAGTTTAAAACTATTGGATCTGCCATAACCAATCGCTAACCTTTGGTCGTGACGTAACCCTACAACTCAAACTAGCACGACCTCAACGTCATCGTTCTCAGACTCAGTCACTCCCTCTGTTCGCTGATTGGACCGCCAAAAAAATGATCGGAGAAAACCAAAGAATACACCACAATCCCAGACGTAGTACTGAAGGGAAATAACATTGAGCGGAAGTACGCAGGAGGGCGGAGCCAGGCTAATTCTAGTAGACCACATAAACAAAAATATGAGCCAGTAAATGAGCATAATAGGACCCCTTTAAAATACTTTTCATGTAATTCCACATTGCTCAGCTTATCAGAGGCTTTAAATTGGTTTTGACAACCAATGGGTTGTGAGACAATTCGACCAACCAATGGTAGATGGTGGGATATATATATATTTGCAGTCCTGTTTGATGTCATTAATGGCGAAGATTCAATTACACTTTTAAACTCAAGATTACTTTCCAACAAAATTTTAAAGCAATATTCCCGGTTAAAGGTAGGTAGGCAATTTCGGAGATGCTAGCAATAGCGAGCTAGCTTTAAAAGCATTAGATCCCACCCTCCCTTCAGCAGATTCGATCACAGCAGATTATTACCTCGTGTCTCAAAGCACATAACATTACAATAATAATGAACGCAAACAACTTGAAGAGCTCTAGTTGTACCACCAGAAACGCATAAATACGAGTCTGAGGACGTGAACCGCTCTGGGCAGAACTTCACGGGTCTCCATCTCGTAATTACGGTTATGACATGGTGTGAACGCATAAGCTTGATGTTTTGGTTCAGGATGAACTGTTAAAGGCGGCGCTCGGTGACTGACGTCTGTCTACAACGTGGAAGTGTGGAAATACATATGTTGGCAGTCAGGAAGGACATCGTATCGAATGCAATGCTTGGATGAATATTTTTCTGATCCAGAGATATACACAGAAGATATATGTACATGTTTTAATATTCAGACCACTTCTATTATTGATTGCTATCAGGATGTGAAGAGAGTTTCATCCAGTATGACAAAAAGTGTTTATAAAACAAATTGCCTACCCTACCTTTAAATACAGCTCCATCAACATCTGGACATGCTGTTTTCATAACAAATAATTGTGACTCATCCCTGAGTTTGTAGAACACTAAAAATCAAAAATCACATTTACAGTATCACACTTGGGGCAAGACATTACCAAGGATTTAAAAGCAGTGATTTCCAGCACACCTCTTCTCTAAAGCACTTACATCAATTATTCAGTAAAATGACTTATTACCCTAGTTGTAAAGCAATCTAAATCATTAGTTGTTTTGTTTCAGGACCCATTGACATCAACTGATGACCCAACACAATACTAAATTACTTTATTGTAGCAAAAATGTTTTGAAAATGAAACTTTGAAAAGTAGTAAAATTACCATGAACTGTATAGGCACAAAACCGGTCCATGTTGGCATGTGATTCATTTCGACGCTTCTACCAAATCACAACACAAAAAGCAGAGTTTGATTGGATGTACAAGCTCTGACGATATTTTTACATTTTTCATAAATTGAAAAGTATATAGGTTAATTTGACTATTCTACCCACACACCTATTCATAGTGAAAATCACAGCTGAATTCGACGCTTAAACTGTTAATATCAGACTAAAATGATCAGAGATATTGTTAAACGTATCTGCAGAGCAGAAGGTGCTACACACGATCAGACAACACATTTTACTCTTTTACTCCATCAATAAATGAGCACAATGAACTCTTTAATCTCAAAAGAGCTGGAAAATGTGCTTCGCCATGAAATGTCTCCTTTCATATCACCCCCTTCTTATAAACACAAGCCTCATTTTAGCAAACCATGCAAAAAAAACTGGAATGAAAATGTTCTGGTTATGTAAAATGTTAAATGCGCTGTTGAGTTTGCATAATAACCGTCAGCTAACCTCATTTCCCCTTCATCCCTCTATCTTCTTCACTCTCTCATACACTCACATGTAGATGAAGTCAGTAACATCAACATCATGATTTCACCGGCTTACAATCATTGAAATAGCTTGATTCGATCATTCAGTGCCCTGAAATACACAGTTAAGTTTGAGAAAGTCTCTTCTCTGCACTGCAGTGATGTGGGTGGTTATGTTATATAACGTTATATAAGGACGGAGTGATGCATAATCACAGCGCAGGCGATAAAACGCTCAAAGCACCATATATGATGAAGGATCACACACACCGGAACTGGGAGGCAAGGGTTACCACGCACATCACCGTCCTCTCAATGCTCTTACATGCAAAAAACTAGAGATCCAACCATTTAACTATACATGTCAGAGACGGTTCATATTACATCATACTATTACTCATAATCTCTGAACAAACAAGGAATTAGAAGAAGATTTTGGTTTCAATACAAGTTACACTCCGTCACCCGCATTTGTGGCATAATGTAGATAGAAAAAGAGAACTGACTCATCACTCATCACTTTCTTTTTGCAAAATTTAGGTAAAGTGAGGCATTTCTAAAGGAAGTGAATAGAGACAGTTTTTTGAGGTTTTAAAAGCAGAAAGTGAACGGTATCATCGTAAAGTGCATACATAAAAAGGACGCGTGAAACAAAGATGCAATCAAACTTAAACTTATTACAAAAACACATGACCAAATGCAAAAAACGTGTGTAATATTGGGAAAAAAGAAAGGTAAAAAAACACTAAATACTTAACTATGTGAACGTACATTAATACTTATATTAAAGCTATTAAATATGTATTATTTGAGATGTAAAGCTGTTTGAATAATTGTTTTTAGAGTTGGTTTTCCACACTAAAAACATTTTAATATGCATATTGTTTATGTTTTGCAGCTATACTATTGAGAAAGTGAGTGTTTTAATATTTACTGCACACATTGGCCTAATTTATTTCCATAGTAACATATTTTTGCTCATTTTAAAGGAGGACAAGTGGAACTACATTTGTGTGATAATGACATGAAAACGATTTGTAAATAAAACAAAAGAGTGTAAATTTAAACAAAACCATTCCAGTGATTTTTCCTCAGTTCCAGTGTTGTTATAATTTGTGTTTAGCCTTTGCAGGGAAGCGTTCCTTTAAAACACTGTTGTTGTTCAAGTCCTGCTTCTTTATCTCTCTCTCTCTCTCTCTAAAATAACTTTCTCGTTCACTTCCTCTGGCTGACACACAGTGTTCTGCTCATCGATTGTGTTACGCAACTCAACTACATTCCCGTCTCCCCCGCATGACAGGAGAGCAAGGACAGACACACACACTTACACTAGAGACTATAGTCAAGTGTTTTAACCCATTCCTCAATATATCACAACAGTTGTTTCTGGTATATCTATAAAATATCCGTGAGTTTTCAGCCTGTCACTGGGACTAAATTCAGTCCAATCTTTAAAACCTAAAAAACTAGAAATAGTCACGAGGGTCTAAAGCTGTTCCTCCCAACCCACTAATTTCGAGACAGATCTGCCGCTATTAAAGCCTATCAGTGTATAAACACAAAGCAGATCTAGCCAGTGTATAGATGTGTATAGATGTCCTGATGAGTTTACGGATGTGCTAAATAGGTGTGAAGCTTTAGTTTCAGCCATCAGATCAGATCAGATATTCAGCTGCTAATGTAGGCTAATGACAATTACTATAGCAATTACTGTGAAACCTGTAAATGTCATTTAAGGAATGAATGAAATCCGATCAACACTGCTTTTCTTGCTTCAGCAGGTTTTATTTAATCACATTGTTTAGTAATTGGGGCAAAAAACGTCCTTTTTGTAATGCAACTTAGGCCCTGTTTACAGCTGGTGTTAAGATGCGTTTTGGCCGATCGGATCACAAGTGGACGACACTAAATACATGAGTAAACGGGGGACTAAAACATTTTCCATGGTGAAAACAGGCTTCCAGAACAATCAACATTTCCTGTTTTCCAATTCTTCTCAATGGATTTTGAGTCAGTATTTTGTGAATTGTGATTTTAAAATCTCACACTTTTAAGTTAACATCACACAGTTTAAAAGTCAAAATATTTAAATAAAAATGTGCCAAAAAAAGCAGAATTGTGAGATATAACTCTACACATTGTTCACTTGTAGGTCACCAGTAGATTGTGGGACTTTGGGAAGATTTCGACACAGTTACTGGCAGCTTATAGGCCAAAAAAACTAAAAAAAACAACAACAACAGATGAATGACTCTGGCTGAATCGCTATCACATGCTATTTTTACATCCGAGGTTCCAGCTATAAGGAAGACGTCGAGTGTGTCGTGTGCATGTTTGCTGCCTGGATGAGCACTGCTGTTCCAGACTGCTGAACATCCGCAGTGATTTCTGGAAACCGCAGCGCTCCTAAAACACCTTTACTGCCTGATTCAGTCAACCTGTTCGCCTTCTGAAGTGATTCATCCGACTGAAGACATACACACCTCCTACATCAGAGTCCTCTTCAACGACGCGGACTGTTTATCTGTGATCCAGAGGATATCTAAACAAACACTTTTACATCTAGAGCCTCATTCATGAGTCATAAACGCACAATGGAAAATTACAGTAATATTTACTGCTGTGCGCAATGAGGCTAAGAGGAGTAAAGAATAATAAATCAAACAGAAGTGTATGATACATGTTATGAAGGGCTGGTGTTATTCACACGGCTAGAGGGAATTTCGTAGAAAGTGTGACGTGTAAGATGTGACATCAACACAATATTAACATTTCACCAGTGACGATTTTCTATCGCAGTGGGGATTTTCCACTGACACACACAGAGTTAAATCTGTCCTGTCCAGTGTGTTCCACTAATGTCAGACTGGTTTTGTTTGATGTAATGAGCCCTGTGGCTCTCAATGCAGTAGTTACACCAGAAAATAATCATCATGGAGGAATACTGACACACACACACACACACACACACACACACACACACACACCTCATTATGCGCACAGAATCTCAGGCAACCAAGTAATTTTACGCAATATTACACGTCATACATCTAGTTAGTAGATCCCTGGAGGAAAAACTGTCTTCATCTAGAACTGTCTTCATACATCCACACACACAAAGATATTAAAGGTACAATATGTAAGATTTTTACATTAAAATATTCAAAAACCACTAGAACAATGTTATATATTTTGTTGACTTGTGTACTTATATTAGGGCTGGGCATCGATTAATCGCATCCAAAATAAAAGTTTGTGTTTACATAATATATGTGTGTGTACTGTGTATAATTATTTTGTATATATAAATACACACACATGCATGTACATCTTTGAGAAATATCTGCATGTATATACTGTATATATATTTATATTATATATAAATATGAATATTTTATATATAAATAACACATTTTCCTTAAATACATTCATGCATTTGTGTGTATTTATATATACAAAATAATTATACACAGTACACACACACATATTATGTAAACACAAAATTTTATTTTATTTTATTTTATTAATCGTTGCACAGCCCTAATATCCTAAATGTTTCCGACAAGGCTTTAAATCCAGAGAGATCTGCCATTTTAAGCAATGACACGGCCCGTGTCACGTTCCGTCATTAAGCGACAGTACGTCTTTGTTATTGTTTTGAATAAGCGATCTCTAGCGGTGAAACTTACATGCTGTGCCTTTAAGAAAAAAAAAATATATATATATACAGTACCAATCAAAAGTTTGGAAACGTTACTATTTTTAATGTTTTTGAAAGAAGTCTCTTATGCTCATCAAGCCTGCAGTTAAAAAAAAACAAAAACAAAAAAAAACAGTAATATTATGAAATATTATTACAATTTAAAATAATGGTTCTCTTTTTTAATATACTTTAAAATGTAATTTATTTTTGTGATGCAAAGCTGAATTTTCATCAGCAAGTACTTCAGTCTTTGGTGTCTTATGATCCTTCAGAAATCATTCTAATATGCTGATTTATGATCAATGTTGGAAACAGTTGTGCTGCTTAATATTTTTTTTATAACCTGAGATACTTTTTTCAGGATTATTTGATGAATAAAAAGTTAAAAAGAACTGTATTTATTTAGAATAGAAATCTTTTGTAACAATATACACTACCGTTCAAAAGTTTGGGAACAATAACTATTTTTTTTTTAAGAAATTAGTACTTTAATTCAACAAGGATGCGTTAAATTGATAAAAGGTGATGGTAACGATTTATATTGTTAGAAATGTTTTTATTTTGAATAAATGCTGTTTTTATGAATAAATGCTGTTAACGTTTTACTCATCAATGAATCCTGAAAAAAGTATTCCAAAAAAATATATTAAACAGCACAACTGTTTCCATCATTGATAATAACTGAGTATCAAATTATCATATTAGAATGATTTCTGAAGGATCATAAGACACCAAAGACTGGAGTACTTGCTGATGAAAATTCAGCTTTGCATCACAAAAATAAATAACATTTTAAAATATATTAAAAAAGAGAACCATTATTTTAAATTGTATTTTAAATTGACTGGTACTATATATAAGATTTCTTTTTATATATATATATATATATATATATATAAAAAGAAATCTTTAGCAGCACTTCAACACCAATGCCAGTTTGTGCATCTAAAGCAGCATTATTAAATTTAACTTAAGTGTCCATATACAGTAGTGGTGATTCATGATGTCCAACCATGAAAAATTTACATCTTCACCCTTTATTCAAATAGTATTAATAAATGTGTTAAAGATCTTGCCTTGGAGTCGATTGTTTTATCTGTGATAACGCAATGAAACATGGCACATTTTTGGTCAGGCTCTCATACAAAGAAATTATGAACGCATGCAAAAAAAAAAAGAAAAAAAAAGAGAGAACCAATGAAATATTAATAACTGATTATGTTGTTGTCAGCGTATGCTTTTTCCTGTGAGCTTTTTGTTTTAATATGCTTTTTTTTTTTTGCATAGTAAAATAAAACCTGCTGTAGTTTGCCAAATCATTTTGTCAGATAAATACCTGAACCAAGGTTAGTTTCCCCTTCATATTTAAAAAAAAAAAAAAATCAAAATTATTTTTCTCACTATTTGATGGTTTAATCGAGCTTGTAGGGCCATAAAAAAAACAAATACCCCCTGTGGACAAGACTTTTAGCCACTACTGTACCTTTTGAGGCTCAAAGTTGATGAACTGGGTCACAGAGGTGTGTTGTTTCTTTTTTTAACCATGTGATAATCTTTTAACAGGCCTAATAGGGGTGAATAGAGAGTGACTGCCAAGGTACACAACCGCAAGTAACCGTCAAATAAACCAATCAGCTCTCAGCAGAGATTCCTCACCAGTGCTCTGCCTCGTCTTATTATCCGTTAAACAGAGGCAGTGTCTCTCTCTCTTCACTGTGACCGTTCCACTGCCAAACAAAAACAAAGCAGCTGATTGGTTAATCCAAATATTCTCAGCCAATCAGAATGGACTGCAATGGCTTTGTCTGCCCTGGCTAGAACAAGAACAAGAACTCTGAGCATCAAGGTTTATTAAAGTAGACATTTCCCATTTTCATCTTTTGCATTTAATGAAGCTAAACTGCACAACAAATTGGACTTCAATGTCAAAAGAACAAGGGCTTTTTCACACCTGGCTCATTTAGAGCATTTGTTTCAGAATCTAGCATTTTCCCTCTTAGTTTGGTTTGTTTAGGCATATATTAACAGGGCAATCACTCTCGGATCCGCATAAAAAAAAAAAAAAAAAAAAAAGGTCTGAGATCACCTGAACGGGGAGGAATCAGCCCGCTTGAAAACAAATTGTGGAGTGGTTTGCTTGTGCTGGGAAAGCAATCCGACCCACCCGAGCAGCGACCCAGGCTGTGTCATAATGTTATATAAAAACAGCAGTGTCTGATCTGTGTCTGATCTGCACATTATCGCAGCTGAAAACCAAAGAGTGTGTGTCTCTAATGTTGTCTAACTGCTCTTCACCGAAACAGGTGCAATACAAGAATGCCTTGATTCCCATTCTAACTGGTAAAATATTATATATATAGCTAAATGTAGCCACCATACAAGTGTGTGTAATAGCTACTACAGATAAAGCCACAATGAGGAACAAAAACAGGTGTCCTCTGACCAATGAGAGGACAGTTTATTCAACTTGTATGTTCAAAAACGCTGATTTATTCATGAATTAAACAGGGTGTTGATATAATTTTAACTTTGAGAGACACTTTACAGGGCTCAACCAACTAGCAATGCATCACCAGTGTAACGCTGAAGCTAACGCTTCACTTTATAGAGACCAATGGCACTGATTCAATGCATTGACCAGCCCTGACGCCATTCATGGGAAATATCCTTAAACATTGAAATGATACTAAAAAGATATCGCTTTCCTCTTCAGACGTGGTGAAATAACTTCAAGAATATATGACTTAACCTGAAGAAGGACTGACGTAGGTAATCGATCTTTCTCTCACTCACTGTCTTGTTTAGTGAAAATCTACAGATCCTCTGTGTAAATCACAATGGTAGAATCTCAAGTAAAAAGAGCCATTTGGCGGAAACAAACTACATTCTTCACTCTTGTTATCATTACTAACTTATTTAACATTATTTAACATATCATACAGTAAAAAACTGACAGAATGGTTGCCAGAAAGTTACCATAAAAAATATGGTAGCAAAATTTTAGGTTTTACAGATTTAAGTTAAATTTATAGTATAATACCGTATTTCATTAACTGATATAATGTTAATTTAACAACCTATTGAAATACTAATAGCGGGTCCTTCCTTTTGGTCTAGCTCAGTTGTACTAATTTGCTTTGCCCTGTTCGGGCTTTAAAGGCATACGTGGACCGCTCTGGCCAGTGGCGCAAGTCGTCTCAGCTGTTTGTATGCTCTAAGCACAGGATCTCTCACTGGGTGAGAGAAGCAATTTCCCTGGCTTATGAGGTGCGGAAGCTTCCTTCACCTCTGGGCGTTAAAGCTCACTCTACTAGGAGTATTGCGTCCTCCCAGGCTTTTTTCAAGGGAGTTCCTTTAGAGGATATTTGTGTGGCGGACGGTTGGTCCTCTCCGCACATTTTTAGTAGGTTCTATAACTTGGATTTAGATGCGGCCCCTGGTTCCCGGGTTCTTTCTGTATGAACTGGTTGCCTAGTTGAGTCTGGTCTGGCAAAAAAAAAAAAAAAGTTATAGGAAAGTTTCTTGTTGGGCCAGATCCCGCAGTGCTTAGCTTGGCGTGTGTGGTATATCGTTCCCATTGCGTCATCTCTACGCAGCGTCGAGTGAACCTATGAAAGAGAACATGTTGGGTTACTCGCGTAACCCATGTTCTCTAAATGGGGAACGAGACGCTGCGTTCGCTGCCAAGCTCCTCTTGCTGCCTAGGGGCTTCTTCTTCATCGTTGGAAAATCTGAAGAGCAGATGGCGCGTTCACTATATAAATGGTGAGTGAGGTAGCACCACTGAGGAGGCGCCCACGCCATCAGGCCAAAGAATTGACGTGATTCTATACGGGTTCAGACAATTGGCACCGCCCTGAGGGCGTTCCCATTGCGTCATCGCTACTAGTGTTGTCAAAGTACCGGTACTTCAGTACCAAGTCGGTACTGAAAATGTGACGATACTAGCATTTCTGTAGCACCGGGTGTATTCGGTACCCACTAATAGGCAGCTGCTATGAAGAAACTATGAAGAAAACCGTTTTTCAACAATAATGCATCAAATGTGAAGCGTCACGGAGAGAATTCTGGGAATGTCAATTTTCGTTTTTTTCACAGTAAATTACACAATGACTTGTTCTTTTTCACTTCCAAACACTGTACATTTAACGGTATTTTACGGTAAAATTACATTAAATGTACTGGTAGATCTATCACAGTTATTCACCGTATATAGTTCGGAAACTTTCTTTTAACCAAGTAACTTTTACCGTTAAAATCACGATAATTTTCTACAGTGTACTTATACTCGTTTAAACTACATGCATCTTTCAACCCCTTCACATAAGCACTAGTCAACATGGCCGTCTCGTTGTTGTGTCTTCAGTAGTTTGTTGTTGTTGTTCCACCAAACTACTGCAAAAAAAGTTCAATGCTTATATACGAGCTGAGCGTACAGAGTAAATGCAGTTAGAAAAACCTGTCAGCTTGTGTGTGTATGTGTGCACTACGCCGATGATTAAATCTGTCACACGCACTGTACATTGGCGTAAAAACTTCGGCTTGCTTTGTGATGAAGAGTCAGATGGAAAAGAGGGATAAAACATGTATGGAATGACTGCTTCAAAACACAGCGGTTAAAATTCAGCCTAAACCTCTAAAACCGATAACAGACGAGACTTGCAAAGACAGCAAAGGATAGAAAAATTGCTTAGTATGAAAGTGCATCCAACAGAATAACCCCATCTTACATAAGTGTCCATGAAACACACTCTTAATGTCCTCAAGCAACCAAGACACAGCGTCTCTCTTGCCTGAACTGCCACAGGCCACCATGAGGAACCAGGCCATGTTACACAACATCAGCTGATATGGAGATACTTTGATAACGGTTTCAGCTTATGATTATTCTGTTATGAACAACAAGACTTGTGGGTAAAAATGAACAGATGAACTGAGCTGACGTATTACCAAAGACAGTGTTTGCTTTGACCACAAGAGGATCTCAGTGTGTGTCACTGTAACACACCACTGATATTAGATCTGCTGAAGATATGTGTCTCTTTCCTTACACTGAACAGACAGAGCCACAAAACACACTGCGCAGGGAAATTCAGAAAACAAGGCATATCTGTCCCACACGGACCTGAGATCAACAGAACATCACATTTCAGATTCATATACAAATACAGTCATCATAATATTTATACTCTTGAAAATGCCTTTTCCAGCCATTGTTTGTGAACAGATTGAGCCTCAGCGAGGAGTAATTACTGCACGTTTAAATCAGCACTGATTATCTGATTACATGCATGAATTAATGTGGAGATAAATTGACTGTGTGTGTGCATCTGTCAGCTGCTCATTAACTCAACATCAATCACATCTGTACAGCAGGACAATTCACACACACACCTGCTGAGAATCTGACATTTCGGAAAAGTAGCCCAAACTATCCTTTCAGTACAGATTTATTTTTATTACTTGGTCATTATGTGGACAGAAGGACTTGTCTCGTCACCATGACAGCCGTTCTTTCAAGTACACAGCAAACACTCTTCAAGATGTTGATGATTACAAATATTAAAAGTAACACAAGGTAATAAATATTCTCTACATATTAACAGCGTCGCTCACAGAATCACAGGCTTGTTTCCTTTTATTTTCCTAAAAAGGAAATATTTCAGGATCACAGATTCACAGACAAGCAACAAAAAAGTGATGCTATTAACCTAGTTTTTATTTATTTATTTTATGCCAAAATTAATTCAGATGGCTAATTTTTCATCAGAACTTGTCAAAAAATAAATAAAAAATAGATTCACCAATTAACCCAGAAGTGTCTTACAGATAACTGATACAGTGTAACAGATATTTAATTTAATTTAGTTTATTTAGTCAGCAACTTTTCACTTTTAACTCTTTCTCCACCATTGACAGAACTTTCAGGCTTTCCGTGTTCTCACTGTTATACTGAACAGAATCTCCTGATCAGAACAGGTGAAAAAGAAGCAGAAACAAGCGATAAAAGCATTGCTTATGCACTTTGTAGTCTTTGACAAAAACACAATTTTCTCAGCTTTTTGTTTAAAGTGTTGCTTTTTTTTAATGAAACTTACCCAACATTCAAGTGTTGATAAAAAAAGAATGCATGACAGTAGATTAAAACGTTTGTTGTTGTTGTTTAAAAGGAGATGTTTCTTTTGATATATTGGGGGCCATGAAATTTTGTGAAAAGTAACAAAAATGCTGGCAACTTTTTTCAAACCGCTGGTGGAGAAAGAGTTAATAAATAATCACAGTTAATAAATATTGGTATTTTATAATATAGGAGTCTCTTTTGCTCACAAAGGCTGCATTTATTTGATGAAAAATTCAGTAAAAACAGTGATATTGTGAAATATTATTACAATTTAAAAGAACTATTTTCTATTTTAACATATTTTAAAATGTAATTTATTACTGTGATGGCAAAAACAATGATTGTGCTGCTTAATATTTTTGTGGAAACTGTGATCCTTTTTTAGGGATTCTTTAAAGAATAGAAAAAAATCTTTTGTAACATTATAAATGTGCTTACTGTAACTTTCAAATGATCAATTTAATGCATCCTTGCTAAATACATTTTTTAATTTCTTTCAAGAAAAAAAATCGTCCTGCCCTCAAACTTTTCAACAGTAAAAGTTGAAATAGGCCTTGAGCATATATAAAATCTAAAATATAATATTGCCCACTTAGACAGCTTAAATGTAGTTAACTACTATTGATTAATCTTATGTAGTGTAGATAAATGTTATATAAAACAGGGAGATTATCTTGACGATAGTTGGACTAATAGTAAAATATTGATGCTGTCCTTCAGCATAATAAAATATAGCTCAAGTTTAGTTTAAAAAAAAACAATCAAGTCAAAAAGAGCAGAGCACAAACACAACATTTTTCTACAGGATATGCTTTTTTTTTTATCTGGACTTTTATCTGGAATAATGTGATATATGGTATATACTAGGGCTGTGCAATGATTAATCGCGATTAATTGCATCCAAAATAAAAGTTTGTGTTTACATAATGTATATGTGTGTGTACTGTATATAATTATTTTGTATATATAAATACACACACACAGACACATGCATGTATTTTTTAAAAATATTTGCATTTTTATACTGTGTACATACACATACATATATATATATATATATATATATATATATATATATATATATATATATATATATATATATATATATATATACATACATACATATATATATATATATATATATATATATATATATATAAAATTTATATTACATATAAATATTTAAATTTTTATTAAATATATACATGCATATGTGTGTATTTATATATACAAAATAATTACACACAGTACACACACATATACATTATGTAAACACAAACTTTTATTTTGGATGCGATTAATCATTGCACCCATCTAGAATGTCCTTTTTTTTTGTGTGTAAATTGTATTATAGTATTTTTTTTTTTTTTTAATGTACTTTTACATAACATCCTCCTGGCCAGGGACTGTAGATGCGAATTACCTTTACAGACAACTCTGGCAAAAACACAATACAAACCTAAACATTCGGACAAATACAAGTAAACTAAGAATTAGATGCGGAGGCAGTGTGGTGCACAAGACCAAGGCGGCACTGAGGGATCATGTATTCCACCCAGAATTCATATTCATAAATATGGTTGAGACTTGAGGTCATCTGAGGGAAAAACTCATGAAATCTCATCACAGCTGACTGTGGTCTGTAGAAGAGCAGACAAACACACAGAGGCATGCTGGGTAATTGCAATCTCACCCTCTCTTCCAGCTCGTCTCCGGGTGTCTCTTTCCCGTCGGGAATGTCTCTGCAGACGGGCAACGCTTTCTTCAGCGCCGGCTCGCGGTTCAGGGTGGTGTAGCCCACGTGCTCGTAGATGGGGTTGATGGTCATCTTAGATATGTATTCGGCTGCTTTGGTCTCGATGTACAGCGTGATCAGACCGTCCGTCACCAGGTCGTGGATCGACTCGAAGCGTTTCTCCCCAACAAAATGCTTCCCATCGTAAAAGAGACGGAAGTTTCGGGTCTGATTCCCAAAGCTGAAAGAGAGAAAGAGGAAATGAGTGTGTGTTGGACTCGAGTGCTGTAACACACAGCTGTGAGAAGATCCAGAGAGAAATGATGAATGCACATGGACATACACACACACACACACATACTGAACATCCATGGTTGTATCAGCTTCCTGTACTTGTAGTAATGAGGGCAAAGAGCTCATATGTTGATCAATACAAAGACCGGATACTCTTCTTCCTTCCACACACACACACACACACACACACACACACACACACACACACACACACACACACACACACACACACACACACACACACACACTTAAAAGTCTATTCTACATGTTCATCATTGTATTTTAACCTAAAATGTATCTATAGGCTCTTGCAACAAACAACAAACCTGTTTTTTCAGGCAAATCGAAAAAGGAATATTTCGTAAAACTGCAATGGAAACAGTTTTTTCGCATTTACAGTCACACCTGCAGTGTGTTTGGACAGAAGATGAGACAGAGTTCTTTATTAAACTCAAAAGATAAATTAAACAAATCTTAATAATAATGCCTAGTGCGGTGGCTGAGATATATACGTAAACCTTCCAACATCCGTTGCCATGATTCAAATATAGACTTCACAAGAGGAAAAATTGACGTTTTAGTCACATAACATCGGGTAATGGAAACGCCGTCATTTGGCAATAGTTTTTTATCGACATTTAGAAAATATCGCAATATGTAATGGAAACACGGCTAGCCGGCTACTGTGCTTATTCACACACATTCAGCTCATGATAAGTGTTTTTCAGCATCTCAGCATAAGAATAAGCAAACACTTCAAACACAAAACAGCCCAGTATAAGAGACTGGAATAAACTAACCTTTTGGGTTTACAGTGACGCGCACACACATCTCAGACACATCCATGCATTGATACATACTGTACGATAATCAGACAACAAAATCAACATTAACTGTCTTAGAAAATTAATAATATTTGTATTTTCCTATTAGTTTAAATATTTGTATCAAACAGTATTTGAAAACTACAGGTTGACAATCTATTGATTAACATGATCAGAGATGGTAATGCTGTTATGAGCCACTGGAAATTACAGGACAGCTGAGGTTTTATAATGCCTGAGCTTCCTGTTTGAGTTCCCACAGAGACACACACACACAGACACACACCCAAAATCAGATGCACACAGCCAGATCTGGAAACACTTACAGATACGTACAACAAGGAGTTCATATCAGAAACACACACAGTTAGAGGTTTGTATGGCTTCTTGAGTCACGCATGGAAACAGACGCACCACACACAGATACACACACAAACATATGCACAAAGGCTAATGTCATTAAAGCCTGGTGGCAACAGAGCTGTTTGATGTTAAAGCTTTTGCGCACAGGACACAACAGATGCTTTCTCTGAGGAATCACATGCCTGAGGAAGAGCGCATGAGAGAGAGAGAGAGAGAGAGTGAGCGAGAGGGGGAGAGAGAGAGAGAGAGAGAGAGAGAGAGAGAGAGAGAGAGAGAGAGAGAGAGAGAGAGAGAGAGAGAGAGAGAGAGAGAGAGAGAGAGAGAGAGAGAGTGAGTGAGTGAGTGAGTGAGTGAGTGTGTGTGTGTGTGTGTGTGTGTGTGTGTGTGTGTTTGGACTGGAAAGCAGCCGCGTGCAGCGTGTAGCAGTGTGTGTCCGTCTGCTCAAGTGAGCAGATTAAAGGGATTATCTCTAGACTTTTTGTGTCTAGCGCAGCACGCATGCACACACACACACACACACACACACAATTTTTTCACTATATTTGAGGAGGACATTGCAAAGAGTTCCACTGATTTAATATCCGGGTAATGGCTTAACCCCAAGACCTACCCATAACAGAAACATGTGCAAAACACTAGATTAAAAACTTTTTTTTTTAGATTTATAAGGCTTTTTAACTAATAAGGACTAGTAATAGTGTATGTCCTCACTCGTCAGGGTTGTCATGATATTTCACTATATAAGTGAGGACATTTGGCCCTCACAAGTATTCCCAAACCTGTACACACACACACTTACACACTCTCAACAACAACAAAAGTCCTCTAACATTTTTACAGTAAAATTCTCACTAACATTTACATAACCTATACTAGGGCTGCAACTAACGATTATTTTGATAATTGATTAATCTGTTGATTTTTTTTATTTTTTATTAATCAATTAATCGGAAAAAAATCTAAACATTACTAAAAAAATTGTCTCCAGTCTTCGGTGTCACATGATCCTTCAGAAATCATTCTGATATGATGATGAATCTTATCAATGTTGAAAACAGTTGTGCTGCTTCATATTTCTGTGGAAACTGTGATACTTTTGTTCAGTTTTCTGCTGCTCTACATCCAAACAAATCTGCGTGTGTGTGTTCTGTGAATAGCTAATACACATTAAGACTGATGATTTAACTACACTGATCACACATCAGCCAGAGCTAAAATAAGACAAACACACATGGGCCAAGACTGGGCCAAGACACGGGAGCTAGACTGGAGAAAGAGTGAAGATCTAGTTTCGAGACTGATGGGTCAAAGGTCAAAGTTGAAGGTTGCCGTACCGCAGAGCTAAAGTGTATGTGCCCGGCTGTCTCTGGCTCTCTCGGATCAGATAACTTCCTTCGGCCACACTGAGCAGTTGGTCAGCTTCCTCTCTGGAGATCATCCCATGATACCTTCACAGCAAACCAGACAGAGAATATTAATAAAATAGCACATTAGAGCTCAAACCAAATTTGCTTTTAAATAGGAAAATACACTAATGTTCAAAAGTTTTATGAATTAATATTTTATTTAGCAAGGATACATTAAATTGATAATAAGTGACAGTAAATGTTCCAAAAATTTATTTTCAAATAAATGCTGTTCTATTGAACTCTCTTAGCCATCTCTCTTTCAACACTCAATCTCTCCTCCCTCATCATGAGTGGACACGCCCCTACTGCTGATTGGCTCACTGTCTCCTCCCCCATCATGAGTGGACACGCCCCTACTGCTGATTGGCTCACTGTCTCCTCCCCCATCATGAGTGGACACGCCCCTACTGCTGATTGGCTCACTGTCTCCTCCCTCATCATGAGTGGACACGCCCCTACTGCTGATTAGCTGACTCCCTCTCCTCCCCCATCATGAGTGGACACGCCCCTACTGCTGATTAGCTGACTCCCTCTCCTCCCCCATCATGAGTGGACACGCCCCTACTGCTGATTAGCTGACTCCCTCTCCTCCCCCATCATGAGTGGACACGCCCCTACTGCTGATTAGCTGACTCCCTCTCCTCCCCCATCATGAGTGGACACGCCCCTACTGCTGATTAGCTGACTCCCTCTCCTCCCCCATCATGAGTGGACACGCCCCTACTGCTGATTAGCTGACTCCCTCTCCTCCCCCATCATGAGTGGACACGCCCCTACTGCTGATTAGCTGACTCTAGGCTTGTTCGACTTCATGCAGCTGCGCAGACCGATCGGCGGCTGACTTTAAGCAGTGCATGCCGGTTCGAAATTTTGGTAACACTTTATTTTACGGTGCCCTTGATACAGAGTAATTACTTAATTAATTACTTAGTAATAGACGTTGTAATAACATGTAACAAAATGTACTTAACATGTAACTAAGTTATGGAACAGCCTGTACTTACAGATTGTAATTACGCACATGTAATAGGCAGCTACTGTTACACATGTGTAACAAGCCGAGTTGGATAAGGTTTATAGATACACATGAAGTACACTTAAGTACATTCTTGATACACTTTATTTTACGTAGCTCATCCCTGTGTAATATTATGCAATTACAATGTAATTAGGAAACTACTGCATGCATTTAAGCTGTGAACTAGTGAGTTAAATCAAACTAAGGCAGAGATGGATAAGGTATGTATACACAAAGTACACTTAAGTACATTCTTGATACACTTTATTTTACGTAGCTTATACCCGTGTAATATTATGTAATTGCAATGTAATTAGGAAACTACTGCATGCATTTAAGCTGTGAACTAGTGAGTTAAATCTAAGTAAGGCAGAGATGGATAAGGTATGTATACACAAAGTACACTTAAAGGGATAGTTCACCCAAAAATGAAAATTCTGTCATCATTTACTCTCCCTCAAGTTGTTCCAAACCTGTATGATTTCCTTTCTTCTGCTAAACACAAAATAAGATATTTTAAAGAAGGTTGGTAATTAAACAGTTGCTGGTCCCCATTGACATCCATAGTATTTTTTTTTTCCTACTATGGAAGTCAATGGGGTCCATCAGTCATTTGGTTACCGACTTTCTTCAAAATTTCTTCTGTGTTCAGCAGAAGAAAGAAAGTCATACAGGTTTGGAACAACTTGAGGGAGAGTAAATGATGACAGAATTTTCATTTTTGGGTGAACTATCCCTTTAAGTACATTCTTGATACACTTTATTTTACGTAGCTCATCCCTGTGTAATATCATGTAATTACAATGTAATTAGGAAACTACTGCATGCATTTAAGCTGTGAACTAGTGAGTTATATCAAACTAAGGCAGAGATGGATAAGGTATGTATAGACAAAGTACACTTAAGTACATTCTTGATACACTTTATTTTACGTAGCTTATACCCGTGTAATATTATGTAATTAGGAAACTACTGCATGCATTTAAGCTATGAACCAGTGAGTTTAAATCAAACTAAGGCAGAGATGGATAAGGTATGTATACACAAAGTACACTTAAGTACATTCTTGATACACTTTATTTTACGTAGCTCATCCCTGTGTAATATTATGTAATTACAATGTAATTAGGAAACTACTGCATGCATTTAAGCTGTGAACTAGTGAGTTAAATCAAAGTAAGGCAGAGATGGATAAGGTATGT
Organism: Vimba vimba; assembly: GCA_022828995.1. NCBI lineage: Eukaryota > Metazoa > Chordata > Actinopteri > Cypriniformes > Leuciscidae > Vimba > Vimba vimba. Next base: position 35,619,008 of record CM040823.1, read on the forward strand.
ATACACAAAGTACACTTAAGTACATTCTTGATACACTTTATAGCTTATACCTGTGTAATTTTCTGTAATTTTAATGTAATTAGGAAGCTAATGCATGTATTTAAGCTATGAACTAGTGGGTTAATTCAGATGGATAACATATGTCAATGCTATCTCACGACCAATTCGTACGAATTCGAACGAGTGATAAAAAGTTGGCTAATTCGTACGAATTCGTACGACCTCACTCAAACGAATTTGTACGATTTGTCTAAACCCACGTGATGGGTAGGTTTAGGGGCGGGGTCAGGGGTAGGTCATTCGTATGAATTCATAAGAATTGGGCAATTCGTAAAATATGTACAATTTAGCAAAAATCGTACTAATTCATACGAGTGAGGTCGTATGAATTCGTACGAATTAGCCACCTCGTAGAATTCGTACGAATTGCCGTGAGATCAGGCTGCATATGTAGTAAGGGTGTCACGATTTCGATTTTAAATCGAAATCGATCGAAATTAATGCTCAATCTCGATCATCGAATCAAAAAACGGAATCGTCGATGCTGCCACGCCCCATATGTCACGTCAGCTCGGCTTGCCTGTAATAGGTAAAACTCCTTTTCTCAAGAATATTGAAGCCTTTATTTTAAAACGCATTGCAGCTGCACAGCGAGAGCATCATAGCTCGTCTGAGCGAGCTGTTTGCCTGTGCTGCGGCAACTGCACGAACCTATGGCGAGTTAGCAGTGGCGTGCGGTCCAACGGGAGCGCTTGGCGCCCTGCCAACCTCGAGCGCGCCAATTTGGACGCGGCTGAAGTGTATACATTCAGAGAAAACTCGCCAAAAGAATTTAGGTTTAAATCGACTCAAGCGAAGTACCTGATATGAGCGAAATAGCACGGCAAGGCAACGCAGTAGTCGTTCCCTTATCTCTAAGGGAACCGAGGTTACGCAAGTAACCAAGTACCTTCCCTCACGAGAACGTTCTCTCGTACTGCGATGCAAACGCTGTGGGAACCCAATTTAAAACACCGTGTTATTCGCCTGTGACTGCTCTGAGGAGTCCAGGGAGCCCCGGGACTATAGTAGGTAATAGGTTATATTGTTTAAGTTTCCAATTGACTTAAGATATAAGTTATTGTCACATTATGTATTAATAAACGTTTTAAATTGGACAATGTAGTGTGTGGTACATTGCGAACAAAGGTCAGATATTATTATATTGCATAAAAGTCTAAAAATGGCATAGCTTGTGCTTTCAAATTTTTTTTTTTTTAAATCGAGAATCGAATCGAACCGTGACTTTAGAATCGAAAATGTAATCGAATCGAGGATTTGGAGAATCGTGACACCCTTAATATGTAGATACACAGGAAGTGCACTTAAGTACAATCTTGATACACTTTATTTTATGTTACATACAAGTAATGCTACAGAACATATACATTTACCATGTGTAACTGCAGACCTCAGTAGCCTAACATATTTAAGTACTTGTTGTTACATTGTGTTATACTAAGTACTTTCTTACATAATTACAGTGTACCAAGTCCGTAACACGTATGTAACAGACTCGGCTTGTTACACGTGTAACAGTAGCTGCCTATTACATGTGCGTAATTACAATCTGTAAGTACAGGCTGTTCCATAACTTAGTTACATGTTAAGTACATTTTGTTACATGTTATTACAAAGTCTATTACTAAGTAATTAATTAAGTAATTACTCTGTATCAAGGGCACCGTAAAATAAAGTGTTACCGAAATTTTGTCAGACTTGACACAGCGCCGACGCAGCGCCATCAAAGTATCGCAAGAGTGATTCAAGAGTAGCTGGAGAACTCAGCCAGCGCAGCTTCTCAAGAGCGGCTGCACGAGCTCTGATGACGACAGCTGTTCCACGATTGGCCAGATTCACCGCATGACACCGATCACGTGTGTTTCGTGTTTATTCGAGCACCTATAGTTCCTCTAAAACTCACAAATCAGTTTTTAATAACAGCAAACACTTTACATGTCGTTGCGATGTTATATTGTGTCATGTTTATCAAATTAAAACTGATTAAAAAACGTAGACTCCACTTCATTGATAGTAGCTTATGTTGAACTTTATTCTTGTTCAAACAGACGCTGTATGAAGCAGTACATAAAAGTATTGAATGAAAATGTCTCTGAAACATCTGTGTATTATTTGGCAAATATTGCATTTATTTCACTTCAGCTGTGGTAAAGTATGCAAACACCACGTGAGCGGTCACTACGGGAACCAGAAAGTGTCCGACTTCACGTCTCCGTTTGCAGCTCCTCCCCGCCTGCACGCGGCTACTCTCGCCGATCGGTTACATCCAGCCGCAGCCGATGTCGAACACACCTTCATGTCGTAGGACACGCCCCTACTGCTAACTGGCTCACTCTCTCTCCTCCCGCATCACGAGTGGACACGCCCCCTACTGCTGATTGGCTCACTCTCTCTCCTCCCCCATCACGAGTGGACACGCCCCCCAGTCCTAATGGGCTACAAGAGTGTTGTGCTGCTCGTTCGGATCCGCTGTCAACAGTGTTTCTCAGAAATCGCTCACTGTACCTTTAAATAGGATATCGATAGCATATACATTCAAGTATGCAACTGTGGATTCATGTACAGTAGAATCCGAACTGGTTCAGTAATGCGTGTAATGAAACTCACTCTCTTCCGTAGTATTTGGGCCGATTCTCCACCTGCAAAGTCATAAGAGAGATATCGTTACTAAAAGTTATCAATTTTATTAAAATACTTCACTATTACTCAGGAACACACAGTCTTAAGTATTATAAGAGAGTTTATCAAGAGATTTCCATCATTTGAAACATCGTGGTATATAGGGAAGAAGTGTGCATAGACAGGGGCATCTCGCTCCACTACTGGGGTAAGTTGACCCCCGTCCCGGGGCAAAAGCCCTCTAGGGTAAACTAATCTCAGCCACTTTCGTAGAATATGTAAAATACAGCTGATATCATTTTTAATAATTTATGTCTATGGAAAAGGTGCCATGAATTTAAAATACGAAACCCAATATTCTATGTAAATTTATGCATTGTGACTATTTAATTGAATAATTCACAGGAAAATCAAATAAAGAAACTGCAGTCAAAACTTCATCTTATTCTATGAATTATATATAGGCCTTTATTTGTATTTAATGGGATGTCATAATAGCAATTCTGCTCAGATGGCCTGTGGGTTAATTATGAGGTCTTTGAAATGTGTGTATAATTCAAGGAACAATTTATAACATTTATGAAACACCAGCAACATCATGCCAATGAAGACCTTCTGTCCCTGATGTTGACAGGGTCATTTTACTGACTTACTCCACGGGTCTCTGAATTACTCTCAACCAGCAATCCCTCATTACCAAACAGACATCATTTTAATATCCCACATTTTTTAATGTTTGGTAATGAGGGATACAAAAATACAAAGATATTTGACAGAATGCCACAACTGGCCAGTATTTCAGACAGCCATGTACTGTAAGAAATGCTGCTAATCTGGATTTTATTCAGATTAATTTAGTAATGAAGAAATGCATATTTAATATTTTTAATCAATATGTGTTCTTTCAAACATATATACACATGCATTTTTATGTTTATTACTTTGAAATCCATCAGGACACACGGCTTTACTCATTACTCTCGTAATTTTAATGGAAAAAAAACAGAAACCGTTAAATTGGTTAAAAGTAAATGGGACATTTAATGCAATTTTGCAGTAAAACTGAAAGTACAGTTTAAAAAAAAAAAAAGTTATCTTATTTACAGTGCAAAAATGTAAATTGACATTCCCAGAATGCTTTTTTCATTGATTTCTTTGTTTTTTCTTATTATACATCAGGGTTTTATGTTACATCTTATGTTGTTAAACATGTTTACTGCAGTATTTTAGTGTCATGTGTGTTTTCTACAAATGTTCGTTGGTGACATTTAACCCTTGATCCAACAACGGCATCTATAATCAGCCAAAACACAAATAAATGAGCAGAACACCCTCCCTTACTGATGAACCTCGAGAGAATCGAATTTACAAAGCATCCTCCCCCTTCCCCCAGTCTCTCTCTCTCTCTCTCTCTCTCTCTGTTTCACACACATTCACATCTTAAACGCAGAGCAGAAGAACAGTGTTCTGTGTGAGAAGCTTCACAAGGTCTGAGGAAAATATATATAAATATATATATATATATATATATATATATATATATATATATATATATATATATATATATATATATATATATATATATATATATATGAACTTTTAACAATGACATAAGAAAAACAAAAGGTGCCACACAATGCGAAAGTCAGATTACAAGAAAACATGAACACCCCTGAAATATATACATCCAAAACCAAACCAGTTCAGCTTTAAAATGTAATGAAACTCAACATGCAGACAATCAGAAGTGTCAGTCGGTGAATGACTGAACGTTTCTGGTAAATGGGATGTGGGATGGAATAACATCGTTTCCTGATGAGAATAAAGGCAGAAGTGTTTTGTAAAGCAGGGTTGTGTGTTTATGTGTGTGTGAAGCGGGTTGTAGGTGAGATGACCGACAGGGTAATAAAACCAGCTAATGATGGGAATCAGCAACAATATAGAGCTAATCAATCACTGGAAGCCAGTTTAACAGTTAAAGGGCCTGTGTGTGTGTGTGTGTGTGTGTGTGTGTGTGCACTTGTTTTCATGACAACTGAGGACATTTTTATGATAACACACCTGCAAATGAGGACACTCGGGAAAATATGTGATTTATGAGGACATTTTGGGGGTCCTCATTTTTCAAATGGCTTTAAAAACATACTAAGCAGTGTTTTTTTTAAAATGTAAAAATGCAGAATGTTTCCTGAGATGGGTAGGTTTAGGGATAGGGGCAGTGTAGGGGGATAGAATATACAGTTTGTACAGCAAAAACCGCCTATGGAATGTCCTCACAAATCACATAAACATGGCTGTGTGTGTGTGTGTGTGTGTGTGTGTGTGTGTGCGCGCGCGCGAGTGTGTGTGTGTATGTATGTGTATGTATGTGTGTGCGTGAGTGTGTATGTGTATGTATGTGTGTGCGTGAGTGTGTATGTGTGTGTGTGTGCGCGTGCGTGCGTGAGTGTGTATGTGCGTGCGTGCGTCTGTGTGTGTGTAGACTGCTGAGTGTGCAGTATTTTCTGCATGAAGAATGGGAGCGTCTGATTTCTGTCTGGGTTTCTCTATCAGCATCTTTAAACACTAATATCAGCAATGACCAGGTGACAATGGAAAAATGAGCCAATTGTTTCATTTCTCACCTCATTTATAACGTTAATTTCATTACATTTGTGTCTTTCCCATTTTAGAAATCAAGAAAAACAGCTCATCAAAATTGGCCTCATTTACTTGAATACATTTTCCTGCTCTTAATGTGCACAATTCATCAGTTATACTAAATAGATTTTTTTTTTGGTCCTTTGGATTATGAAAATTGGTATGATTTCAGCCAGAATCAAACATGTAAAAACAGTGTTTGCGCCTAGTCCCGCAGCTAATGCTACACCAAACATTTAGCATTTAACATGCATGAATCACCATTGACAGCCCAATCTGAGCCAGATGTTGACATGCTGAACCGCTCAAACATCAGTGACAGGCAGTGTGTCAAAGCCCTAAAACAGCATAAGGAAAACCATGTTTGCATGCACATTGAAATTTGCTTCTTTTTGCTAAATCGCTGGAATTAAGCATTTTTTTCTTCAGATGTCAGTCAACAAACGCCTCACTGATGTGATGACTGCACACAAAGCTGAAGTAGAACTAGAAGAAAGGGCTTTATCAATGAGAAATAACACACGTTAGCTTTAAAACACAGGTTTTAAGTGTGCAAGTATTTTTGTGCAAAAGTTCCAAACGGACCAAAATCACGCACCATAAACGCCTGAACTGTAAGAGAGAATCACACAAGACTCACACAGGGAACGAATGTCTGGTTCTCCCGGCACACATGAACACGCGTTCTCGATAACTCTTTGATTTGGCGAGTGCTGTGAGAGACGAGCGGACAGACGGGTCGTAATGAACAGAAATCTCTGCAGGAACACACACCAGCACTGAGAGACACACACTGAGCTCCTGAAGCACAACACTAATCATTCACACAGATCTACAACACACAGCTGAGGTCATCCTCACACGGACAGAGCTAAAACACACACTCACTTTCCTCACAACATGCATTCAAAATCAATGGACTGGACTATGTTGAGGTCGCAAATTATAACATACGGTATAAATTGTTCTCAGAATTCTTTATTGTTTAGGACAATTGAGGATTAAAAGATCTCTCATAGCATACTAATTACCGTATGAATTAGACAACTCATTTATTCAAGCAAGAGATAACAATATGGTCACTGATTAATCATGATAAATCTATGAAGCTTCAATCAGGACTGAGCTGAATCTTGCTGCAATACATAATTCAATTACAGCAGGAAAGGACAAACTGGCTCTGCAGTGCTAATGAAATCTGATAATGGAGTAAAAATCAAACCCTTAGCGGTTCAGACACACACAGAAGGAATGAAAGCAACACGACCACAGCATCTGAGAGGAGGACGCCTCTTTTCTTTAACTCTTACATGGAGGGCAACCTGTGGTTCTGATTCAAGCGTAAATATTTTCTTCACAAATAAAGCGCCAGTGGTAAAACTGAAGCAAAACTGGTTTCTTTTTTTCTGATTTATTTCACTTTTTACATACACTCACCGGCAACTTTATTAGGTACACCTTGCTAGTACTGTGTTGGACCCTCGTTTGTCTTCAGAAAGGCATTAATTCTGCTTAATTCATGATACCATCACGCAGTTGGACAGGATTCATGATATGAATCTCCCGTTCCTCCACATCCCGAAGCTGCTCTACTGGACTGAGATCTGCTGACTGGAGGCCGCTTGAGTTTAGTGACTCACTGTCATGATCAAGAGACCAGTTGGAGATGATTTGAGCTTTGTGACGTGTGTGTTATCCTGCTGGATCCATCAGAAGATGATACACTGTGGTCATGAAGGGATGGAGATGGTCAGTAACAAAACTCAGGTAAACTGAGGTGTTTAAATGATGCTCAGTTGACACGCTGCAAAGTGTGCCAAGAACATATATAACACACCATTACAGCACCAGCAGCCTGAACCACTGATTCAAGACAGGATGATCATGCTTTCATGTGTTTACACCAAAATCTGACCCGACCATCTGAATGTTGCAGCAGAAACTGAGACTCATCAGACCAGGCAATCTTCTATTGCCCAGTTTCGTTGAGCCCATGTGAATTGAAGCCTCAGTTTCTGTTCTTATCTGACAGGAGAGTCACCGGTGTGTGTCTTCTGCTATTGAAGCTTTTCTGCTTCAAGGTTTGGTGTGTTGAGTGTTCAGAGATGCTCTTCTGCTTCAAGGTTTGACGTGTTGAGTGTTCAGAGATGCTCTTCTGCTTCAAGGTTTGACGTGTTGAGTGTTCAGAGATGCTCTTCTGCTTCAAGGTTTGGTGTGTTGTGTGTTCAGAGATGCTCTTCTGCTTCAAGGTTTGGTGTGTTGTGTGTTCAGAGATGCTCTTCTGCTTCAAGGTTTGACGTGTTGTGTGTTCAGAGATGCTCTTCTGCTTCAAGGTTTGGTGTGTTGAGTGTTCAGAGATGCTCATCTGCTTCAAGGTTTGGTGTGTTGTGTGTTCAGAGATGCTCTTCTGCTTCAAGGTTTGGTGTGTTGTGTGTTCAGAGATGCTCTTCTGCTTCAAGGTTTGACGTGTTGAGTGTTCAGAGATGCTCTTCTGCTTCAAGGTTTGGTGTGTTGTGTGTTCAGAGATGCTCTTCTGCTTCAAGGTTTGGTGTGTTGTGTGTTCAGAGATGCTCTTCTGCTTCAAGGTTTGGTGTGTTGTGTGTTCAGAGATGCTCTTCTGCTTCAAGGTTTGACGTGTTGTGTGTTCAGAGATGCTCTTCTGCTTCAAGGTTTGGTGTGTTGAGTGTTCAGAGATGCTCTTCTGCTTCAAGGTTCGGTGTGTTGAGTGTTCAGAGATGCTCATCTGCTTCAAGGTTTGGTGTGTTGTGTGTTCAGAGATGCTCTTCTGCTTCAAGGTTTGGTGTGTTGTGTGTTCAGAGATGCTCTTCTGCTTCAAGGTTTGACGTGTTGAGTGTTCAGAGATGCTCTTCTGCTTCAAGGTTTGGTGTGTTGTGTGTTCAGAGATGCTCTTCTGCTTCAAGGTTTGGTGTGTTGTGTGTTCAGAGATGCTCTTCTGCTTCAAGGTTTGGTGTGTTGTGTGTTCAGAGATGCTCTTCTGCTTCAAGGTTTGGTGTGTTGTGTGTTCAGAGATGCTCTTCTGCTTCAAGGTTTGGTGTGTTGTGTGTTCAGAGATGCTCTTCTGCTTCAAGGTTTGGTGTGTTGTGTGTTCAGAGATGCTCTTCTGCTTCAAGGTTTGACGTGTTGAGTGTTCAGAGATGCTCTTCTGCTTCAAGGTTTGGTGTGTTGTGTGTTCAGAGATGCTCTTCTGCTTCAAGGTTTGGTGTGTTGTGTGTTCAGAGATGCTCTTCTGCTTCAAGGTTTGGTGTGTTGTGTGTTCAGAGATGCTCTTCTGCTTCAAGGTTTGGTGTGTTGTGTGTTCAGAGATGCTCTTCTGCTTCAAGGTTTGGTGTGTTGTGTGTTCAGAGATGCTCTTCTGCTTCAAGGTTTGACGTGTTGTGTGTTCAGAGATGCTCTTCTGCTTCAAGGTTTGACGTGTTGAGTGTTCAGAGATGCTCTTCTGCTTCAAGGTTTGATGTGTTGTGTGTTCAGAGATGCTCTTCTGCTTCAAGGTTTGACGTGTTGAGTGTTCAGAGATGCTCTTCTGCTTCAAGGTTTGGTGTGTTGTGTGTTCAGAGATGCTCTTCTGCTTCAAGGTTTGGTGTGTTGTGTGTTCAGAGATGCTCTTCTGCTTCAAGGTTTGACGTGTTGTGTGTTCAGAGATGCTCTTCTGCTTCAAGGTTTGGTGTGTTGTGTGTTCAGAGATGCTCTTCTGCTTCAAGGTTTGGTGTGTTGTGTGTTCAGAGATGCTCTTCTGCTTCAAGGTTTGGTGTGTTGTGTGTTCAGAGATGCTCTTCTGCTTCAAGGTTTGGTGTGTTGTGTGTTCAGAGATGCTCTTCTGCTTCAAGGTTTGGTGTGTTGTGTGTTCAGAGATGCTCTTCTGCTTCAAGGTTTGACGTGTTGTGTGTTCAGAGATGCTCTTCTGCTTCAAGGTTTGACGTGTTGAGTGTTCAGAGATGCTCTTCTGCTTCAAGGTTTGATGTGTTGTGTGTTCAGAGATGCTCTTCTGCTTCAAGGTTTGACGTGTTGAGTGTTCAGAGATGCTCTTCTGCTTCAAGGTTTGGTGTGTTGTGTGTTCAGAGATGCTCTTCTGCTTCAAGGTTTGATGTGTTGTGTGTTCAGAGATGCTCTTCTGCTTCAAGGTTTGACGTGTTGAGTGTTCAGAGATGCTCTTCTGCTTCAAGGTTTGGTGTGTTGTGTGTTCAGAGATGCTCTTCTGCTTCAAGGTTTGGTGTGTTGTGTGTTCAGAGATGCTCTTCTGCTTTAAGGTTTGGTGTGTTGTGTGTTCAGAGATGCTCTTCTGCTTCAAGGTTTGACGTGTTGAGTGTTCAGAGATGCTCTTCTGCTTCAAGGTTTGATGTGTTGTGTGTTCAGAGATGCTCTTCTGCTTCAAGGTTTGACGTGTTGAGTGTTCAGAGATGCTCTTCTGCTTCAAGGTTTGGTGTGTTGTGTGTTCAGAGATGCTCTTCTGCTTCAAGGTTTGATGTGTTGTGTGTTCAGAGATGCTCTTCTGCTTCAAGGTTTGGTGTGTTGAGTGTTCAGAGATGCTCTTCTGCTTCAAGGTTTGATGTGTTGTGTGTTCAGAGATGCTCTTCTGCTTCAAGGTTTGACGTGTTGTGTGTTCAGAGATGCTCTTCTGCTTCAAGGTTTGACGTGTTGAGTGTTCAGAGATGCTCTTCTGCTTCAAGGTTTGATGTGTTGTGTGTTCAGAGATGCTCTTCTGTTTCAAGGTTTGGTGTGTTGTGTGTTCAGAGATGCTCTTCTGCTTCAAGGTTTGGTGTGTTGAGTGTTCAGAGATGCTCTTCTGCTTCAAGGTTTGATGTGTTGTGTGTTCAGAGATGCTCTTCTGCTTCAAGGTTTGGTGTGTTGTGTGTTCAGATATGTTCTTCTGCTTCAAGGTTTGACGTGTTGAGTGTTCAGAGATGCTCTTCTGCTTCAAGGTTTGACGTGTTGTGTGTTCAGAGATGCTCTTCTGCTTCAAGGTTTGGTGTGTTGAGTGTTCAGAGATGCTCTTCTGCTTCAAGGTTTGATGTGTTGTGTGTTCAGAGATGCTCTTCTGCTTCAAGGTTTGTGTGTTGTGTGTTCAGAGATGCTCTTCTGCTTCAAGGTTTGGTGTGTTGAGTGTTCAGAGATGCTCTTCTGCTTCAAGGTTTGGTGTGTTGTGTGTTCAGAGATGCTCTTCTGCTTTAAGGTTTGATGTGTTGTGTGTTCAGAGATGCTCTTCTGCTTCAAGGTTTGGTGTGTTGTGTGTTCAGATATGTTCTTCTGCTTCAAGGTTTGACGTGTTGAGTGTTCAGAGATGCTCTTCTGCTTCAAGGTTTGACGTGTTGTGTGTTCAGAGATGCTCTTCTGCTTCAAGGTTTGGTGTGTTGAGTGTTCAGAGATGCTCTTCTGCTTCAAGGTTTGATGTGTTGTGTGTTCAGAGATGCTCTTCTGCTTTAAGGTTTGGTGTGTTGTGTGTTCAGAGATGCTCTTCTGCTTCAAGGTTTGGTGTGTTGAGTGTTCAGAGATGCTCTTCTGCTTCAAGGTTTGGTGTGTTGTGTGTTCAGAGATGCTCTTCTGCTTCAAGGTTTGGTGTGTTGTGTGTTCAGATATGCTCTTCTGCTTCAAGGTTTGGTGTGTTGTGTGTTCAGAGATGCTCTTCTGCTTCAAGGTTTGGTGTGTTGAGTGTTCAGAGATGCTCTTTTGCTTCAAGGTTTGGTCTGTTGTGTGTTCAGAGATGCTCTTCTGCTTCAAGGTTTGATGTGTTGTGTGTTCAGAGATGCTCTTCTGCTTCAAGGTTTGGTGTGTTGTGTGTTCAGAGATGCTCTTCTGCTTCAAGGTTTGGTGTGTTGTGTGTTCAGAGATGCTCTTCTGCTTCAAGGTTTGACGTGTTGTGTGTTCAGAGATGCTCTTCTGCTTCAAGGTTTGACGTGTTGAGTGTTCAGAGATGCTCTTCTGCTTCAAGGTTTGGTGTGTTGTGTGTTCAGAGATGCTCTTCTGCTTCAAGGTTTGGTGTGTTGTGTGTTCAGAGATGCTCTTCTGCTTCAAGGTTTGGTGTGTTGAGTGTTCAGAGATGCTCTTCTGCTTCAAGGTTTGGTGTGTTGTGTGTTCAGAGATGCTCTTCTGCTTCAAGGTTTGGTGTGTTGTGTGTTCAGAGATGCTCTTCTGCTTCAAGGTTTGGTGTGTTGTGTGTTCAGAGATGCTCTTCTGCTTCAAGGTTTGGTGTGTTGTATGTTCAGAGATGCTCTTTTGCTTCAAGGTTTGGTGTGTTGTGTGTTCAGAGATGCTCTTTTGCTTCAAGGTTTGGTGTGTTGTGTGTTCAGAGATGCTCTTCTGCTTCAAGGTTTGGTGTGTTGTGTGTTCAGAGATGCTCTTCTGCTTCAAGGTTTGATGTGTTGTGTGTTCAGAGATGCTCTTCTGCTTCAAGGTTTGGTGTGTTGTGTGTTCAGAGATGCTCTTCTACTTCAAGGTTTGGTGTGTTGTATGTTCAGAGATGCTCTTCTGCTTCAAGGTTTGGTGTGTTGTGTGTTCAGAGATGCTCTTTTGCTTCAAGGTTTGGTGTGTTGTGTGTTCAGAGATGCTCTTCTGCTTCAAGGTTTGGTGTGTTGTGTGTTCAGAGATGCTCTTCTGCTTCAAGGTTTGATGTGTTGTGTGTTCAGAGATGCTCTTCTGCTTCAAGGTTTGGTGTGTTGTGTGTTCAGAGATGCTCTTCTACTTCAAGGTTTGGTGTGTTTTGTGTTCAGAGATGCTCTTCTGCCTCAAGGTTTGATGTGTTGTGTGTTCAGAGATGCTCTTCTGCTTCAAGGTTTGATGTGTTGTGTGTTCAGAGATGCTCTTCTGCTTCAAGGTTTGGTGTGTTGTGTGTTCAGAGATGCTCTTCTGCTTCAAGGTTTGGTGTGTTGTGTGTTCAGAGATGCTCTTCTGCTTCAAGGTTTGGTGTGTTGTGTGTTCAGAGATGCTCTTCTGCTTCAAGGTTTGGTGTGTTGTGTGTTCAGAGATGCTCTTCTGCTTCAAGGTTTGATGTGTTGTGTGTTCAGAGATGCTCTTTTGCTTCAAGGTTTGGTGTGTTGTGTGTTCAGAGATGCTCTTTTGCTTCAAGGTTTGGTGTGTTGTGTGTTCAGAGATGCTCTTCTGCTTCAAGGTTTGGTGTGTTGTGTGTTCAGAGATGCTCTTCTGCTTCAAGGTTTGGTGTGTTGAGTGTTCAGAGATGCTCTTCTGCTTCAAGGTTTGGTGTGTTGTGTGTTCAGAGATGCTCTTCTGCTTCAAGGTTTGGTGTGTTGTGTGTTCAGAGATGCTCTTCTGCTTCAAGGTTTGGTGTGTTGTGTGTTCAGAGATGCTCTTTTGCTTCAAGGTTTGGTGTGTTGTGTGTTCAGAGATGCTCTTCTGCTTCAAGGTTTGGTGTGTTGTGTGTTCAGAGATGCTCTTCTGCTTCAAGGTTTGGTGTGTTGTGTGTTCAGAGATGCTCTCTTCTGCTTCAAGGTTTGGTGTGTTGAGTGTTCAGAGATGCTCTTCTGCTTCAAGGTTTGGTGTGTTGTGTGTTCAGAGATGCTCTTCTGCTTCAAGGTTTGGTGTGTTGTGTGTTCAGAGATGCTCTTCTGCTTCAAGGTTTGGTGTGTTGTGTGTTCAGAGATGCTCTTTTGCTTCAAGGTTTGGTGTGTTTTGTGTTCAGAGATGCTCTTTTGCTTCAAGGTTTGGTGTGTTTTGTGTTCAGAGATGCTCTTCTGCCTCAAGGTTTGATGTGTTGTGTGTTCAGAGATGCTCTTCTGCTTCAAGGTTTGATGTGTTGTGTGTTCAGAGATGCTCTTCTGCTTCAAGGTTTGGTGTGTTGTGTGTTCAGAGATGCTCTTCTGCTTCAAGGTTTGGTGTGTTGTGTGTTCAGAGATGCTCTTCTGCTTCAAGGTTTGGTGTGTTGTGTGTTCAGAGATGCTCTTCTGCTTCAAGGTTTGGTGTGTTGTGTGTTCAGAGATGCTCTTCTGCTTCAAGGTTTGGTGTGTTGTGTGTTCAGAGATGCTCTTCTGCTTCAAGGTTTGATGTGTTGTGTGTTCAGAGATGCTCTTTTGCTTCAAGGTTTGGTGTGTTGTGTGTTCAGAGATGCTCTTTTGCTTCAAGGTTTGGTGTGTTGTGTGTTCAGAGATGCTCTTCTGCTTCAAGGTTTGGTGTGTTGTGTGTTCAGAGATGCTCTTCTGCTTCAAGGTTTGGTGTGTTGAGTGTTCAGAGATGCTCTTCTGCTTCAAGGTTTGGTGTGTTGTGTGTTCAGAGATGCTCTTCTGCTTCAAGGTTTGGTGTGTTGTGTGTTCAGAGATGCTCTTCTGCTTCAAGGTTTGGTGTGTTGTGTGTTCAGAGATGCTCTTTTGCTTCAAGGTTTGGTGTGTTGTGTGTTCAGAGATGCTCTTCTGCTTCAAGGTTTGGTGTGTTGTGTGTTCAGAGATGCTCTTCTGCTTCAAGGTTTGGTGTGTTGTGTGTTCAGAGATGCTCTTCTGCTTCAAGGTTTGGTGTGTTGTGTGTTCAGAGATGCTCTTCTGCAGATCTCAGTTGTATCGAGTGCTTATTTGAGTTACTGTTGTCTTTCTATCAACTGAACGAGTCTGGTCATTCTCCTCTGACCTCAACAAGGCATTTTCTCCCACAGAACAGACACTCACTGGATATTTCCTCTTCTTCTGATCATTCTCTGTAAACCCTAGAGAAGGTTGTGTGTAGATCAACAGTTTCTGAAACACTCAGACCAGCTCGTCTGACCATGGCATGTTCAAAGTCACTTAAATCAACTTTATTCCCCATTCTGACACTCAGTTTGAACTTCAGCTGATCATCTTGACTAATGCATTGAGTTGCTGCCATGTGATTGGCTGATTAGATATTTGTGTTAATGAAAACTAATTTTGAAAATGAGCAAACTAAGAAACCAGAACATCTATTGTAGAGTATATATTATTTAAAAAATCCTGGCAACTATGAACTCCTGGGTCACAAACAATTATCTTGTTCCAATCATTTTAGCAGAAAACTTTCACAATTTGTGTTTGCTGAACACTTAACATGGAAAAACCACAAAGAAAAGTCTGCAACGTAAAATATATTATGACCTAGATTACAATAAGTACGGGTTATGGGTTTAAAATTAGGCAGGCCACTGAGGTCGCCACTTATGTCTAATGTAAGAGTCCTGAAGCAAAAGCACTATCTGTCATCGTGACTCTTGATAAAAGGAAAGCCGAACCTTAGAAGCCGAATTGTGTGCTGAGCTCTGGACAGTGTTGCGTGTGTTGTGTGTGTGTGTGTGTGTGTGTGTGTGTTTGAGGACTCTACTCACTGATTTGCATGTTCTGAATGTAAAAAAATATAAATGTGGGGCCATTTGAAGGGGATTAGACAGGGTTAAACCTCTTGGCACAATAACCCCCCGCCCCGCACAGGACTGATGCGCTTTACAGGAGCAGATAATGGCCAGAAGCCCAGAGCGAGGAACAAGCCAGAATGAATCCTTAAGAAGCCCTTGAGATAAACATGAAGAGCAGTGTGCATCTGTTTAATGTTAATCCAGCATTAATTAAGAAGACGTGCAGTCAGCTGATGGGGGTGTGTGTGTAAAATACCTGCTGAATTGTGCTAACAGCAGGAGACCCCATCAGTGTTCAGCAGATCAACATCTTATTAAAACTCCCTCCAAACACACACACACACACGTCTGCAGCTTTAAGAGGCACTACAGCATATGGCTTTCTGGAGGAGCATGTTCTTTATGACCAACGAGAACATACAAATATATAAAACACAGTCACACTAAAACTTAACAGAATATTGGTGATACAGCACTCGTGGAGGATCGCTTATAATGTTTGACTGTTTTTAAAGCAAACACAGGAAAGCTAAGAATTTCAAGGTTGAAAGAAAAGAAAAGTATTTCAAGAAAAAAGTAAAGTCAGTAGAAGAGCAGAACAATAGAAGGGAAACCTGTCAAGAAATATCCAGGACATATTTCATTGCAAAATTAAAAGGAGGAAATTGGAAATTGCATTTTGCTTAAAGAAAATTGAGCTTATTTTATGATCTTATACGATTTTTTTTTTTTTTACCAATGCAATAAAAAACAGAGTACATTAAATGTTAAACCATTGTGGTGTTTGTTGTGCTGCCTATAATTTATGTTGCTTCAAGTAAAAATAAAAAAAAATCATTGTACTACAGTAATTTTTACTGGGGATATACGTTTCATTTGAAAATAATGTCAATGCAAAAGAAAAAAGGCAGAATCAAACTGAAACTCAATCTGAATGAATGAATGAATAGTATTTAAACTATCACTAGATTTATTATGCTATAAATGTAAAAAAAAAATAATTGTACTATTGTATTTTTACTGGGGATGAATGCATTTATTGTATAAAAAAAAAAGGCAAATAAATTACAAATGATTGTTCTTTTCATTTTGGGGTGAAATGTAACTAGCTCTTTTTTTAACTTAATTCTAAATTCTGAAAGAAGAAATAAATAAATATAAATTTAATTGTAAGCATTAAATCATCACAGTATTTGTTTTGCTGCTTATAATTTCTGCTGATTTAAATAATTAAAGAAAACAAAATAATTGTGCTACAGTAATGTTTTACTGGGGATAAATGTGTTTAATTTTTGTGAAAAAATAAATAAATAAAAAAACTCCTAAAATAGGCTTCATTTTCAAATGACTTGCTTTTCATTTTAAGGTGAAAATTTTGATCATGACGATAGAACTAGTACAGGCGTAATCAAACTTAATTCTTAATTAAATAAATAAAAATATAGCCTTATTATTATGAATACCAATATGATCACCACCATATTATAAATTCCTAATATTATCATTAAAGAACCTACTAAACATCAGCTAATAGTGACCATCAGATTTCATAATTAATGTTCATCTGTTCATAAAGCCCTGCAGACTGTGATGGGGCAGGGCAATGAGTGTAAACGCAGCACAAACACAAACACAAGATTATCATGATACAGATGAATAATTCAACAGCAGATCTCCAATCTCCATCCTTAATTACTGCCACTAATATCAGCCTGAGTAATGGAGCGGCGCGCTTCTCTTCTGCGCTGTTCATATTGCATCTCGCCTCTGGAGGACAAGAAGTCTAGACCATCGAGCAATTAACACACGCATTAGTAATTCAGTGAGGATGGCTGACCTATATAATATTCTGGCTGATCCCAAAACATTTACCATGCACAGAAATATCAACAAACTATATGAGCTGAGGGTTGTAACTGAGCAAACATAAGCACACAGATCAGAGAAGCCATGGAAACACTACGACAGCTAGTCATTAATGTGTGTTCCTCCAGGGGGCGCTTCGACACTCACAAAACCACATTCAAATTCTCAAGTTTTTGTCTGACGTGTGTGTGTGCGCTTAAAAGTCTTACATTTATACATTCATTAAAACACTTTCCTATTTGTGTTGCATTGCGATTCTAGTCTAGCCTAGGTATATTCACACACACACTCACTCACCTCAGATGTGCATGTGACTCTGCGTGGATGCGGCGCCTCCTGCTGGAGCTGGTACACTATTACAATCACACAAGGGGAATATACTGTTTTTTATACACACATATCTAACTGCATATTTCTATAATGTATATGGCTTATTTTTTTGGAAAATGCAGTTGAAATAACTTTTCATTAGCTGTACTCTCCAGATAAAACAGGGTAGTTTACTTCTCTACTAGAGTTATGTTAACTTGTGAAATGTTCCTGCGAAGAAAGTTTTACAGAAAACACTTTTTTTGCACTTTTTATATGTCGCTGAATTATAAAGTACACTTACAATAGGATTTCCACACGGGAGGTCTGTACTCATCATTATCTGAGGAAAAAAAAGAGACATTATTCAATTAAACAAGTGAAAAATGACACATTTAAAATGAAACGCTAGTAGAATTAATGTGTACATCTGTATTAGTGATCTGACATTATGTGTAAGCCAAAGCAAACGTCACCAGTACACTTCACAAGAGCCTCACATGTGTGTGTGTGTGTGTGTGTGTGTTGATGATGTGAGACTGCCATCTGCTGGACAACAGCAGGAGTTGCACTTTTTTATTATTTTGTTAAAGTTTTTTTTTTTTCTAAAACCTATTTATTCATTTTATTTGACAATGCAAGATACAGAGGAAATATTATATTATATTATATTGACCAAAAGTTTGGAATAAATGCGCCTTTATAAATGTTTTTGAAAGAAGCCTCTTAAGCTTGCATTTCTTTGATACTTATTGGATATTATAACAATTTTAAACATTTCTATGTGAATATATAGTAAAATGTAATTTATTCCTGTGATCAAAGCTGAATTTTCAGCATCATTACTCCAGTCTTCAGTGTCACATGATCCTTCAGAAATCACTCTAATATGATGATTTGATGCTCCAGAAACATTATTTCTGTGGAAACTGAGACATACTACCATTCAAAAAAAAAAAAAAAAAATTTATTCAGCAAGGACATATTAAATTAATCAAAAGTGACAGTAAAGACATTTATAACGTTACAAAATAATTATATTTTAAATAAATTATGTTTGTTTAACTTTCTATTCATCAAAGAATCTTGGGTAAAAAAGTATCCTGGTTTCTAGGGAAGGACGATATGAGTAATATTATTTCACGATAACGATATGCATCACAATATAGTTGTTTTTGCTTTAAATAAGGTTTTTAGATATCAACATTTTTGATACCATTGAAATGTCATCATTCTTATCACCATTTTTAATATAATTAAAAAAACTAATTCTAGCCTAAAAAAACTCTCAAGCTTACTGAAGACAAGTAAACAGTGATAAAAAAAGAGCAAAGAAAACAAACTACAATCGAACAAAGACACAAATGAAATAGACCTAAAACAACCACTAGAAATACTGCATAAAATGTATAAAGTAATCAAATGTATAAAAAAAAAAACAATGGATAGTTTTTGCTGCATAAATTAAATATAAATTTATTCTTGCTAAAGTTACAAAAGCGATTAAGACGAGCAGTGAGAGATTTTCTCTTTTATTGTTTGATCAGCATTAATAATGACAGCAGGGAAATTAGGCTGCTGTCGCTTTAAGACCGACTGCAGATCATGATGTCTGGAGGATCATGTGACTCTGAAGACTGGAGTAATGATGCTGAAAATTCAGCTTTCATCACAGGAATAAATTACATTTCATTATATATTGACAAAGAAAATGTCACAATATTACAGTTTTACTGTATTTTTCATCAAATAATTAAATGCAGCCGTGATAAACAGAAGAGACTTCTTATTTTTACTTCTCTTTTTTTTTAAATACAGGATATTTTGCACAGGATACAATTTTGGTGGCGTTTCTGAATGAATTTGCTGATAAGCCGACAGTAAGATGTAGATGCTTCTTCCGAGTGTTCATTATAAGATGAATGAATACGAGCAGGAAACCCTGTGTAAAGACCCTGCAGTGAACAATAGAGGAGAGGAGAGGCCCTTCACTTCACCACTGGCCCCGCTCCACAAGACCACAACTCACTCTCACTCTCTCTCTAAGGAAAGAGCCTCTGACAGCTTCCTCTTCCTTTCACAGAAACATCCAAAATAGAAAAAAAAAAAAAAAAAAAACATTCTATTATGTTCATCACAAAGGGTACTTCCAGGTTTGAAGCATTTGGAAGAGCCAGTATAAAACATATGCTGGCTCTTTTCCAAGCTTTATAATGGGAGTGAATGGTACCTTAGATTTTGAAACCTAAAAAAAGTGCATCCATCCATCATAAAATAAATCCATACGACTCCAGGGGGTTAATAAAGGCCTTCTGAAGCAAGGCCATGCATTTGTGGAAGAAAAATATTAATATTTCTAACTTTATAAACTATAATCAATGGCATCCGGTTACGACCGTACGCGAGTCAAGTTCCGGCCAAAGAGTGACCTCTGACCCGACGCATGATGAGTGACCTCTGACCCGACGCATAACGGGTGACCTCTGACCCGACGCATAATGGGTGACCTCTGACCCGACGCATAACGGGTGACCTCTGACCCGACGCATAATGGGTGACCTCTGACCCGACGCATGACGAGTGACCTCTGACCCGACGCATGATGAGTGACCTCTGACCCGACGCATAACGGGTGACCTCTGACCCGACGCATGATGAGTGACCTCTGACCCGACGCATAACGGGTGACCTCTGACCCGACGCATGATGGGTGACCTCTGACCCGACGCATGACGAGTGACCTCTGACCCGACGCATGGCGAGTGACCTCTGACCCGACGCATAACGGGTGACCTCTGACCCGACGCATGACGAGTGACCCGACGCATGACGGGTGACCTCTGACCCGACGCATGACGAGTGACCTCTGACCCGACGCATGGCGAGTGACCTCTGACCCGACGCATGACGAGTGACCTCTGATCCGACGCATTACGAGTGACCTCTGACCCGACGCATTACGAGTGACCTCTGACCCGACGCATGGCGAGTGACCTCTGACCCGACGCATGACGAGTGACCTCTGACCCGACGCATGACGAGTGATCCGACGCATTACGAGTGACCTCTGACCCGACGCATGATGGGTGACCTCTGACCCGACGCATGACGAGTGACCTCTGACCCGACGCATGGCGAGTGACCTCTGACCCGACGCATGACGAGTGATCCGACGCATTACGAGTGACCTCTGACCCGACGCATGATGGGTGACCTCTGACCCGACACATGGCGAGTGACCTCTGACCCGACGCATGACGAGTGACCTCTGATCCGACGCATTACGAGTGACCTCTGACCCGACGCATGATGGGTGACCTCTGACCCGACACATGGCGAGTGACCTCTGACCCGACGCATGACGAGTGACCTCTGATCCGACGCATTACGAGTGACCTCTGACCCGACGCATGATGAGTGACCTCTGACCTGACGCATGACGAGTGATCCGACGCATTACGAGTGACCTCTGACCCGACGCATGGCGTATGATGTAGGAGTAGAGCTGAGCAACAAACTCAAGCTCCTCCCACATTTCTTCTTGACTAATTCTTGAAAATGATATTTAAATATTTTTTACAATTTTTTACATTGTTGTTTTTAAAAATATATTTTTGATTTCTTTTAAACAGTAAAGTTTAAACATTTATTTCATATTTTATTTTTAAATAATTAAACTTTATGTAAAAAAAAATGTGTCCCGCATTTTCATGTCACTACCGAAACAGTGCGCGTTTCAGTCCATTGGCTGAGACTGATTTTAACCACACCCCCGACATTTCTGACCAGGAAATATTCCTGTGTGCCTCTCTTTCATTATAGATAGGTACCATCATGTTGAGGGAAATGTGTTCAAAAGTCTGAAAATCTGAGTGTAACTTTAAGGGACGTCACTACAAAAAAACACCTTTTTTCTGCAATTAAGCAAACTTTTTTGGGTATTATTCCATAGAATTTAGTTTTTATGTGTGTAAAAGAACTGTGCTAGGTAACCATGTGCTGGCTATCATCTCTGAGCTAGGCTCAAAAGTATCTTAAATTGTCACGACCAAAACAGTCACTACCGAAACATGTGGTGAAGTTTCGGTTGTGACATGTTTTTTTAGAGATATTCGATAAAATTGAGTTTGTGTGTGTGTACAACTGTTCAGAACTGTGCTAGTTAACCTTATGCTAGCTATCATCTTTGAACTATAGGCTCAAAGGTATCTTAAATTGTCACTACCGAAACAGGCATGACCGAAACATGCCATCATTGTTTTGGTAGTGACAAAAGGAACACATAATCATTTATTTGGGGGAAATGAACAAAGTTTTTGTACAGTTATGCAAATCATTAGTACGGTATGTTTTAGTAGTGTGTTTTAGTATGCGAGTTAAATTCTGTAATGTGATGTGGTCGCTACCAAAGCATTACTGTCACTACCGAAAATGTGCCGACACGACATGCACGTTTTGTCTAAAATGAAGTATACTGAATTATCAACTAGGATGATATTATAGTGTTTGGTTCAATGTATATTCAAACTAATGAATCATTAACTTTGAAATCAGTATGATTAACTTAAAGGGATAGTTCACTTTGAAATTAATTTTTAATATGTTTTAGCTTACCTGAAGGGCATCCAAGATGTAGGTGTCTTTGTTTCCGCAGTAGTTTCAATTTTGATATTTTTAGGTCAAACCGTTCTTGTCTGTCAGTCATATAATGCAGGTCGATGGTCACTGTCTCAAAACACAAGCACAGAGTCCAAATTAAAACAATTCCCCATCGTCCAAATGAAACAATTCCCCATCATAAGTACACATTGATGGCCTAAGACACGAAACGAGCGGTTTGTGTGAGAAAACGAACAGTATTTATATCGTTGTTATCTCTTGAAAACAGCACACGTCCAAATGATCTGACGGCGCGGGCGGGTATAGATGTATACACTAGATGTCGCCTTCGCTACTGCAGTTCATTGGAACGAAACCGTAGCCAAGGCGAAATCTATGTATATATCTATACCCGCCCGCGCCGTCAGATTATTTGGACGTGTGCTGTTTTCAAGAGATAACAACAATATAAATACTGTTCGTTTTCTCACACAAACCGCTCGTTTCGTGTCTTAGGCCATCAATGTGTACTTATGATGGGGAATTGTTTCATTTGGACGATGGGGAATTGTTTTAATTTGGACTCTGTGCTTGTGTTTTGAGACAGTGACCATCGACCTGCATTATATGACTGACAGACGAATGGTTTGACCTAAAAATATCAAAATTGAAACTACTGCGGAAACAAAGACACCTACATCTTGGATGCCCTTGAGGTAAGCTAAAACATATTAAAAATTAATTTCAAAGTGAACTATCCCTTCAATGCCTTTTACAAAGAAAGATTGGGTTCAAAATACAACAAATCTTATAAATTAGCCTACACTTAAAATTGTAATTGTTATTGATTTACATGTGAAACCCTTTTTTTTTTTTTTTAAATAGCAAAAAATATATATTTACAAGGTAGATTATAAGGTAGAATATAAGCCTTCTTATTGTGTTTCGGTAGTGACAAATTTGGGGAGAGGAAAAATATTCCAAAACTTTCTGAAAATACAATGTGATAATTAACTGCACAATTACTAGAAATGTGTACCTTGGATATTATACAATTTGCATACATAAAAAAATGTGTGGAAAAAGACACCTTTTTTTCCCAAGACGTTTCCAACTCTGACTTTGAACCAATTCTGTAGACTGGCCCATTCACCTAGGATGACTTGAGGGCAAGTAAATTATGAGATTTTCTTTTCTTTTTTTCTTTTTTTGGGTGAACTAAACCTTTAACACTATCTTCTTCCAACAGTCACACACTAGACCTGATAATCTGTGTGTATGATTCAGCATTACATAGAAAAATTATGTTTCCTCATCCAAAGATAAGAGCACACATATTTTTTTTCTCTCCATAATGTCAACAAGTGTTTGAGGCCATATCCTGAATATCAAATTCAGGTTTTAGGTTCACATGTATGTCAAGTGTGCATTCATATGGTTTTTCATTCATTTGAATCCCATTTTGTTCATTTGAAATGGTCCTGTTGTGACATTATTTTTGATGAAATGTATAAAGCGCTTATTCTATAGTCCAATAATTAATATGAGCTCATAAACATCTTGCATATTAATTTATGCTTAAAATATTTTAGATTGAGTCAGAGAACATGTGAACATGTGTTTCTCCGTCCTGGTTCAATGGTATTTACCTGTTGCTATATGAAGGACGATCCTGCGACTACTTCAACAAAGCAAATACTGACAAACAAAAGAGAAGAATAACCTGATCTCCTTCAGTAACACCAGAACAATGACAAACTGCAGGGTGAAGTCAAACTTATTTTGACCACATGATCTCATTGTGACACACAATAATGCAGATAAAAACACTGATGGTCAGTGACTATTGTTACTTTCCACTGAAAAAACGATACGATATATCATCACACGCCCAAAGGGAAATCTGTCAAATCTATGTGTGTGTTTGCTTTCACACACATTACACACTGCGATCTGTTGGCATAGAAACAATAATAAAAGCAGTGAAATATGATCGACTCACCGAACACATGGATGGCCATTGCAGTCAGAGATCCAGATGGACAAAGGTTTGAACAACACACACACTCTGCCTTATATCCTCACATCCACAGTTATTCCACAAGGAACGAATCTGATTATATGATTATATTCTTAGGGCGATGGGGTTTTGATGAATTGTCCAATCTAGGAATCCTGCATAAGCGATGTTGCCGAGCTAAACTTTAAATCCCAGCGAATCCAACAGCAACTGAACAGCGAGCACTGGAGAACGAGTGTGTTGTGTGAGGACAGATGATCGGGTGTGTGTGAGCAGCAGTTGTGATGAGCGCTGTGTGTTTTACTGCAGGTCTGATTCACTCCTCACATCCCAGCACATCCCAGCACTGAAGTCGCCATCTTGTGAGACCACATGACCAGATCCACACACACACGCGAGCGCGCGCGCTCTTCCTCAGGGACTGCAGCCTCCTCATGGCGCGTTACCATGGAGACCCCTTCTCTGTGACGACATGATGATGCAATGAACTAACAATGAAAAGTTGAAATGTGAAAAAATGACGGCAAATTGTGGTTCCCTTTTGTGTGGAGTTTGCATGTTTAACCCATGTTAGCGTGGGTTTCTTCTGGGTGCTCCGGTTTCCCCCATAACCCAAAGATTGTGAACAGGATAGGTGAACTGGAGACCCTAAATTGGCTGATGTGTGTGTGTGAGCCCTGTGATGGAGTGGCCACACGTCCAAGCTGTTTCCCTGCCTTCAGCCCAAGGTGTTGGGACAGGCTCAAGCATTCCTGCATCCTAATAAGCGGTTTGGATGTGGAAAATGGATGGATGATTCATTGCTCATGAAGTCATAATTTCATTCCATATTGCTAAATTTAGTACAAAAAGGCGAACAAATGATGTCTGGATTAGCTTCTTCTGATTTTGTTGAATCTTTAGCACTGCTGTTGGATTGAATTTGCTCTTCTGAAGACTTGATGTTTGCAGGGATGAAGTCACCACTGGTTTCCTCAAGGGTTTTCCTATGGGAAATATATTCAGGGTTTTCAATTTATGAGTGAAATAAGGCTTGCCATAAACATATCTAAATGATATTCGACAAAAGTGCACACACTTACACCCCAAAAGTTATTGTGTAGTTACTTTAAAAAAATAAACACAATATTGAATTTTCGATATTGTTTGTGATTCTGACACTGCTCTATTATTATCAATTTTTTTGAGTTATACACTCTTTTTCTTGCCATTTTTTGTGGCACCCTATCTTTCATTATCATATCACATTTAGCGACAAAAAAAAATCACTTATTTTTTTATTGTGTTGTACATTCAGCAGTACAGGTGTGCCACAGTTAAAAAGCAGTGTAAGAAACACTAGCATTAGATGCCACAAATTGCGAATACTTTACATGAGGCATGCAGATGAGCTTAATTTTAGAGTTGTTGTAGTGCAAAATGGTTAAAACATTGCCAAAGTAGAAAACTAATAAACTCATATGTCTATTTGGTTTAGATTTTACCCAATTTTGACAGAACACTTGTATAAAATAGTATACTAAGTACTCTTTTCCCCAAACAATACAACAAAATAATATCACTGCTGCAATGCAAAGCCTTTGAAGCTCTGCTCAGGCTTGAACCGTGCATTGGTTTAAAGTAAAACAAACTCTCCAATATGTTTCCCAGATGGCCGTAAACAGAAGTTTAAGTGCGCGTTATACACACATTAACAGGAAGTTCAGACAATAGCCACCCAGTGGTTGTGCTCAGAGGACTTGAGCCCCTGACACTGCATTTATTGTTCGGCTCTCGTTTCCTGCCGTTGAATAAAAGTAAATATCCTAAAGAGTCTGTTGAGTACGAGAAGACTAAAAAGAGGTGTGAGGCGTGTTGTGTGTGTAGTACGACACTGAAGTAATGGTTATTTTTGACCAAAGATTCTGGATCTTTTGGAAATTTCTTGGTTTTATGCTAAGAGCCCTTGTGATAGTGCTTCATTTACATGTTGTTAAATAATTATGTAATTTTTCACAAGAAATGAATAGTTAGAATAAATCACATCCTAAAGGTTGAGAAACTATATCTCATTACTGCCATTAGAATACACAATGTAATTTTTTGCAGGTATGTTGCCAGTTTATGTCCTTAAATCATTCAGTTTAAAATGAGTCTAAAAGCAATAATGTGGTAAATATAAAGGTGCCGGTGACTCAGCTAAAGTAATTTGGTCTGACATGTACAACAGTGACTGGGCAGTGCTGGCATTCTCAGCAAACTGTAGACGCACTCGTCCAGAAACACTGAAAGGTCAGTACATCCACACTCTGCTTATTTCCTCTCAGTCTTGTCAGGCTAAAGCTCATGCTTGAGAAAACAATATGATGTGTGAGCAGTAGTTAACACACCCAGTGCGGTGCGGGATGAGCTTCTCCGAGGCTGCTAATACAACAATACCAGGAAAAACAGAAGGGGGAGCAGGATCACTCCTGACAAAAAAATGTCCGATCTGACAAAGAATCGCTCTTTTGAATTGGTTTCTTTAAATAATTCAGTTCAAAAATCACGTTGCAGCAATGATGGTGTGGTTAACCATATATAAACAACACCACAATAAATGAATTCCATATAACGTCTCACGTTATAACCGGGTTCCCTGAGAGGGGAAAGTGTGAGCTGGTGTCTGATGGACGTGTGAAAACACGCCAATTCTATTGGCCTACAGCGTGGTCAGGTGACATAGCTGTTCGCATCATCGAGACCATAGATGCACGTCACCAGATTCTAATTTCCTGAAGGATGTTTTCAGGCATTGCGTGATCTATGGCCAAGCGACGCAGTGTCTCGTTCCCCTCTCAGTGACAGGGTTACATACCTAACCTGAGACGTTCCCTTTCGAGTGGAACTGAACACTGCGTCATGACGTTGATGCCTGAAGGTGACGTATGCACAAGCACAAACCCTTTGGTCTAAGGCAGTGGTTCTCAACTCCAGTCCTCGGGACCCACTGCTCTGCACATTTTGTATGTCTCCCTTATTTAACACACCTGAACCAGATCATCAGCTCATTAGGAGAGACTCCATGAACTGAACTGAGTGTGTCAGATAAGAGAGACATACAAAATGTGCAGAGCAGTGGGTCACGAGGACTGGAATTGAGAACCACTGGTCTAAGGAATGGATTAACCCAAATGAGTCTAAGCCTTGGGACAATCCAGTTCAACAATAAATACCCATGAATGTGGGTGGAAAGGGCTAGCCTGCCACAACACAAACATTTACAGTATTAGGCTTATCAACCAGGTGGAGTAGGCCCCACTACCCAAAGATGAAGCATACTGCACGTCCCACAGGTAAACTGAATTTAAAGACTTAAAGGTCACAATCTAATGCATAGAGGCAAAGCATTCTGTGCAACTCAAAAGGCTAAAAAGGAAGTTAATTTGATTATTTAAGCAAATTATGTTAACCTGTTAACCTCTTGAAGGTTTCTGAAGTATCTTTCTTTGTACAAATTATAAAATCAATGAACGTGTAAGAAAAGGACCAGCCTGCCGCAGCACAACATCTCATTAGGGTGCACCTTTTAGCTAACGCCTAAAGAGAAACCATGCACCCAGTATAGTGTACTTGATGCCTAGAGGCGAAGCATGCTCATAACAAGTTGAAAACCAAACCAAAAGGTTGTGATTTCTGTTTTGGGGTTAACACTTTATATTGATGGTCCCTTTTGAACATTCTGTTGACTATGAGGAACTTTGCATCTACATGTCAACTAACTCTCATTAGAGTATTAGTAGACTCTCTGCTTAATATCTGATAACTCGTTATTGTGATGCTCCTCAACATACATTATACTGACTATAAGTAACTTTGCAACTACATGTCAACTTATTCTAACCCAGTCTACTAATACTTTACTAACAGTCAGTGTTAGTTGACATGTAGGGGCAGCATTACTTATAGTCATCAGAATGTGTTAAAGGGACCATCAAAATAAAGAGAAAACTTTTTTTCTTTTTTTTCTCCAATTTATGAACCTTATGGCCAGAAGAGAAGAATTAACCCAAAACAACCTGAGATGCTGGGGTTGAATCCACATCCAGACTATTTGGATATTAGCCACGACACACGCGCGAGAACTGAGAAGATGGTATGGATGGGTCTCGATGTAGTGTTTAAAATGGATCTAACGTGTGCATTTCCTGGATGTCCGAATTGTGAGAAACCAACGAGAAAATGTAAAAGTGCCTTACCAACCAATGCCGCAAAATGAATGGCTTACCTTTCACACTTTCCCATCACATGATCGTGAGCGTCGTCTCAGTTCTCGTGCATACGTCCTGTCTCTCGTAAACTCATCAGGGGTGCGTTTCCCGAAAGCATCGTTGGCCAACTATGGTCGCAAGTTCCGTCGTTACCAATAGAGTTCAATGGACATTGCGATGAACTTGCGACCATAGTTGTCCAACGATGCTTTCGGGAAACGCACCCCAGAGCCACACAGAGGACAATCAACAGTTGAATAAAGTCGTTATTTTTGTGTCTTTCACACAAAAAGATTCTTGTCGCTTGATAAACTTAAGGTTGAGCCACTGTAGTCACTTGGACTATTTTAAACATTGTCTTTACTAACTTTTCTGGGCTGGTAGAATACAGTAACATAGAAGCCTATGAAGGAGTGAGACAGCTCTCAGATTTCATCAAAAATATCTTAATTTGTGTTCTGAAGATGAACGAAAGTCTTATGGGGTTGGAACAACATGAGGGTGAGTGATTACTGACAGAATTTTCATTTTTGGGTGAACTAACCCTTTAATGTGGCCATTGTAAGTCCACAAGTCTAGGTGCATATTTAGTGTGCCGTTTGGGACAGGGCCTTTAATAACAGCTCCTCTGCTGTGTATGAATCCTTTTCTTTAAAGGAGTCGTGCCATTTTACAATTTTGTACTTTTTGGATAGTGCATACACTTTAAATAAGTTGCAACATTGGTAATGTTTATTTATAGCAAGCACTATGCATATCTTTCCAGCATTGTTGTTAATGTAGGTTTGTTTCATTAGTAGGGCTTTTTATACCTGTTGTTGAGCAGTTCATATGTTTTTTTCTTTTCTTATTTACTGTATTTTGAAGAATAAGAACTCAGGCTGCCATACAGTGCAGGAATTGCCATGATTACAGGGATGACATTCCCTTTTTCCCACTCTGTGGAACAACTACTTCAACACACCTGGTTGTTAATGTGCCATGCTGTGACAATACAATGTTGAGTTGAATTTTCCAGGTTTCTCCACAAGATGGCAGAGTTTACAAAGCAAAAAATCATACATGCATACATACTATAAAAAAAAAAAACATTGTTTCATTCAATGACAATCTTTATAATGACTGAGGCTTTGAATGGCTTTAAAGAGCTAATAAAAGATTTATTACAACATTTTATTAATTTATTATAATTTATACATAACTTTCACAAGTTACAAGTTGACCGCAAACACAATAATTATCACATCCTTTTTCCAAAGTGGACCCAGTAAATAAGAACAAAACCCCCCCATTGTAAAGCTGCCATTTCCTGGCTGAAAATCTAAGAGTAACAAGATGTTGAACTGCAACAACCCAACAGAGACATGGTTGAAAAACATGGGGCTAATTCTCTTAGAGAATTCAGTCATGCATGTAAGCACGTAACAACTGTCATACAAATGCACCTTATAAACAAAAATCAAGTTACTTAAAAGCAGAGCAGAATGCTTGTAGAACTACACAGTAGTAAGCCAATAGATTTTAAAGAGAGAAGAGGACGCAAAGAGATAATAATAATGAAAGACTTCATCTATTCCTTACTTAGTAATTGTCACTAAGCATAACTTAAGTTAATAGTTGAACTTAAAGACTAGAGTTTTATATCCGTTATTGTTTCTTTTGAAGAGCAGCTCCAGTTTATTTTCAGTTGTCGAGTCAAAAAGACAGAATTGCTTAAAACATTTACACAGGTTGGAAAATAAAGCCTTAGTTAAAGGTTTGTTTAGGTGATTTTTAAAACATTATTATTATTTTTTTGTCATGATCCCAAGACACACAATGATTTCATCATAATGGCATATACAATGCTTCCTTAATTACACTGTAATTAGAAAGACAACTTAAGTGAATGAACTAAGGACTGTTCTCAATGTTTCTAAAAGTCGGACACCACAAATACAATGTCAGCCACTTTATAAATAAGCGGAAACAAAAAATCGTATAAAAAAGCATTAAGCTTCTTATCAAAATAAGTCCATGGAAAGCTTTCAGCGAAGTCTACGTCACTAAATTCCCCTAAAATGTAACTAATTAAATTTTAATTGCAAAAGAAACTTGTAATTTCATTTAGAAATGAATAACCTGCATTGTGAAGAATGCTCTCCTACAATCACTGCCCAGGGAACAATCGTTCACGTCAGAAAAGACTTCCTTTAACATGCCAAAAACATCTGAAACATTCACACAACAACACGTCACTATTTCTAGAAGACGGACAATCAGTTTAAGATTTGATTTAAAGCTACAGCTCAAATCTGCTGGAACCGCTTGTGTCAAGCACTTAAAACAATGAGCATTAAAAATAAAACTCCACTCTCCGTATGTGCAAAATATAAAAGGCAAAGAAATTAAAGTGGCCAGTTCTCTGATAGTGCATTTCCTTTCACTATAGCCGCGTTTGCACCGAAATTACCCGGAACAATTAGTCTCAGGAACGTTTGCTGTCTGCGTTTCCACCGCGGCCTGAAGTACCGTGAAGATCAGGCAATGCGCACTACTCAGTTCCCGCTGGATTTCATCCTCTAAATTTAAGCTTAATAAAGCCTGAACCTCGTCGTCGGTCCATCGTTGTATCTTTTAAACTCCATTGAGACTTTTAAAAATGGTGGATGAAATACAATTTTGGAGTCAACCAATCAAAATGCGACTTGTACTCAACCAATCAGCATGTCCAGCACCCAAGTCCCACCCCTGAACGTTCCTGAACTTTGAATAAGTACTTCCTCGCAAGCAGGGACTTTCGGATGGGGAAATATTGACCAGGAACTTCATTTAGACTCTGGTTCCTGCGGTGGAAACACATCGAGTACCAGCCCAAAGTTCCTGCGGTGGAAACGCGGATTATGAATCCGGACACATTTGGGCTGTCGAGAATCATTCCGTCTTGATCCTTCCAACACAATCTGAGTTTAACTCAATAAATACCCCACAAATGAAAAAAACAAAACATAAAACAATCAGTACAGTTTTCTGCATAGCCTCCCAAGGGCTTTCCCAACTACCGTACTCACTCTTTGTAAAAATGAAATTAAAGTGGTCAATTCTTCTAACTTTACGCCTCTGATAGTGCTTCAGTAAGTCCATTTCCTTTCACTGTGAACCCGGACACATTTGGGCTATCGTGAATCTTGATCCTTCCAAAACACTCTGCGTTTAACTCAATAAATACACCACAAATTAAAAAAAACATAAAACGATCAGTCGAGTTTCTGCATAGCCTCCCGAGGGCTTTCCGTACTCACTCTTTGTAAAAATGCGCTGGATTGAAAAGAGCTGAAATGAAAACGGAGGCTCATTTCAACATGGCTGCCAGGACGGAGCGATCGGAGGCCCGATCAGCTCCCAGAAGACTGTGCGTGTGAGGAAGACTCCTCCTCCTCGTCCTCCTCCTCCTCGTCCTCCTCTGTGCTGTGTTCTGCCGGCGGGCCCAGAGCGGGTCCGGGTACGGGTCCGGGTCCCAGAGCCGTGGACGAGCTGATGCCGTTGGATGTGCTGATGGAGCTGTGCTGGATGGCCTCGTTCTGAGGGCTGCTGGGAACAGACATCTCCCCGCCGCTGTCCTCCTTCTCCAGCTCTGAGACACAGAGACACAGATCACATCAGAGACGGAGACTCAACAACACCGGCAGCAGCAGCTTTTTACCGGTTGCACACACACTGCAGCTTTTTTTTGTTGTCTGTTGAATAGTGTTTGCTATTTATGTGTGTGTGTGTGCATGGGGGGGGGGATCATACAAATAATGATGCTGTGTGTATATACCATGCACAGTATTGTAAATGTTTCCCAGAATTCCCAGATGACGAAATACATTTGCAGTTACACAACCAGAGCAAAGTGTCCCACAACGCAAAGTGCTTGATGGACCTGCCAGTATGATGAATGAACCAGACGTGATAAAGAAGATATATATATATATATAAAAATGAAAAAATACAGTAAAACGGTCATAAAATAACTTTTCTATTTGAATATATTTTAAAATGTAATAAACAGTGTTTGGTAAAGTTACTTTTAAAAGTAATGTTACAATATTGCGTTACTCTCTAAAAAGTAACTAATAGTGTTACTTAGTTACTTTTTATAGAAAGGAAAGTGTTATGTTAATTTTGCATGAATTTTTCTCATCTAAGCTGGGCTTGCTTGTTTGTTTTTTAATAACAAAAAAAAGTTATATTTTTTGGAAATGTAAAAATCCTTTTCGCTCCAGAAGAGAGATGAATAAATTCAGGCCTGTACAGTAGAGGGCGCCGCTCACACAAACCTTTCAGCGGTTCTGGATCACAGAAGAATTGGACGCAGGAGAAGAAAGTTCAACTCGCTTACTTCAGCATTAAAACAAAAAAATTAAACACAAATGTGACGTTTTTCCATAGTCATTTGGCTTATTCCTAAGGTTGAATTGGATCATCGAAGGTCAGCAGCAAAGATATTGTTAATAAAGTGAGATTAAGAACATAGAGTGCATTTTTATAATTCAACATTTAATTATTGCAGGTTTTATAAATATTCTGAGTTTTGAGGAATTTTTTGAGTAATACTGGATGTTTTTGTGCCAGTGAGAGGAGTAAATGCTCTCATTTAGTCTAGATCTACAGTAATCATCATGTTCACACACAGCGAACACACAACGCCTCTGCACTTACTCCTGATTTACTCAACATGAGGACAGGAGAGCTGTCAGTCAATACATGGGAAACAAAGTAACCTGAGTTACTTATTTGAAAAAGTTACTCAGATATTTTGTTGTAACTTTAAACATAATGTGTTACTTTACTAGTTACTTGAAAAGGTAATCTGATTACTTGTAATGTGTAACCCCAACAAATTTTCAGCATCATTACTCCAGTCTTCAGTGTCACATGACCCTTCAGAAATCATTCTAATATGATGATTTGATGCTCAAGAAACATTTATGATTATTATCAATGTTGAAAACAGTTGTGCTGCTTCATATTTGTCCAGAAACTGATCAATTTCTTTCAGGATTCTTTGAAATAGAAAGTTCATATTGCAATCAAATGTCTTCACTGTCACTCTTGATCAGTTTAATGCATCCGTAACATAGTGGATGGTTCCTGCTGATTTCTGTCCCAGTGTAATGATGTGAAATCAACCGACTCTCAGACTCTAAGATTACAAACATCCGTGAAAAATCAGTTTCTCAACCATCTGTGTGCAAACACACGATTCACATCAGGGCTTCAACACACCTCTCAACACCAGCATGCGCTGATTTGACCTCCGCATGAAAAGAGTAACAAAGAGCGTCACAAAAGGCCAATTTGCTAGTGTAAATATATGTCATAATAAATGTATAACATGGCATGCTTAGTTTTTTTCAGCCTTCAACATTGTGTTAAAGCTATAAAACTGATTGTACCTACAGTAGATGTGCACATGACTGGACTTTTTCGATACCCACATAATGATACATTGAGTGAATTGCAATCACTGGCTGTGCACTGGAAGGTCAGCAAAAGGAGCGTCACAATGTATTAAAAAATGCAATATTTATATCATGTTAATACTACACATATGATAGTCCAGTGGCAGAAACAATCTTATTTGATACTCCAGCATAGTATGTCCTGCAGTGTTTAGATCACACCCCAATCAAACACACCTGAATCAATATCTCCAGGATTACTAGAAAGCTACAGGGGAGTTTCATCAGGGCTGGAGCTCAACTCTGCAGGACAGTAGAAGGACAACATCTGAAATTGTGACAACCCTAGACAGCAACAAATGTGTTCAAAGTTTAAACAGATATCGATATTGATTGCACTGGCAGTTGTTCAGCTGGCCACTGACAGTATGGTGCCATCGTTCCCTTAGCCTCGCCTGCCCTGTAATTACCATGTGACTGATCACTCCCGAGCTGCGGTGATGACGTCTAACATCAGGCACTAACTGCCCACGCTAAACAGCCGAATCTAAACCCGAGAGGGAGAAAGCTCAGCAAACATCTAAAGTTCGTTCGCACCGGATGAGTTGCTGGCATGATTGCGATTAAAGACTTTCCCAGTCCAATGCTTTGTCTTTTATTAATCCCTGTGCTTGCTTTGTAACCTTTAATTAAAGTTACAATGTCATTTTAAAGCAACATCATCAGGGTATATTAGAGGCTGTAGCGTGTGGCCAGACTCGCGCTCCATCCCCTTCCTTCCCTGCCAACTACTGCAGCGACAGATAATTACTGCACCTGATTTTAATGATACACACACAGGAGAGCGGCAGAGATGCGCGGTCCAAATGCCACCAGCTGTTCTGCAGTTGCATTGAATTAATTGGCTCCTGATGAGGAAGGGAATGAAAAAAGGCCCGCTCACGCTCTCTCTCTCTCGCTCGCTCACTCGCTCGACTCAAAAAGAAATGCAGACTACCCATGATAATTAATATAGCTAATGAAGCAAGAACCGCACGAAACGGCACTTGGTAATTAACGCGGGAGGTATTAGACTGTGTGTTCGGTTCTGAAGCGTCTGAATTGACTGGGCTCCGGATCAGGTGCAAAGTTGAAGCATTGACTGTAAAGAAATATGGACATAGTGTCCGTGACCCGTAGTGTTTCTGAAGAGCATTTTTGAAGCCCAAAGTGGCGGAGTCGCCGTCGCCGTCGCCGTCTTGGCCGCGCGTCACTCCCGGATAAACGAAAATGTGCAGTGAGGCAGATTAGCTGAGGTGACGTGACGCTAATGCTAGCAGACAAACGGCTAGTAGTGACATTAGCGCCAATCCACCTGTCACTCAAGTGGCCACGCCCTTAATTATGCAGAACTTTAAGGCTTCATATAATTTAAATGGATGACTTATAAAAAAAATTCACCCCCCTCACAGTCGTCATGAAGGGCAAAATTAGCTTTATAGACCAAAACCACTTTTTGCACCAGGCAATAAACACATTTTTTTCTGCTGTAAAGTTGGGCGTTTTAACATGGAGGTCTATGGGATTGACTCTTTTTTGCAGCCTGTCTCTAGAGGCCAGTCGATGAAGTGCAGTTTAAGTCACTTCCATGTTGGCTTCAAGAGAGAGACTGGGTTGAACACAGAAAACTGAGTTGGGTTTTCTCCTCTC
This sequence comes from Vimba vimba, assembly GCA_022828995.1. Lineage (NCBI taxonomy): Eukaryota > Metazoa > Chordata > Actinopteri > Cypriniformes > Leuciscidae > Vimba > Vimba vimba. The sequence goes on from CM040823.1 coordinate 35,653,784, forward strand.
TTCATTTACATGTTCAGGCATCTGTAATCACTCCTAATGGTATTAAGCAGGAACGGGGGTGATATATTATCATACACGCTCCTGAGACCGCTCTCCGCTCACCTCCTCTCGGATCATCTCCGCCGTGAGCAGATGGGCTTGTACAATGCCAAGCGGAGGCATGGCCTGCCCTGCTTGCAGGGCATCCTGGGTAATTTCCCCCCACCTGCTACCAGGGCAGCACAGCCTGAGAGATTAAGACCAGAAACATACTTTACTTAAGTACGCAATCACAAATGAAAATGCTTTGCCAAGCGAGATCTCGTCGGCCATACTTTACACCAGTCCTAACCAGGCACAATTCGGTTTTCAAATATATTTCAGGCCCGCTATGGATCGAACGAGACGGGAGCGTGCAATCACAAAATGAAAATGCTTGGTAACACTTTATTTTACAGTGGCATTGTTACATGCAGTTACTATAGTAAAAACTATAAATTATGCATAATTACATGCAACTAACCCTCAACCAAACCAAACCAAACCCTAATTCTACTCTAACCCTATAGTAAGTACATGTAGTTGCTTAAAATGCTTTGCCAAGCAAGATCTCGTCGGCCATACTTTACACCTGTCCTAATGAGGCACAATACGATGCGATATCAATATATTTCAGGCCTAACAGACTGCTCTGGATCGAACAAGACGAGAGCGTTCAGGTGACCGAATGTGAGCGCACTGACGTTTGCACTTTTTCCACCATATTAAGACCGTTCTTTGACAGGTGATGACCATCTGCTGCTTCTCCATCCTGCAATGAATGTGGCACAAACCAGCGTTGTTTACAGAGACAGAACGATGCTCTTCTCTGAGCTTCATTTGCACAGGTGACTAATATATGACCCCTCACAGCATTCGGACGCATAGACAGGATTGAGGAATGGTTTCGATCATCTCCATGCTCTCCTCTGCCTTGCAAAGACCTACCAATGCCTGCAAATGAACCCGCTTTCAGACAACCCAATCTCACCCGACAACCATCCTGCTCATTATATGCATGAGACCTGTCAGTCAAGCTGCTTAACAATGCCGTCGCATAATGAACTGCACGGCTGCAGCGGCGCATCCCGGTTGCGAAACGGCACTTCTGTCAGACTCTCCGCTATAATACACTCATTTTGGAGGCAATCATTGTCAATACAAGTCAGCGCTGGGTTACAAACTGAGCCAAACGCGCACACACACACACACACACAAAGCCAACGACATATCAGCCAAGGTGTGAAATCCAAGCGTTGGAAATTATGTACAAAAAAATGCAGTTACACTTTATTTGGTAACACTTTATTTTGCAGTGTTCTTGTTACATGTTACATGTACTTACCATAGTAACAACATAGGATGAGGGTTTGGTTTATGGATAATTGCATGTAATTATGCATAATTTGTAGCTATTACTACAGTAATTACATGTAACGTAACAATGACACTGTAAAATAAAGCGTTACCTTACTCAGTACTTAAATATATAATTACACTGTAACACAGACACCTTAAAATAAAGGGTTACACTTATTTTAAAGTGTCATTGTTACAGTGTAATTATATATTTAAGTACTGAGTGATATTAAGCAACTACATGTACTTACTATAGGGTTAGGGTTTGGTTGAGGGTTAGTTGCATGTAATTATGCATAATTTACTGTTATTACTACAGTAACTACATGTAACATATGTAACAATGACACTAAAATAAAGTGTTACATAAAGTGCTTCCACACTAGCAGAGCGCTAAGCTTCGGTGTCTGTTGAAGCCCGCAGAAGGGGTTCTGGCAAAAGCGTACACACATCCACTCTCACATCCGCTTCTCTGTCCCTCTGACAACAGCTAATTGATATGAAGTGACTGCATATGGCAGACGAGCCGCAGATCTGCACATTTCACAAGGTGTCATTAAAGCATAACGGCCAAAGACGCACGTGTAACAAAAGCAGCCCTCGGTTTCTGAATGCCTCTTTATCACTCATCTTAAAGAGGACAGCGCTACGTACAGTGGGGATCATTTTTTTTATATATGAGTCCTCGGCGTTCTGTGGTAATAATGGGACGAGATGAATCTGTGGTATTTCACACTCAGGGCTAGTTCATTTTCCACTCTTCACATTTCATAAAAAAAACACTCATTAGGAATAACACTCATCTGTTATAATCAAAAAAACAAATAAATAGTAAAACAATAAAGACAGAACAAGTCCATTAAGCAGAGCTGGCAGTCCAGAGATTTGACTCATTTCCAAAGGAAGAAAAGGCTTTCAGTGAGATTACATGTTATTGAATCCTGAGCAAAATTTAACAACTGGAATTGCGTCCTTGTGAATGAAATCTATGGATTGAGATTGACTCTTCTGACTTGGGCCAGTAAGCAACCAGCTTATGTGTTTCCCAACACAAACAATGTACAGTACACAGGCATTTTCATTAGTGAGTGAGTCAGGCAACCAATCCCAGCTCGCAGTCCTGCCTCTCTCTGCTTACTTCCGGTCAAATCTAAACACTGTGCTATCTAAAGGCAGGCAACAATGCCAAAACAAATGTGAATTGTGAATCGGACGACACTGGTTGTGCTGCAAATGTTTGTCTTTGAGTGATTCTAGTGAGGATAACAAAATAAAAAGACATCATTTCTTGCCATTTTTTTGTGATACACAATCTTTTATCTCAATAAAAATTGACACTGCAAGTTCACATTCACAACTCTGGTAAATATGATTTTTGTTATTTCACTGTATCATACTTGATAAAAAAAAAATCACAAAGGCCTCTAAATGATCAAAACTTTGCTTAAAAATACATTGATACTTAAGTAATAGTTTATATATTTTAGCATGTAAAAGGCCTTTTAGTGTACTTGTAAAAATGTCCACCTTCAGCTCGTCTTTATAAAAGCTTCACGTCTTTATAAAAATCAAAATCATCAAATATATATATATATAGAAAAATCATGTTAAAATTGAAGTATCAAATCCATTAGGCGTTTAAGGAAGGTTTATTTGTTCATCTCTAAATCATCATTGTATAGCATTGCATTGTGTTTTAAAACTACAGAGCTTTGGTCATAAAACTAAGCATTTAATATCATCTCTCTAAGACATTATTGGGGGATATAGAGTGACAACTGATATTTATAAGCATTTTATGCAAGTTGACTGATATACTGTTATATGATCTTATTGATTTACATAAGCGATCAGAATTTCATATTACTTTTTTTGGTGATATAAATATCAGGAACTGCACCAAATTGCATATTTTGCCCAGTTTGTGCCTAATAAAATATATAAAAATAGTAAATAGTTCGGGCCTGAATAAAACTAAAGTTTTTCCTCCATATTCTCACTATATCATACTTATAGAATAAAGCTATAAAATCCTGATGTACCAAATATGATACTAAACAAAACAATTTAAAAATATTTTTTATGATTTTTAGAAGGTTAAAAAAAACTGTTCCATTTCAACTTTGATCTTATTGATTTACATAAGCGATCAGAATTTTTTAATCTAACATTTTGGCAATATAAATATCAGTAAATCACATGCGATACTAAAACACATACTGTACGGAAAATTAATTTTTTACGATTTTTAGAAGGTTTAAAAAACGTTCCATTTGTTGACTATTATGTCATATGTCAGGCTTTACAGGGTTAAGAGGACAGAAAAATGGCATCAATGTTAACTTCATGCTGTCTCTAATACAAATAAACTAAATATAAACACATTTTATGGCTGTTATGATCCATAAGTGCTAAATCTACATCTGGAAGCAGGCAGTGTGAGTCTGATGACGAAGCAAACTGATAGTCAGTCAGTGTGAATCTGCTGTGGCTCGTGATGAGGTACTCACGGTGGTATCCTGATTTCTTCTGCAGGAGTGTCACGGGACAGTCTTTATGAGCCAGTAAGAGCTGCTTCAGCTGGGCCACCTCACTACGCAGAAGAGTCACCTCATTCTGGAGAGAGAAACAAGCATGTGACCTATCAAGATGAGCAGATTATAGTGAGGAATCAACAGAAAAAGATCATTAGCCCATCTTCATTTAAGCTTTTTTTGGGACACAATAATAGCTGGTTAATGGCAGAGTCCCAGGAGAGAGAAACACAGAGAGAGCTCTCCCCTCCGTCAGCGAAACACTGGTGAGATTTACTCTCGTCTGCCGTTAGGACTCCCATGGGGCCGTGCTGTTCTGCACGCGCTAAACACAGGCTGTTTAACAGCCAAGGTGACTTTAAGCGGGATTTACAGCGAGCTGAACGCGTGCGAAAGAAGGGCACGAGAGCGCAGATTTAAACACTTTCTCTGTTGCTCATTTAATGCAGCGGTCTAAAAGCGGGCCAGTTTATTTCATTCCATCTGTTTTATCTTGGCAGTGCTGGCGTGGTGTGCAGAGGAGAAGCAGATTTAAACACAGCTGCTCCAACACTGTGGCAATGCTCACTGCGAACTGACATCTTCCATTACGACCACAAAGTAGGCCTCTCTCTCTCTCTCTGTCTCTCTCTCTCTCTCTCTCTCTCTCTGTCTCTCTCTCTCTCTCTCTCTCTCAAATTCAAATGAGCTTGACTTGTACAGTATTGCCAAAGCATTGGCCATTACATAAGCAATGAACAAATAAGCAATAGTCAATAAATCAATCAGTAAACAATTGCATGAATACATTTATTTTACAATACAATCTCTCTCTCTTCGCAGTTTCCCACATCACATCAAAATGCTCAAAACACTACAATATCCAGTCATTTAGTGAAGGCATCCACTTGACTAAAGCAAGATATTATTATTACTTACTTGAAAATAACTCGCGCAACACTGTTCTTAACGCTGATGCTAAAACAAGACGGGCACATTGATGGAGGACCAGTATGGGTGTTCAATTGCCATGTTGATATTTACAGACGGTGTGGCCAATGGCTGAGAGACGGCGAATACATATTAACTGTATATAAATAGTAAACTGACTAGCGGTCTGGAATGATTGGCCAATTCTGTGGTCAAATATATTATAAAGACGCTATAGCTTACATTTAACGCTGTTTCGGGCAAATTATTTCTTTCATAGCTGTGCTAATTTCATGTCAATCAATGTTTCCTTCCATATAATAAGTGTTTTTAATGATTAATGTTTTAATGTAAAAGTGTAAGTAATGTTTATTTGGTGAGCAGATGTATAAGCAGAATAATGCATATCACAAAACAAACCTTGAAATCGTCTAAAAATAAAAAAATTGCGTTAAAAAAAAGGAAATTGATACTTGACAGTAAAGTAAATAATTAAATTAAGACCTGGAGACTGTTTTTCAACACTGATATCAATCATGAGTATTTCTTGAGCATCAAATCATCATATTAGAGTGATTTCTGAAGGATCATGTGACACTGAAAGACTGGAGTAATGATGCTGAAAATTCAGCTTTGATCACAGAAATAAATTACATTTTAACATATATTCACATGGAAAACAATTATTTAGAACTGTAATAATATTTCACAATTTTACTGTATTTTTGAGTAAATAAATCCAGCCTTGGTGAGCATAAGAGGCTTAGTCACCAAGTTAATATTTCATTGAAAATATATATTTTTTTATATAAAAAAATGGAAAAACATCTTTTATCTGGCCAGGAAAATTCCCAAACACAGGTCAATGAATTAACCTGTAACAGGGCAATATTTTGGTCTCTAGCTGTCATAAAAAAAAGAAAGCAACATCAATTTAACATGTTTTGCAAGTTGTTATTGTTAATATTTTGCTTCCAGGTATTTCACCAGTGAACTTTCAATGACACGAACATCTAAAGTGACATATGGCTTCAGGTGCGGTCCTCCCACTCTGCTTTTAAACCGAAAACATCACATGAAATGTATAAAATCGGACGAATCTCAATTGTCCCTTCTGCTGTTTCCAGTAAGATCAGGCCCGCTCAGGCCATTAAAGTGTTTAATGCTTCCGCAGACCGGCTGCATCCATAAAGACAGCACAGGGGGGATGTTTGGCTCGAGTGTTACCGTGCGCTGGTCTGAAACCCTGACACCTCGTTAAAAAGCCAGTTAAGGATGATGTTAACGTAATTGAGCATCATTAGAGCTCTACGCTCCGATCAGCTGGGCCAACGGGACAATTACACCAGCCCATCAGCGCTGATAAATGTGCTCGTATTAAACACCTTCTCTCCGATGAAACATACTGTCACGCTCGCTTTCAGAGTCCCAAACATTCTGTTACACACCCAACACCCTTCTTCAGCTCTCCATCTGTTTCATGTTAGTCTATTCGTTCATATAAGCCACAAATGAATCGCCCTTCCCCCACCCCTTCGCGGACGCATTGCGCTTTGTTTAAATGGACAAATGAAAGAGACAGCGTGCAAATAAACAGTGGCACATCTCATTAAATTGTCTGGAACGTGCCGACGCCGAGCCACATTCTCCGTTATCAGCAGAGACAACGGTTACGTGAACTGTTTCGAACTTGTCAGTGGCGGATCCTAATTGCCTGCTACAAAACGGGGGTTGAGAACGAGACGGCTTTCCCTGAGAGAGTTGCAGGGCAGCTCACAAACGCTCCGACAGAACAGACGACACGCTTGTGTGCCGATGACATCTGGAGGAAACGTCTTTATTGACAGGGCCATATCGATGCAGGAGACTCGAACAATCACGCCGTGGCTGTCATGCAAACACACTTCTTAATTTACATTAATGACTTCATCACCATCTTTGTCTGGCTCTCAAACACACACATTAATACACTCAAAGAGAGTCTGGCGTGTGTGTGTGTGTGTACCTGTAGCTGTCCGTTCACGCTGTTCAAGTCTTCTGCTTTCTTCTCCAGACTCTGCACCCAGACTTTCCTCTTTTGCCGGCAGCGAGAAGCGGCGGCTCTGTTTCGTTCCAGAAACTTGCGTCTTTTCTCGTCGGGGTCTTCGCTGGTGGTTCTCCGCCGTCGCCCACCGGTACTGGTTGTGTGTTGGGCTGGGGGGGCGGGAGACACCTAAACAGGCCGGCAAACAAACGTACAAACACAGATTAATTAGGACTTTTTAGTGGTATTTTTAATCATATGTTCAATCAATATGTTCACCTGTCAAGCGTTGACGAAAAAAGAAAACATACATTAATATTCATGGTTGCACTTTATTTTACTGTACGTGCACTTACAGTGTACTTACCTAAGAAAGTACTGGTAATATGAGGTAACTACATGGGTTAAGGTAAGGTTTAGGGATAAGGTTCAGGGTTATTACCCAGTTATTGCGATTACTATAATAAGTACATAGTATGTACATGAGGAACAGGACTGTAAAATAAAGTGCTACCATAATTATTACAGACTATAAAATGTACATTGCATTTGATTAGATGTTTGTAAAATATTTGTATTTATTTATTTTTTTTAATATTATTGCTGTTTGACATAGGAGTTATTAGTAACACTTTAAATAAGGTACAATTTTGTCATCGTAGTTAATGTGTTAGGTATCATGTAACTAACAATGAACAACAATTTCTTCATTAATGAGTTAAAAGTTAACGTTTATTCATAAAACTACTCGTACTTCTGTTCAAAGGTTTGGAGTCATTAAGATGTTGTTATAAGAAAATAATACTTTTATTCAGCAAGGATGCTTTAAATTGGTCAAAACTGACAGTAAATCCGTTTACGTTGTAACAAAAATATTCCGAAAGTATCAGTTTTCACACAAAAAAAAGCAGCACAACTGTTTTCAACATTGCCAATAAGAAATATTTTTTTGAGCACCAAATCAACATATTAGAATGATTTCTGATGATATTAAATTATGATAATAAATTAAAAATATTTCACAATATTACTATTATAACTGCATTTTCGATTAAATAAATGCAGCCTCGGTGAGCACAAAATACTTTTTTCAAAAACACAAAAAAAACCTTTTGAAAAGTAGTGTACTAGTCCTTAGGGATGCGCCGATATGAACATTTTGGCCGATACCATAACCGATAATTCTTTATATTTGAAAGTCGATAACCGATATATTGGCCGATAAATCTAAATCCAAATTTTTATATCATTTTGAGAGCCTAATTACAAAAACAAAAGTCTCACCATTAAAAGCCATGTCCCAAGCACACAATTATAATGTTCTTATTATAATTATATGTAGCCTAAATGACAGACTTGCGCTGCACATGTTGCACTGAACTGTATTTTCCTTTTTGAAGTGATTCCAATCATATTTCAAGCAGTTCAGAACCATCATGGTGAACAGTTGCGCATCTGAAGAGTCTCAGCTGAAGGAAATAATACATTATTTATAAGCTTTAATATATCGGCCACATTTTCTTATCGGGCCAATAACAATAACATCAAAGATATATAACATATATCGGACGATACTGATATGGTGGACGATTTTGACGACTCACATTGAATTCAATATTTTAACGATCATCAAATGTATGTATATTAGTATATAACATACGGGCGTCTCTGTAGTGGATGTGGCAGGCTGTTGTGTAGTGCACTGGGGGCGTGGCTCCTCGGCCGGGGGCGGGGCTGGGGGCGGAGTCTCGCTGCTCTGGGTCTTGTCTGCGTCACCGTTCGTCACCTGAGGGATCTGATGACTGAGGACCGCCTTCAGCTTCTACAGGTGAGAGTCACAGGTCAAGTCAACATGCACTATCAGCCTGTACATATGACATTATTAGCTGACTTTAAAATACTGTCCACTCAAATGGTTTCAAAAGCAGATATCAGTGCTAAACTACATCAAGAGAAATAAATTCCCCAAGTTCAAGACACTTCCTCACAATCTGATTGGCTGGCATCATGCAATTTTTTCAGGGTGCATGTTTTTATTTTGTTTGTTTGCCAGAAAATATCTTACATTTCAGGGAGAGGTTCAACTTTCAGACGCAACTGGAAATTTCTGAATGGTTGGTGGATACATTTATGTAGTTGTGGAGTTTCATTGATTCATCTGTTTCTGGGAGATTTCCGTTGAAAATGAATCCACCTCATCTGAGTCTGGGACTCTGAATAGTGTTCAGTGCTCGTCTGTGCAGCAGCGACAGAACAGTTTACATGCTTTGCTCCAACTTTTGCCATTGCATTAGAACTGGTCACACTGTTGACGCTAGTGAAAACCAATGGTGGCGCCGTGGGTGTAAACGTGCAGATTAAGAGGTAATATTATAATAAGATCCTCTTCCTACGTCAGAAGGGGAGCGAAATCTGATTGGTTTATTTTTTGACATGCTTGCAGAGAAAGGCTCACCAAAACAAAGTTACTGGGATTCACTTTTCATGTTTTTTGGGTTGGCATATGCACCGGGGACCCGATTATAGCACTTAAACATGGAAAAAGTCAGATTTTCATGATGTGTTGCATTAGTAAAATTATGCTGAAATTTTGCAGACAAAAAAAGGTCAATTTTCTATTGTCAATAGTGTAGTGATGTATGAAGCAAAGCTCACACAGAAGTCACCTTCTGTTGGTCATCGCAGCGAATCCACATAACCAACTTAAACCTGTTGCCAAATCTGCATTCGGATAACTTTCGTCCTCACACAAGATTCCCAAATGCGTGGATTCCTATCGGCATGACTGGATTTTGCCCATGCAGATTTGTTGAACGATGGTAAATATGCAGAGAGAGTCAGGATACAACAGTATATTACCTCTTATGTGCATTTTCACATTTGCTTGTCACATTCAAAATACCGAGCTGTGATTGGCCACTTTAAATGTCACTCCCTGTCTATGTCTGTAGTTCTGGCCACAGTGTTGCAGAAAGCAACAGACTTTATGCCGACAGTCAAAAATCTGCCAGAGTGCACAACGTTTCACTATAAAATCTCCCCCTCTTCAGCATTTCCGTCTACTTCCAGCATAACTGCAGTGAAATGAGAAAACATGGTGCTTTCTCTCTCTCTCTCTGGGATCAGGAGGCTAAACTACATTAGAGAAAGGCGAGAACTGAAGATTAGAATAATTAACTTCTGCGGAAAACCAGAGGCAAGGATTAAAACAACATATTCATCACAGCTTTAAACAGATGCTTCCCTCAGAGCTCTTCCACAGGAGTAAGAGCTGTTGTAGCTAATTCCCTATTCCCCGGAGACGCCTGTGATTTTCTCTTGTCAGGGAAATCTGCGTTTCCCAGGCGTGCGGTAGCGTGTGCGGCACAGAGACCTCGGCACCAAGAACTTCTCTCTTCACTATCAGCAACTCCCGATCATGACAACACCAGAGCTTGACGAAGTCTGAAATATTTTTCAGCGTTTTGACGACATTCAATATAAATGTATTTCAATATTTATGTATTTGCTCTGAATAGTCACTGCTCAGACATTGATTTCAAAAAGTTAGAGGTTAGGGTTAGAAAGAAAATGGCTACAAAGTTAATAAATTCATTTAGTATTATATATATATATATATATATATATATATATATATATATATATATATAAAGAACAAATATAGGCAAAGAACCACCTTTCACGAAGCATATATATATATATATATATATATATATATATATATATATATATATATATATATATATATATATATATATATATATATATATATATATATATATATATATATAAGCTATATATATATGCTTCGCATCAGGTGGTGTATAAATATATACAGTATATATATACATATATATTATATGTGTGTGTGTACATATACAGAATACTGCTTACAGCCATTACTGGTTTTCCACCACTTCCTATATGAATTATATTTTCTTGCTTTATTGTATATTTTATATTTTATATTGTGCAATTTTTTTTAGTTTTTTACGAAAAAAGCTTTACAAAAACATTTTAAAAACCACGCAAGGACTTTTTTTTTTAGCAATAATGTTGATAAATCATTAAATTAAAATGTGTAACCCTAACACACACACACACAAAAACAGAAAACCCAGTCTTCGGATTGACAGATGCTGAGATGTTATATATCTCCATAGATCTTTTTATTTATTTATTTAAACTGACTTGGTTTTGTAAAAACCCTTTGGAGGAAGCCACGACGTGGCCCGAAAGCAGTGGACCGCGAGAGTTCGCAAACGCCCCACAGCAGGTGAGGTGTGTAACCATGGCCACGGGGACGAGAACGCATTCATTTTCATGAGAAAACAAGAAAAAAACATTACTTTAACAGCCATCCTCGGCAGACCAATCTATCTAGCAAATTAGTTTATAGAGCAATACCCTTCCCGAACTCCACGTTTCTACATGACTAGAAAGAAATTATTCACGAGGAACAAGTCACGCAAGGGCTGAGAGAAAGACTGAAGGAGAGAGAGAGAGAGAAACAGAGGGACTGTGAACGATGTGTGCGGGGCCAGTCAGATTCATATTTCATATCTGCCATCGGAGCCCCATCAGAGCAGTAGCCCTCCATCTCCAGGGTTTTATTCAACCATCTGCTCCTTTATTACTTATCTTTATTTTGCAACTAATTAACAGCATAATCTTCTAAATTCAGCAAGTTAATTATCATTATTGTGGTCTTTGCAGCATCATCAGTCCTTGTAAAGTGCCGTGTCTGTGTGGCAGGGGAGCGAGGGAGCGAGAGAGAGAGAGAGGGGGGAGAGAGAGAGCGAGAGAGAGCAGGAGAAAGAGAGAGAGAGAGAGAGAGAGAGAGAGGGGGAGAGAGAGAGCGAGAGAGAGCAGGAGAGCGAGAGAGAGCGAGAGATGAGGGGGAGAGAGAGAAAGCGAGAGAGAGAGAGATGAGGGGGAGAGAGAGAGAGAGAGAGAGAGAGAGAGAGAGAGAGAGAGAGAGATGAGGGGGTGTTTGCTTGACGAGGGCTCATTAGATGTTTTCTGATGAGTTGAGGTTTTGTGCTTGTGTTTCCTGAGGTTATTTGGAGGGTGGGTGCATATGTTATAAGGGTGTGTGTGTGTGTATGGTAATGTGGTGCTGTAGTATATTTTTATTCGACATTTCGGATATATTTGCAGAATATATGAACAGCCTCGGTGATTTACACTTCCTTTAGCTGAACTTGCCATGAACTTACACCTGCATTATGATAGTGAGCTCTTCTTTTGGCCTTCAAGATCTGGGTAACTAAGAGTGCATAATGACACTGTCGGTCTGAGCTCAGCTGAACTTGCACCTGCATACGAGTAATCTCTTCTTTGGCCTTCAACATGCGATAACTGTTTCAAAACAGACCATGCCAACAGCAGGGAGTAGCTTGACAAAAGATTTGACAAAAAACTGTGGATAAGCTCATTAAAAAGAGTTGGAAAGTACCCATCGGCATGTGTTTGGGCAGAGCGTCTGAAGATGAAGAGGCAAACACCTGTATATGAGGTCACTGTTCAAAAACAGTATAAAAATGAGAGTTACGAGTATAACTGTTAGATGTTCTGCACGTATCTCGGCTTCGGCTCCATCAATAAAGTCTAAGCTTTGGCATCTGAGTGATTTCTTGCAGTAAGGGGAAGACTTTTTCCACGACAGTGTGTGTGTATGCGTGTGTGGTGTAAGTGTGTGTTTGGATGCACATAGGTATAAGTATGCGTGTATGATTTGTTTGCATGCATATTAACAAATAGGGTCCAATACAGTAAAACCAATAAAAATCAAGTCACCTTCAGGAGATTGAATTAAATATTATGTGTCATTGTTTTCTAAAGAAATCTGAAACGTGTGTGTTTCTGTGATTTATATTTATTTATCTTTAGAATAGTAATAAGGATGCACATTTATCCTCTACTGAGCGATAACTTAGTTTAGGTTAATTAGTTTAAGGCCAAATGTGTGTGTGTGTGTGTGTGTGTGTGTGTGTGCTGAGTTGAATGGTTGAGCTTAAGAAATGCAGTCAACATACAGTTTAACAATGAATGAACATTTACATGTTCAAATTTCTCTTTAAACATGGGAATGGCTGAGCTCTAGACTTCAAAGTTCATGTCAACAAGCACTACTTGAGTGATCTCTGCTGCTCTGGGTGTGTAAAGATGCACAAACACACATAAACACACTCCAGACAGATGCCCTCTTGTGCTTGTGCTCAAAAACTACAACTTGCAGGGTTGCAAAGCTCAGTGTTGTGGACTGTACATCCTCGTCCCCGTGGGCTGGAGGAAAATCTGCTTACACTGAAACACACCTGCAAATGAGGCACATGTGGATGCATATGCAAATGAGAGAAGAGGAAATTACCATCTTGGCTTCTGATTGGACAGGCTGTGGAGGGGAGGGGCCGGGCATCCCAGGGACACTAGGCACTATGGTGACTGGTCTGACCAGCTGAAAACACACACACACACGTGACAAACTTAATATGTGCTCAGACTCAATGTCTCTCTCACACTAAAGAAGCAAACAGAGCTGAAAAGGCACAGAATAGGCCCTTGTTATCTCAAACACACAGAAACGCTCAGCATATGTTCACATCTGTGGTTGAGCTGCTGCTGTGAGCAACTGAAACAACAAAACAGATTTTTTATATTAGCATAATCATAAAACCAATAAATAATATGGTACTGCACTTCAAGGAAAACCATGGGACTTGTTACAGAACACAGTTACTGAACCAAACTGAATACGACTGAACAAAGACCGTTTACTTCTGCCATTTCAGAGCTGCTTTACAACAGAACTGAATCCTGTTTGCATCACTGAATCATGATGTTACTGTTTATCCCTGTAAAGCTGCTTGGAAACAATCTGTGTTGCCCAAGAAATAGGGTAAATATAATCATGGTACAAATCAAATAAAGAAACAAATAAATATTGATGGCATTTTTCAATGTTTTCTTTCCAATTTCTATTTTGTCATCTTCCCATTAACTTTAATATCGACAATGTTTTTTTTTTTTTATCATTAGCAGAGACTATAAAGACTCTATGACTATACTTTGAATAAATGGACAACACAACTTTCAAATTTTCTATTAGTTATCCTTGCTGAGAAAAAAAAAAACACACACACACACACAGATCGGTCACTACATCAGTAAACTGGCTCAAATGAGTCACTAGCAGGCTATTGTGTTTGTAAATGAATGTTAAAAACTAGTTTTATTCCATTTATTTAATTGGTTAAACTAAATAAAAACCAATACCATAAATCTCAACATAAAAAGGGTCCCCGAGTCTGTAGTCCTGTAAAAAGCCTGTAGAAAACACTGGACTACAGCATAAGGGGAAACATTTTCTTTGTTTGTTTCTTTCCCATCCCTCTCCTTTCCTCCTGCTGAAAGCCTACGGGACATAATCATATGCTGTTCAGTGTTCCAATCATACACCCTCACATACACACACACACACACACGGTTTTAACTGCCCCAGAAACGTGTGTATGAGTGATAATATGTCTCTGCATAAATTAGCGCACCCCACACAGGCTGACGTCATGAAAGAGGCGCAGTGTCCTTCATAAGAGCCAACATCATCAACCAGCACACACTTCACCCTTGTGCGTCAATTAAAAAGAGTTACACACAGGTCCACAGTGGACAAAAATGTCTGTGTCAAAAATATTTCATAGAAATTTGAAGCTTGGGAGCACAGACTGAGGTCTGGTCTAATTTTAAAGAAGACCCTTGTTGTTGAAGTAAAAAATTAAAGGTTTAAGTTTATGAAAATGATTTATGAACATTATTGTATATAAAATATATATTTTACGAAACAAGTTGAACTCTAAAACTGCTAAAAAAGTTGTGTCCAAATTTGAGGTTGAGATCTCAAAAAATTAGATTTCGGTAAGATCTTGTTTGGACGCAGTACCAATTTTCCCCATTTTTTTTTTTTTACATTTAAATGTTGAAGCCTTGCCAACAGAATGAAAGCCTATTAACAAAGATTGCATCATTGTATAGTTAAATGGCTAAATATAATAAACTAAATAGTTTTAATGGGTTTCAATGGGGACATTTTTGTCCTCAAGGTCCTGAGTGAAACTATTTTGTGTACCTAGAGAAAAATAGATTCATTAAAGGAAATATTTGAAGGATTTAAACATATAAAGGAAAGGTGAAATAGTAAAATTCCAATAAAAGTACACACCTATGCCAATATTTATGAAGTTGGCATTAACACAGGTAAAATGATCAAAAAAACTAAACTGAAAAAGACAAACATGTGCATACGGTCGCACAAACTCAACGCACTGGAGTCATGTTTAAAAGAGGTTACATGTCTTTCAAGCACGTTTTGTTTCTCCATGATGGATTTGTGGGACTGTTCACATCTGGTCAGGACACAGACGGCTCGTAGTAATATGCGTCTCCTGTGACCACTTGTGATTAGAAAGGCAGAGTTTTAAAAAAAAGAAAAACATTTCAAGCTGAACGGTTATTTCAGTCAAGCTTCTGTGAACTTCAGATGTGTGAGTGTGACGATCATCTGAGATGGACACTATACACACTTATTACACTCATCTACTGCATCATAATTCTGCAGCACTCCAACAATGTCTAATTAGACAAATAAAAAAACAGTCTGCCCTTCACAGACATTTTGGACCAAAACCTACTGAGACCTAAAATGCCCCTATTGTGCTATTTTAAAGGTTCTTAATTTTGTTTTAGAGTCTCCTACAATAAGTTTACATGCATCCACTGTCAAAAAACACTTTAATTTTCTCATAATATACACTGCACATCACCTAATTTATCGAAGAGTCTGAAAACAGTTAATTTAGAAGATTCAAGTCTCTCTAGACCCCTCCTTTCTGAGAGTCTGCTCGGCTCTGATTGGTCACATGGCCTAGTGTGTTGTGATTGGTCGACCGCTTACAGCTTGTGTCGGAAACCAAACGCTCATTACGATTTCTGAAATTCAGCTCTCCCTCAGCACTTGATTCACAGTGATACGAACAGTACCGATGGCGTCGGTTTTACCGAATCAGTTCCAGCGCGAGTCCTCATCCTTTTGAAGTGCACTTAAGTGGATTTGCAGAAAACAGCGTCTTCTCGACATGATCAAACTCTTCCAGTCACAGATACAACTAGAGTGTTTGAGGGTCAAAGTAGACGTTGTTCACCGGCAGCCAATGAAGACCACTGACTGGCATTATGCAAATGTGTTACAAACCTACTAAGGTTTAACAGGAAGTGAGACTGGAATTTCTGACGACTCTGTTTGGAAGTTCAGAATCGATCTTTTCTTTTAGGAAACTTTATTTGTCATGCACTTTGATCTTTAAAACTTTGCAGACCTTTTACATTCACAAACAGCTGTATCACACAGTACATGAAAGGTAATGTTCGAAAAAGCATAATGGGGACTAGGGGTGTGACGGTTAGTATATAACCGTGAGACCGACGGTTATAGTTGAACACCATCATTAGAACTCTATAACTCTATATTGAACAGCATTTTAAGGCATCATATGTGCTTTTCCATTTTAAAATATTAGGCTGCTGTCTAATACACCTTTGTTTAGACATTCAAAGGCAGCATTAAGTGTGTCCTTCACAGACCATGCAATCCCAGAATCCGTTCTAGTTCTTTCCCTGAAGTCCACTTAAATTGTTCAAGGTTTCATTTCAAAAAGAAATCTCAATAAGAAATTTCAACAATGTTTTTTAAGGGGATAGTTCACCCAAAAATGAAAAACCCGGAAGACTTTCATTCATCTTCAGAACACAAATGAAGAACTTTTTATTTCTGTTCCTCCATTGACAGCGTGAGAGGAACCAATGAGGTTCATTCTCGTGTTACGCAGCACGTTTGAGCTTCTGCGAGAGGTTTGTTCTCGTGCATCAAGCAGGTTCAGTTGAGCTTCTGTTTATGTTCATTGATCAATGTTTATATGTGAATAAAAGTTTAAATTAAATCTGTTCATCATATATGACCCTGGATCACAAAACCAGTCACATGTCGCACGCGTATATCTGTGGCAATAGCCAACAACACACTGTATGGGTCAAAATTCTCAATTTTTATTAAGTAAAGATCATGTTCCATGAAGATATTTTGTAAATTTCATACCGTAAATATATCAAAAAATATTTTTGTGAGTGGATGCAGCAAAAGCGCAGACATAAATGGACAACTTTAAAGACGATTTTCTCAATATTTAGATTTTTTTACAACATCAGGTTCCAGATTTTCAGATATCTTTATATTTGTATCTCTGCCAAATATTGTCCTATCAATGGAAATCTTATTTATTCAATTAAAAAAAGCCCTTTTGACTGGTTTTGTGGTCCAGGGTCACATATAAAGCAATCATGCCACCTCAGAAAACTAAGGCTAAACCGCTGGATTCATATGGATTAGTTTTACAATCTCTTTATGAACTTTTTGAAGCGTCAAAGTGTCACTTGTGTAGCTGTCAATGCAGAGACAGATCTTCAATGATCTTCATTTGTTTTCCGAAGATGAACGAAAGTCTTTCAGGTTTGAAATAACATGAAGGTGAGTAAATGACCAAATTTTTATTTTTTGGGTGAACTATCCCTTTAATTATCCGTTTCAGGCATGTTTGATCAGGACTGGAGCTGAACTTCACAGGATGGTAGTTCGCCAGGATCAGGATTGGGCACCCCTGATGTAAAATGATTGTACAGGAGCTTTTTAAACACACCCAAGAGAGAAGAGTGTGTGTGTGTGTGTGTGTGTGTGTGTGTGTGTGGGACACTCACAGGAATGGCTGTGGGTATGTGTACGCTGGAACTAGCGATGGTGGCTGGAATAGCGACGGGCATCGTCTGACCGTTCGGCAGCTGCAGGAGAACCGGAAACGTGCCGGACACCGGACTGAAGACAGAGACAGAGAGAGAGATGGGGGGAAAAGAAACTAAATTCATTTCAAACATAAAATTAACATTACTGTAATATAGAATTTAAATATACAAATAAATAAGCTACAAACACAAGCTACACAGCATCATGCTTTAAAGTCAACATGAAACAGCATTTGCAAGGTATTTTACTGTACGTAATGTGACATTTTCCTGAGAGAAACAGGATATTCAATGAGGATAAATGGGGCAGGATTTTAGATTAGATGGTTTCTTATCAGATTTGAGTCAATCATATTCACAACATTTATCGTTATTTGCTATTGTTGGCGTCACTTTTTTATTTGAATATCAGCTATTAAGTTACATAAAACAGCTATTTGGCTTTTGGTTCAAATTAAAAATATTATTATTGAGTGACTTCAGGGTAAAAGGAAAGCTCAGGCGTATTACATTTTAATTAAATATTACAAAGGCAAACATTATTGTTTCCCTTTGTGATGAATCGTGCACAAAAAAGCATGTATTAAAAAGCAATAGTTCTGTGTTCATGTTGACTTTAAGTGAAGTATTAAACACATAAAAAACAACAGCATGAATTTTCTCTTCAATTGGTGTGTGAAACAAAACAAAAGGCTCAAATAAAAGCGGTCTAATGGTCGAGAACATATCAAATCTATGAGGTGAAAGTATAAAGGCACATGGATCACAAGCAAATGAAACGAAATCATAAATTCTCCAAGTAAATGAGTGACCAAAATGAGGCGTAAAAGGAGAAAATGATGTCAAACTAGGAGAGAAGCAGAATAAATACGTAACGTTTAGAAGTTACTTACACTATGGATCTACTAGAGGATGGGACCTGGGTTATAACAGAGCTAGATGTTGGAGATGGGAGAGCTTGCTGAATAACAACACCAGCCTCAGAGCTGGCCAGAAGCACATTTGGGACTTGGAGGGAGGCAGGACGGACTATAGTGGAGATCGGCTGCAAAGAAACCTCCTGGAAACACCACACGAGAGCCAAGCTGACACACACAACTACACTTCTGAGTCTGTCCATCACTGCTCTGAGCTAGTGGCCTTTACACCACATTCATGATTCATCTATGAGTTAAGAGACCACAATTTGTAGTGTCTTGAGTTGTTGAATGACAGAGACAGCTGGAAAGAGTCAAGACAAAATGACTGTACTGCCATATACACTACCGTTCAATGGTTTGGGGGTCTGTATGATTTTTATTAATGCTTAAAACTGTAATATTACAGTAAAATATTGCAAAATATTGTTACAATTTAAAATAACTGTTTTCTACTATAATATATTGTAAAATGTAATTTATTCCTGTGATCAAAGCTGAATTTTCAGCATCATTACTCCAGTCTTCAGTGTCATGATCCTTCAGAAATCATTCTGATTTGATGCTCAAGAAACATTTCAATGTTGTGCTGCTTAATATTTTTGTGGGAACTGTGATAAAAATTTTCAGGATTATTTGATGAACAGAAAGAAACTGCATTTATTTGAAATACGAGTTTGTGTGTCATTATAAATGTCTTTTACTGTCCCTTTTGATCAACTGCATCTGTGAAGCTTCAGTTATTCTGCAAGGATGTACATTTCCTGAAGAAAATGTGAGCGGTGGCAAAACTCAGCACTTGGTTGCTAGGGTGTGGTTACACTGTTACCATGGTGATATTTACAGACTGATTTTCCAACCGAAACAAACGAGCCCACCTCCATGTCTATATGATGTTCTGGTGCTGAGATAAAGCTTATTCATGGGTTTGTACGGTTGCTAGGGTAGTCTATATGGTTGCTAGGGTTTGCTTATACAGTTAAAAAGCCCAACTCTGTGTTTCTACAATGTTGTGGTGCTGAGATTTTGCTTGTTAATATTGTTTAATGGTTGCTAGGGTCATGTAACTGGTTGCTACGGCATGACTATGAAGTTGTTATGTCACTACTTATTGGCTACTTGATAGGCCGAGTCAAAGGAGCCCAACCCCGAGTCTCTCTGACCTTCTGATCCAAAGATATGATCTTACGAATTATGTGCCAATGTTAAGTCTATGGAACTTTTTTCGGACGATTTATCCCAAGGATAAAAGGCAAAGATGTTTATTTATTTATTTATTTTTTACAAAAAATAAAACCGTACTGACCCCAAACTTTTAAATGACAGTGTAACAAGAAAAAGGTTACACTTTATTTTATATTGTCCGTGTTACAGTGCAATTATACATTTAAATACTGAGCAATAATAATTAACTACATGTAATTACAATAGGGTTAAGTTGCATGTAATTATGCATAATGTATAGTTATTATTAGTACAGTAACAAGGACACTAAAATAAAGTGTTACCGTAATAAGTATTGAATAAGTGATATTCTCTGCATAGAATTCACATTAGAGCTGAAGGTAAATACAGATCACAGAGTTCTCAAAGTGAATGATTATTATTATAGATGTTATAAGTCAGAATCAGCATATTAGCTGAATTAGGAAGGAAGGAAGTCTCATCTTTCTCACACACACTGTCCAACTAAGATATTTTTTCAAAGATGGTTCACCACTGATTGTTTTGTAGCTCTATGAAGAAATGTATTTCATCTAAAAGCAAGGAGCTCCAGGACAAGCTAGCAGAAGCAGACAGCTTTCACGGGTGGACTGAGGGGAGACGGCCACATGGATCTGGACTGCTAACACAAAGGCTGTAGGTTCAAACACAGGGAGGGGAGACCCAGCGACCAACAATTACTGACAACACAGTTCTGCACAGTAAGAGCCTAGGGTCGTGCAGGGTGGACCTTCCTTGCAATTAGTTGCTTTGCATTGACAAAAAGCTACTAAATGACGAGCACTAATGCCTGGTTCAGATTACACGATTTTAGCCTGATTTTGGCACAGTCCGCTTGCCGTAGGGTGTCGTGACTCGTGGGGATTCGTAAACGACAACGGGCGCCAGGACGCAAGATTCGATCGTTTCATCTCGTATAGTGTGTGTTATAGTGGACAACGCGTGTGTGTGTGAGTGAGTTTGAGTGAGTGAGTGAGTGAGTGAGTGAGTGAGTGAGTGAGTGAGTGAGTGAGTGAGTGAGTGTTTGTGTGTGTGTGTGTGTGTGTGTGAGTGAGTGTGTGTGTGTGAGTGACAGTGTGAGCGAATGCGTGTGTATGTATGTGTGCAAGTGAGTGAGTGAGTGCGTGTGTGCAAGTGAGTGAGTGCGTGTGTGTGTGCAAGTGAGTGAGTGCGTGTGTGCAAGTGAGTGAGTGAGTGCGTGTGCAAGTGAATGTGTGAGTGCGTGTGTATGTATGTGTGCAAGTGAGTGAGTGCGTGTGTGCAAGTGAGTGCTTGTGTGCAAGTGAGTGCGTGTGTGCAAGTGAGTGTGTGAGTGCTTGTGTATGTATGTGTGCAAGTGAGTGAGTGAGTGCGTGTGTGCAAGTGAGTGTGTGAGTGCGTGTGTATGTATGTGTGCAAGTGAGTGAGTGCGTGTGTGTGTGCAAGTGAGTGAGTGCGTGTGTGCAAGTGAGTGAGTGAGTGCGTGTGCAAGTGAATGTGTGAGTGCGTGTGTATGTATGCAAGTGAGTGAGTGCGTGTGTGCAAGTGAGTGCTTGTGTGCAAGTGAGTGCGTGTGTGCAAGTGAGTGTGTGAGTGCTTGTGTATGTATGTGTGCAAGTGAGTGAGTGAGTGCGTGTGTGCAAGTGAGTGTGTGAGTGCGTGTGTATGTATGTGTGCAAGTGAGTGAGTGAGTGCGTGTGTGCAAGTGAGTGTGTGAGTGCGTATGTATGTGTGCAAGTGAGTGTGCGTGTGTGAGTAAGTGAGCAAGAGTGAGTGTGCGTTTGTGTGTGAGTGAGAGCGAGTGAGTTTGAGTGAGTGTGTGTGTGTGTGTGTGTGTGTGTGTGTGTGTGTGTGTGTGTGTGTGTGTGTGTGTCTAAGTGAGCAAGAGTGAGTGTGCGTGTTTGTGAACGAGTGAGTTTGTGTGAGTGTGTGCGTGTGTGTGTGTGTGAGTGAGTGAGTGCGTGTGTATGTATGTGTGTCATACATGTTAGTTGTCTGACATGTTTCTTGTCCACGGCACGAGAAGATTTGAGGAGTCAAAATCACATAATCTGACAGTGACTATCGTAACAGACAAAAGAATTGGGTAACACTTTATTTTACAGTGTCCTTGTTACATATGTAACATGTACTTACCATAGTAATAACAGTAAACTATGCATAATTACATGCAACTAACCCTCAACCAAACCCTAACCCTATAGTAAGTACATGTAGTTGATTAATATTACCGGTACTCAGTACTTAAATATATAATTACACTGTAACAATGACACCTTAAAATAAAGCGTAACCAAAAATCATGTAATCTGAACCCGGCACCAGTAAGACTGAGCTAAACCAGTGCTGATGTATTTCTCCCCGTGTCTCACCTTGTCGTCGGTGGTGGTGGACTCGGGGTGGGGAAGGGGACTGTCCCGCTGGGACTCGATGGGTGTGTGCTCCTCTATCTTGTTTCGAACAACAGGAGTCGCAAGTGGAGACAAGTCCAGAGGCAACTGCAATAACCACACATACAACAGCGTTTGATTCTCACAATACTCCATGAGACCTTAAATGGATGTTGAAATGTTCAATTAAATTAGTTTCATAAGTTACTTTTTGATGGAAGATTATATATGATGAATCATGCACAGTAAAACAAATCTTTAAGACTTTTGCCTATGAAACACACGTGCACCTACACTACCGTTCAAGAGTTTGGGGTCAGTAATATATATATAATACTTTTATTCAGCAAGGACACATTCATTTGATCAGAAGTGACAGTAAAGACATTTATAATGATACACAAGATTTCTATTTCAAATAAATGTTCTTTTGAACTTTCTATTCATGCTGAAAATAAAGTGTGTCAAGGTTTCCCACAAATTATGAAGCAGCACAACAGTTTTCAACATTGATAATAATGAGAAATGCTTTTTATCAGCATATTTAAATGAGGATCATGTGACACTGAAGACCGGAGTAATGATGCTGTAAATTCAGCTTTGCATCACAGGGATAAATTACATTTTAAAGTAT
>CM040823.1:35679118-35829118 GCA_022828995.1 Vimba vimba
CGAGACGTAGGCACTCATGCTCGCCCCAGAGCCAAGCCCTTTAAACTCTTATCTCGCGATAAATGTGTGCTCTGCTGACCCCTTCAGAGCTAAAGTGATGAGCTCTCCTTTGGTTTATCGTTTTTTTATTATTATTTAAACACGTTATAAATCAGATTTAACACCTGATTTTGTAATGCATTGCAAAGCATATAATATGCATAAGCAAAAGCGGCAATACATTACATTAAGGTCCTATTAATTAATGCTCGCCAATGCTGTAACAATAAGCAATACATTTGTTGCAGGTTTTATTATTTGTAAACGTAGTAGGTAAATAAAAATACAACTGTTAATTGGTAGTTCAGGTGCATATAATAATATTAACATCTTTTGATCTTGGTGTATTAGTAAATGTTAAAATAACTAAGATTAATAAATGCTTTATAAGTATTTATATTGTTAGTTCATGTGAACTAATGTAGTTAACTAATGAAACCTTATCGTAAAGTATTACCACAAAAACGTTTCACTGAAGTTCTCTTCACAAAAAGTTAGACAGATTATGTACGTCACTCCAAAACAAAACTAAAGTTGATCAACTTGGTTGTTGGTGACGTATACCACGAACACAGGGCACATGAATAAAAATGAAGCAGACACCACAGAGAAACGGTAAACTGTGATCTAAATTTATTTAATGCAATTTACAAATGCAATTGTGGCTTTCAACTGGCTTTTTAACCAATTGCTATAAATTTACAGTCACACTATCAACCAGCAGTTTAACCCCTGAAAACATCTGAGTGGACTCTTACAGTCTATTCACACACTCACACACTCACACACTCACACACTCACACACTCACACACTCACACACTCACACACTCACACACTCACACACTCACACACTCACACACTCACACACTCACACACTCACACACTCACACACTCTCACACACTCACACACACTCACACACTCACACACACTCACACACTCACACACTCTTTCCCTGTTCTGATGTACAGAAAGTGCTATCAGGTTCTTTATATCCGTGAAGCAGCACCGATGGAGCTGTTGCTGTTCTTATTTAATGGGCATGAACAAGATTTGGTTAAATAGTTAAACAATATTTAATTGTTACATGATTTATTTTAACTGTGGACTTCATACTTCTTTCCTCCTGCAGAGACCAACAGCAGACATTTTGGTAGCAACAGCAAAAACATGTAGTCATAACTGCACTAAATGTGTTCCACAACTAGCAGATTTTACATGGCGAACAGGATGAGGAAAGCAACCATCAAACAGAAGAGCCCCATGGCTTCAGACAGAGCAAAACCCAGGATGGCGTAAGAGAAGAGCTGCTGCTTTAGAGACGGGTTCCTGCAACAACACAACACAAAACACAGCGCTTTACTAGAAGTTACATGCAGAGATACTTGCAAACATTGACTAAGATTGTTTTAAATTCTTTGAAATTAGCAGCATTTCCATCCAAAGTTATGAATGTATCTATGAATATCGCATAAAACATTTGTGAATAAAGCAACGTTTCCATCCCATGTGTTCAAGGACCAGCACTTCCTGGGAAATTGGCACAAAATATCTGTGATAAAAAAGGAAGTTGCTGCAATCGGGGAAGAAACTGTGGCTCTGTGGCCTCCATCATAAATGAGTTGTGTTTCAGAGCGTCAGACGAAACGTAATAAACGCGGTCATGTTCTCTTGCGTTCGGATGCTGGTGTTTGGGAAGGCAATCAGGTGAGACTTTCTGAGGGAATTAAACCAAATCACTCTGATGACAGACTTTGGCTCAGGCGTTTCAGAACCATCAAACCAACATTTGAGATGCTGTGATGCGATTGGTCCGCTGGTTAGTCCAGTTATCCAATCACATTGCTGAGTAGTGCTGTAGCGGTGCGTCGATGACGTCGACGCGTCGACGTCAAAATTACGTCGACGTCATATTTTTTGCGTCGACGCTTCTTTATTATTATTATTTTTTTCTTTTTTTTTGTACCATTCCCGGAGGTACAGCTCGCCACACACACACCGCCCGCCGTGTTATTCTGTCATGTTTTCTCCCTTTCTTTCCAAACCGCGACAAACGCCAGTCTCCTTTCTGCAGAATGTGATAAATCGATAAATCCGCTCAACCAATCACAGCGCACCATTCCACGCATTGTAAACAGTAACGGCGGCGCTTTGAATCTTTTACAGTCTATGCTTTGAATACACCCGGCATCCTAGTTTTCCTTATCTACTTTGCACTTTTTGATCAACAAACAAACAAAAAAATGAATACATTTGACGGCATTGATGAACCTGTGGTGGATTCTGCCGTAGGGAAGAAACGTAAGCCATCGAAATCTAATCATTTACGTGAGGAGATTAACAAGATGAGGCACGCGGGAGGAAGAGAAATGCCGACTGTTGCTTGTTCTCACACGACAGCGTCAATCTTATGTCGAATGCTGACACGTTGACCCCAGGGGATCTTTTAAAAAACTTTCAATTCTTGTACTCAGTCAACGAAAACCGAGCAGGACCAAGCCATTTTACAGCTGATCGCCGTCAAAAAATTTCAGAAGGTATTTCTTAGCGATGGCTGATTGAATGTAGCCTATGTTTAGTCCAGTACGTGCCTGTATATAAGATTAGTATTGACCGAGTTCAGAGGCTGTCATGTGGATCAACTTACTTTGTTGTGTATTTTCAACAGTTTCAATATGAAAAATAACTTTTATATTGATTTAATGGATTAATTGCATTTAAAAAAAAACGTGTTATGAATTTATTGCATTTTTGGGAAACAATAATCTGTTTTTATAATAAATCTTTGAAAATCAAAATCTGGATTTGAATTATTTATGTTATTATAACCTAAAGATGCTATGTGAAAGTTTGAAACAGAACATAGTGGTTTTCATCTTGCCACTTTCTTGGTAAAGAAAATATTTTTTTTACTCAAATTAATCAAAATGGATTTATCACGTTTACACTATATTATTCAGAAGTAAACATTGTAGCTGACAGTGTGTTTATGTCAGAATGTTTATTTTTTAAACCACAACCTTCTAAGTGCTTCTTTTACTGATATATTTAACAATATCTTTTGCATTTCTCATCCAAACAATGTCAAACTTGGCACTGCACTTACTCCTGCCCGTAGCGAGACACCTGTCGAGTTTGAAATCCATCGGAGTAACGGTTCGAGAGATATGCGAATAACAGACAGGATAATTAATTCAAATTAGTCCTTTGATTAGTCGACTAATCGATAAAATAATCGCCCGACTAATCGTTTAATAAATAATCGTTTACCCCAGCCCTATTGCTGAGGCAAAGTCACATGACATTTTTTGTTGCGCATTGAGGGATTTATTTGGTAAATGTGTGTCCATCGTAGTTTATGCATACATCTAAAAAAAAAAAAAAAAAAAATTTCCATCCAGGACACCCAAAATCCAAATAGAAATGGGTGGATGGAAACATAGCTGGTGAAATGTACAAAGACTCATTAACAATTAAAACGCTTCCGAATTTCTTCTCGTCTGTGTCAGTCTCCTACGCCATTTACGCTGTAAATACAGTAAACACAGTAATTCTACATCCGAACGCCAGCTCCCCATTGGCCAGCTCCTGAGTCAGCATCAAACGCATGTGTGTGGTGATCATGTGACCAGCGTTGGCCAATGGCATTAAATCGCTGCACTGTATTTAGGAGACGTGAAGAAATTGTTGAATAAAGTTGCTGTTTTTGCACACAAAAACTATTCTTGTTGCTTCATAACATTAAGGTTGAACCACTGGAGTCACATGAACTATTTTAACGATGTCTTTACTACCTTTCTGGACCTTGAAAGTTTTAATTGTAATTGCGGTCTATGGAGGGGTCAGAGAGCTCTACATTAATATTACATTCTAATATTAAAGAATATTTCACATTTATTACCATTTTTACTGTATTTTTGAACAAATAATTGCAGCCATGTTTTTTTTTTTTTATCCTGCTAAGCCTAAACTTCTGATCAGTAGTGTAGAAGACCGTGAACTGCATCTGACCTGGCATATCCGATGATAAGGCTCCCGAACACCGTTCCGATCCCAGCCCCGGATCCAGCCACTCCCACGGTGGCAGCTCCCGCTCCGATGAACTTGGCGGCGGTGTCGATGTCGCGGGTCACGGCGCTGGTCTGGAAGCTCCTGAGGGCCTGAGTGAAGGCCGACTGAGGCAGGACAGCACCACTGACCTACAGGTGCAAGAGAGGGCTTACTTGACCTCTACACGACCCGAGTGTGTTCGGCCTGTCACCTATCATCCTTTAACAGCAATCGAGCTACAACATGGTGTCAGATGCAATGTGACAATCACATTTCTCACCAGAAGGAATAATTACTGAGTTTACGAGGAGCAGATAAGCATGACAATTTTTTTTAAATGCCATATAGGGTTAGGTCACCCCCCCAAAAAAAATTATAGGGATGCACGATATATCGTCCACCATATCGCTATCGGCCTATAAATGATCATTTTTTATGTTATCGTTTTCGGCCGATTAAAAAGATTTGGTCGATACATTAAAGTCGATAAATAATGGATAATTTCCTTCAGCTGATTCATGAAGTGAATCACTTCAAAAAGGAAAATACAGTTCAGTGCAACATGTACAGCACAAGTCTGTCATATAATATTCACATAAAATTATGAGAACATTATAATAGTGTGCTTGGGATATGGATTTGAATGGTGAGAAGTTTTTTTTTTAATCAGACTCTCAAATTCTAGAAAAATCTGGATTTAGATTTATCGGCCAATAAACCGGTCATCGGCTTTCAAATATAAATAATTATCGGCCAACATTTTCATATCGGTGCATCCCAAAAAAAAAAAAAAAAAAAAGTGTCATCGTTTACTCACCCACACGTCACTTCAAACCCATGAGACTTCGGTTCATCTTCGAAACACACATAAAGTTATTTCTAATGAAAGCTGAGAGGTTTTTGTCCCTCCAATGAAAGTCCGGGAAACCAAAACATAGAAGATCCATAAAGGCATTAGGGGTGTAACAGTACGCAAAAATCACGGTTCGGTACGTACCTCGGTTTTAAAGTCACGGTTCGGTTTATTTTCGGTACAGTAAGGGAAAGAAATGCAAACATTAAACTGCAGGTTGTTTATTACTATAAACTTTTTTTAACAATTTGTTTACACTTTTTTTAAACACTTTTTAATAAAATATAATAAAATATATATAAAATAAAAAAGAATAAGAAATAAAATACTGCTGCAAAGTTCTCCACTAAATAAAATACTCTCAGTCTCAAACCAATATCACATAATAAATTTAATGAAAAATATAAATAAATAACCATGATTACAGTGCAGCATTACCAATCCCAGCTTGTAGGCCTGCTCATATTTAAAAATTAAGACTGGGAAAAAAAATGAACTTTAATTGCACAATTTGCTGTAATTAATTGCAATTCCTCCAAGCTTGTAATCATCAATAATTAAACTTAGAATCACCTAATTAAATGAAACACCGGGGGAAAAAAGGAACAGAAAATAGCCCTATATTAAAATAACATTAAACATATATATCAATGTATTATTCTTTTTCAATAATCAATCAACAATCAATTTAAGATTTTTTTCCCATTTTTTTACTAATTATCAAAATAAAATATATTCCTACAAAGCTATTATTACCAGAGCATGTGATCAGAGCAGGTCATTTTACCATTGTTGCTAGCGTGACTATACCAGCTCAGCAAACAGAAGGCTACTACTGAGAAATGTCACCTTATTTGAGCGGACTTTGCTTTTCCAGTGCGTGATCGGTACATGATTGGAGTGTTTGGGCCGTTAACGACAGAGCAGAACGCGCAGCGCAAACACAGAGTCGAACATTGAGCAGAGAGCGCAGCGCGCAGACACACACACACACACACACACACACACACACGGAACGGAGAGTGCGGCGGCGCACACGGAGGCGGAGCGGAAAAGCTTTTTTTCGCCCAGCAGTCGATTTCATTGGTTTAGGTTACAGTGACGACGGGTAAAACTAAAACCAGACGGGCTCTGGTAAAACTTTAGAATCAGCTGCAGGGCGGGATTTGCGCTGAACGCGAAGGCTTCCGCCACTTAATATGTTCGTGTGGAAACACGAAAATGTACCTATGTTCCGCACACAAAATATTGCATTCAGTCATTCGGTACACACGTGCACCGAACCGAAAGCCCTGTACCGAAACGGTCCGGTACGAATACACGTACCGTTACACCCCTAAAAGGCATCATAAAATGAACCAATATGAATGTTCTTGGAAACATATATGATCACTTAAATGATGAACAGATTAAATTTACGATTAACCGAAGATGTATGGGCTTGGAATGACTTGAGGGCGAGTTCATCTTCACATGAACTATTCCTTTAACACGCTTGCAGTGGATCAGAGAAGCTCTAAATCAACAAATCAAGCTGATAAAGTTATATTTCATCTTTTGTCTCTGATGCCTTGTATGCCTAATCTCATCTACAAAGCAGGACCTTCAAGCCTGCAATAAAGAGTTATAATAAATGAAAGGAGCATGAAGGCAGGTTTGACAGTCACCTCGGGTTTGGCCTCTGGTCTGGAGAGCACAGCAGCGGAGAGCGGCCTGTACAGGGACCTGGAGCCCGCACGCACCTACAGCACAGAAAACACGGACCGTCAATACCAGGTTATAAGAGAACCACCTAGACAGCGGTCAAAAAAGGGGGTGAATTTGAAAGAAACAGTGTTGGACAGTTTTCTGAAAGGCATGTATGCTGGGAAAGGTCAAGTTCTGGCTCAAGGTTCACCACAAGAAGTTGTGCATTCAATGCTGACTATTATAAGACACCTTTATGATGATGCATTTATATTAGGAGCATTAAAGGGCCCCTATTATGGGTTTTCGAATATTCCCTTTCATGCAGTGTGTAATACAGATGTTTGTGAATGTAAATGTTCTGCAAAGTTGTAAAGTCGAAAGTGCACGATAAATAAAGTTATTGTCTCCCAAAAGAAAGAATCGACTATACGAGTCGTTTTTAATTCGAATTCGACTGCGTGACGCCTTTCGCGAAGCCCACAACACGTCATTTTACTGACCACAGCTTCTCAAGTCCAAAGCCGGATTCGCAATACGCTTGCTCATGAAAGATGGGTCGGTACTCGGTTTATTTGGACCAACTTGCTCCTCAGAATCACAACCTGTATGTATGATTAATTATTGATAATTTTATATTTTTTATAAAATATAAACAATAATGTATATATTTTCTACTGGTGTTCAAAATACTTCGTTTTGCGTTTTATATTGTGTAGGTCTCCAGCTAATATTTTGTTATAACATTAAATAATATTATATTCTCCCAATGTTTCATCATCGGACTCGCGCTCGGATTGATGTGGTAAAAACGATGCCATCGTTGCGGTCTCTTTACAGTGTGTAGAGCTGATGTTCAGTTA
The DNA here is from genome assembly GCA_022828995.1 of Vimba vimba. Lineage (NCBI taxonomy): Eukaryota > Metazoa > Chordata > Actinopteri > Cypriniformes > Leuciscidae > Vimba > Vimba vimba. The sequence continues at coordinate 35,686,609 of CM040823.1, forward strand.
TGCTAATGGACGTGTAGTTTCCAACAGGCGCTGTAAGCAGTCGACCAATCACAACAGACTTGGGTCATCTGACCAATCAGAGCAGAGCAGCTCACAGAGAGGAGGGATTTAGAGAGACGGATTCACCCGTTGAGTCGTTTGAGAATCAATGAAAAATGTGGTGATGTGCAGTGTATATCATGAGAAAATTAAAGTGTTTTTTGACCTTTGATGAATGAAAACCTGTTGTAGGAGACACACAAATTAAGGAGCCTTTAAAAGAGCATAATAGGGGCACTTTAAATAGTCTTCATTTATGACATATCCATTAAAACCGTAAACAAGTGTGTACTGGCGAGATAGTGCTCAATTTTTATTGCATAGCAGTTCACATTGTTGTCATACATGTCTCCAACCCTAATCAAACACACCTGAAGCAACCAATTAAGGTCTTCAGCATCACTTGAGGGTTGGAGATGAACTGTGCAGGACAGTCGATCGGCAGGAGCAGGATTGGGCACCCCTGCTCTACAGTGTCGGAAAAGTCGCATGAATTCCGATATGACGGTTCAGACTGATTATCAGTCCTGTATCAGATTTAGGAGCACATATGGAAATGGCCCAAAATAGAAATGAAAAGATCAGATTTCATGTGGTTTGTCGCTGTCATGAGAAAAAACAGATCTGACTCACAGGTGAGCAAAAAAACAAACAAACACTGATTTGGGCCACATTTACCTGTAGCCTAAACTGTCCTGTTCTCTTAAAGGGTTAGTTCACCCAAAAATGTAAATTCTGTCAGTAATCACTCTCCCTCATGTTGTTCCAACCCCGTAAGACTTTCGTTCATCTTCAGAACACAAATTAAGATATTTTTGATTAAATCTGAGAGCTGGATCACTCCTCCATAGGCTTCTATGTTATTGAAACTTGCCGGCCCAGAAAAGTTAGTAAAGACAATGTTTTAAATAGTCCAAGTGACTACAGTGGCTCAACCTTAAGTTTATCAAGCGACGAAAATACTTTTTGTGCGCAAAAAACAAAAATAACGACTTTATTCAACTATTCATTTACTTCTGTGTGGACCTCTGAGTGAGTTCACGTAGTGTAACAGCGCAGCGCTTCTGGGTCGTACGTCAGAACGTAGGCTCACTATTGGCCGACGCTGGTCATGTGTGTGATGCTGGCCAATAGTGAGCCTCCGTTCTGACGTACGACCCAGAAGCCGACAAGTTTCAATTACATAGCAGCCTATGAGTGAGACAGCTCTCAGACATCATCAAAAATATCTTAATTTGTGTTCTGAAGATGAACGAAAGTCTTACAGGGTTGGAACAACATAAGGGTGAGTAATTACTGACAGAATTTTCATTTTTGGGTGAACTAACCCTTTAAATGCTACAGGTTCAGTCCCACAACAGGACATACCGTGAAGGAGCTCCATTGTGCCCTTGATAAAGACAACCTTCATCTCGGGTTACACCAGGGGGACCGCCACTGAAATGCCTTACTCTAAGATACTTTGGAGGAAATCAACAAATAAAATTCAGCAAATAAAAATAAAAGCCCTTTGAGGTGATAGAAAGACAACTGACATCTTCATCACTGCAATACATAGGCTAACGTTACCAGACTATGTGGAATAACCACTTTCCACTAACACAGAAGACGGACCAGGTTAATGTCTTCATATCTAGCACAGCGTTTGACCTTACCGAACTCAAAACTTTGAGCCTAAAGCAAAAGGTCAAAGGTTATCTACAACAGCGCGTGACGTTTCACATTAACCCTTTTAAATCCGTCCAGGAATGAATGAATTACTGACGTCAAGTTCAACCCGCAGGCCGAACAGCAACAACAAAACACACAGTTAAACACACACACACACACTAACACTGAGTTACCAGCACTCACTCACTCACCAGGGCGGGTGTGGAGACGAACTTCGCGCAGGTGAACATGTTGAAATGTGAGTGATTTTGAGCGGCTTCTGCAAAGACAAAATACGAGGTCAGAGGAGATTTATAAGAAGAGCTTAAGAAATACAGCTGTCGTACGCCACAAACACGTCTCCTGACAATATCCCGATCAAACCCGCAACCCTGTGCTCATACAGACGGAGGATGAAGGATGGATGTAGATTTATCTGTTCGGAACGAACGCACTCACCGAAAGCAGAGGTCGAACCACTGGCTGCACTGCGCATGCGCACAACTGACTCTGCGTAATGACCCGGATGTTGGTGTGACGTCAACGCAAGGTCGTTGCTTTCGAGCTTTATTGGAAAGAGCTTCAGAGACAATCACACCAATGTAATATGGATGTATTAACAATAATTGCATTTTTGTTTAAAGATGGAAAGCAGCCTTTCAGAGCGTTTCATATACAGTGAAATATTTATTTATTTATTTAAAATGGCTTTAATTTTATATATATATATATATATATATATATATATATATATATATATATGTATATATATATATATATATATATATATATATATATATATATATATATATATATATATGTATATGTATATATATATTTTAATATTTAGCCTACAGAAAATACATAACAAATTACAAGCGGGCACACAAAAGGAAAAATATGCAAAATTAAATAAATAATATTTGATGTTCTCATAGCTTTTTTATTTGAGTATAGTTTCTTAAATTAATAGCAGCATAAAAAGTGTTACAGAACTTTGACTGCTTATAATAAAACATAAAATGAGTAATTGTTTAAAGAAAAAATATTTTGGTATACATAATTATGACCAGTGTTGGGTAAATTACTATAAAGAAGTATCTAATTACTTGCTACTAATTACATGTTTAACAGTTTAATTAGATTACTGTAGATTACTCTCTCTAAAAAGTATTGCATTGCTTAATAAAGTTGAACAACACGAGGATAGACACAACACTGCACTTTAATTCTTTCAAAGACACATTATACAATTGCATAAATTATTCTTGAATTAACCAAAGTATTTAAAGGGAGAAGGTTAAAAATATAACATACATTTTTACATATACGTTGGATTTTAATGGTAAATCTAGTGTTATATATGGGATTGTTCTAAAGTCCATACAGTATTTAATGCAATTACATCATAAGTAACTAATTCAATTACTAAAAAATTAAGAGTAATCACTTACTTTACTTTTTCAATGGAACCCAACACTATGTGTGGAGTATGACATAAACAGTTGAAATTATGATAAAAAGTTTAAATTGAGTCACAATAATGACAGGAATTCTGTAAAAATTAAATTAAAAAATCAGATTTTTTTTAAATGTCATATTTGTGACTAATTATGCCATAATTTCAACTTTTTATCTAATGATTATGATTTATCAAAGCACATCCCAACACTTTTTAATGTTGACTAAGTAATACTGCCCTAATTGTGTTCAATTTTATAGGCTGTATTAAAGATAAACAATCCAAACATAATCTAAACCATAAAGTGATTCAGATTATATCATGTAACAGAAGGACAGACACCAGGAACGCAGACTGATCAGAGTAATGAAGCAGAGGTAATATGGCAGACTTAAAGTTTCTTTCTTCTGCTGAACACAAAAGAAGATATTAAGAAGAATGTCGGTAACCAAACAGTTGATGGACCCCATTGACTAACATTACTATAGAAGTCAATGGGGACCAGCATCTCTTTGGTTACCGACATTCTTCAAAATATCTTCTTTTGTGTTCAGCAGAAGAAAGAAACTCATGCAGGTTTGAAACAACTTGAGGGAGAGTAAATGATGACAGAATTTTTATTTTTAAGTGAGCTATCCTATTCCAGTGACACTCGATGGCGTAGAGAGAGTTCAGCGTGACGGTAATCGCAGATAAAGAAAGAGTCAGGTAAATCCATACATAACATAGCCTACACAACATGGATCGACGAGACAAACCGGTGAGGGAATGGAATAGGGGAGTATATATATATATATATATATATATATATATATATATATATATATATATATATATATATATACTGTATATATATATATCCTTAATGAGCGGTGACAGGTGTAAGTATTCTGGTGCGAGTGAACGAGTTGGTTCTGGTGCTGATGGTTGAATCCGTGAATATCTCTGTTCAACAAAAAGAGAAAAAAATAATAATTGTGTAATCTGCCCATGTAAACCCTATAGGTTTCCTCTGGTCTCTCAGGCTCAGAGGTGCGATATAACACTGTCCCAGAGCAGCGTCTGCCGAAAGCTGTCCTGCTCTTCTTCATGCAGTATTTGTCTGGTTGAGTGATGAATGATGAATGGCTCGTGTGGAGGTTCAGGTAATGATGCACAGACGGCTCGAGCCTCAGGTGAGATGATCAGGGCAGGTGAGAGGGACTCTCACACACACACACACACACACACACACACACACTGAATGCTGTTAGAATATTATAAGACATGTTATGCTCTTTTATGTTAAAATCCAGCTTGTAATGTTGTTTATATGTCTATGTGGTGTTTTTAATATGCTTTAAGACAAACCATGTGTAAATTCATAAGTCGACAGCATTGCTGAGTATTTTCTCCTTAAAACTGCAGTGAACCAAAGACAGTCTCAAAAACACACTTTGAAATCGCTGGTGTTTCTGACGTCACAAACTACCTTGTAACCAATCAGATCAACGTGTGATCGTCAACCAGTGGATCTCTGAGCTGAGTGAGTGAGTGGAGGCGGGGCTCATTTGCATATTCATAGAACCACGTATACTTAATTAGGCAAGGGTGTAGAGTTACATTCAAGCTATTTTAAGGCGTGAAGAACTTTTTCTTTTTTTCTTTTTAAGGAAAAAACTGCCGTTTTGGTGATCAAAGATGAGTTTTAAGGGATACAGTTATTGACTACAGGGGGACTTGAAATATATTTGTTTAAAATAGGATGTTAAATGGCAGCTTTGCAGTTTATTCATGTTCTATCAATTAATATAAAACTCCTAGGCCCGATTTACAAACAGGGCTTGGGATTATGCTTTAGTTCAGTTAGGAGGATTAGTTCAATTTAGTTCAATTACTGGTGTTCATCTTGAGACAAAACAATGGCACTGATATATTGCGAGTTGCTTTCAGTTAAAACACCTCAAACATGCATTTTAATCCGACTAGACTTAAACCTTGTCTGTGAAACTGGCCATCAGAGAATTATATCTAATAATCTCATTCATCATAACCCATCGAAACCCATTTCTGCCATAAGAAAAAAATACTATTCCTTCGTAAATCATTAATCAAAATGATATTATGACACTCATAATTAAGTTGAAATAATGACTTTTTATCTCATAATTATGACTTTTTATGTTATAATAATGATTTTAATCTTATAATTAAGGCTGTTTTTACTAGCTGAAAGCAACTTGCAATATGTCAGTATCATTGTTTTGTCTCAAGACGCAGTAATGTGTTTTTTTTCTAGGCACGTTTATAAAAGCTATACTTAAATATCCTAATTGAACTAAAGTCTATGGCTTCATCTAAGTTTTCATCTCATAATTCCAACTTTGCACGTCATTATGGTTTACCATATCAAGTCTTCTTCACATGTGGCAGAAATGGTTTCTATATCTGTGTTGTCATTGACAAAATAAGTAATTTTATTTAAATGAAAAAGAACAAGAAAAAGAATAGAATTATAATTAGCCTACATTTCATGGTAACACTAACTATAACATTAACTATCAATGACCAATACATTTGTTACAGTATTTATTTCTTGTTAGCGTTAGTTAATAATTCACGAGTTCGTGTGAGCTCAAATCCTTTAAATAATATAACACTTTTAATTTTCATAATGTATCAGTATTAATAAATGTTTTAGAAGAGTTTTCATCGCTTACTCATGATAACTAATGCACTTAACTAATATCTACAAATGGAACCTTATTGTAAAGTGTTACCTAGTGTTAATAATGTTACAGGGTTAAGATTAACAAATTAAGATTAAGATAACTGAACAATGGCGTTATGGACTGTTTAATATCTCATGTTCAAGCAAATGGCAGAGCATTGCATTTTCATGCACAATTTTACTGTGTAATGCTCTGTAGAATGGGATGCTCCCGTTCCCCGTGTCCCCTTTCCACCAGAGGGGGTCAGTGAGCTTGAAGTGCCTCCTGCACCCTACTGCAATACACACACACACACACACACACACACACACACACTGTACCGCCACACTGCTCTTAGCTCTGTAGCATAGTATATAATCGATGCAAAGTGTGTTAGCTTTCTGTGTGTGTAGAATACAGGATGACATTAGCCAAAATGTGTAGTAAACAACAGAGTACAGTGTATCCCATCATGCAGTGCACTCAACTTGACCTTCTATTTCCTGCATGACGAATAAACCATAAAAAGTGATTGCATCTATCTGTCTTGAATCAATATTTCATCAAACTGTCAAGACATTTTTTTTATGAGATTAGATTAAAAGAACTGTTTTTATTTCCGTTGTAACTGCACTTGTTAAATTAAACATGCATGTAACGTCACAACAATATAACATAATTCTGTTTTTAATTTTTATATTGCTACTTCTTTAAACATAGTATGTTAATTGAAAATGCACTATAAACATTCATTGAAATTCATGTTAATATGCCTTTTACACTTTATTGTCATTGTTTCATGTAATTTTTTTTTACACAATTATTATAATTTATTTTTTAAAAAGGAGTACGGCCAAAATAGGCTAAACCGAGCAGAGTCGTGCTTTATGAGGACGCCTTTAAGACAGATTATTCACCAGGGAACTATATATGGATGTTTAATTGTCAGACTTGGTGTTATAGTCTCTCTCTTTCACTGTCACTGAGATCACGTTTATCCTCCGTTTACCCTCTTTATCACTTTCTTTAGTCTATATTCTCCATTCTTTATGGTCCTCTCAGCACTCCTCCTCATTCTCATGCTCGACTGTCTCTTTTTCTTCTTTACTACACTTCCCTTCCCCCTTCGGTGAGTTGAACATCTTGAGTGGGTGTATTTGCATGCGGCCCTCATCAGACAGCACACACTCTCGCACACACGGGCGGCTGATAAAAGGCATTGACCCCCTTAACCTTTATGAATTACAATTTGTGCCAGCAGCACATCCTGTCAGAGGAGTGGGCACCCATGGAGCTGTGTGTGTGTGTGTATGTGTATGTGTGTGTTGTGCAGTTGTTAGAGAGAAAAAAGGCTCGTGCAGGTTCTGGTCAACACCTTTGACAAGCTGTGAGAGGCGTTCAGCACGCTGACAGTGCCGGCAACAGAGAGAAACACTCACCCAACACACACACACACACACCATAATATGTGTGCTACATCAATACATAAAGACAGACACTGCACATGCAGATAGGCCACACACACACACACACGCACACACATACACACACACACACACACACACACATACACGCACGCACATTCAGAAAGAAGATTTTATAGGAGGGATTTTTAACATTGGAACCAATTTACATTAACCATTTGTTTCATGATATATAAAATATACAACATAAACACAATATTTCCATTACATAACCCTAAGAGGTTAAAATACTGCTGCAATTAGTTATCACAACTTAAATTTCATCATTAAAATAAATATAATAATGTGTTGTTTCAACTTAAAAAAGTAAGTGTTTGTGCTGCCTTAATTTTCATTTTAGTCAATTTGGATACATCTAAAAAAAAAAGCTAAATGATGAAGTTATTGATAAATATTTGCGACAATCAGAAATACAGCGAAAACGGCATTACTGTGTAATATAAATGCAATTTGAAATAGTTTTGTTAAAAATGTTTAGTTAAAATGTTTTCTATTTTAATACATTTGTTTAAACATTGTAGTTTATTACATATTCTGTATCTACATTGTAATTTATTCCAGTAATGGCAAAGCAGCAGCATCATTACTCCAGTCACATGTCATGTCACATGATCCTTCAGACATCAATCTTCATAATATTTTTTTGTGGAAACTGTTTACTATCATTTTTATTATTGTTTTTTGATGAAAGTTCAAAATAGCAGCATTTATTTGAAATAATCTTTAAAAAAAAATGTAACTGGCACTATTTTATCAATTTAATGCACCCTTGCTGAAGAAAAAATCTTACTGACCCCAAACATTATATTTTATTCAGTGTTGGGGGTAACACATTACAAGTAACTCGAGTTACGTAATCGGATTACTTTTTTCTAGTAACGTATTCTTTTAAATTTACAACAAAATACACCAAAACGTGTGGGCTCGGCTGCCTATAAAGCCATGCAGAAATGCCTATTTGTCAGATCTTTCGACCGAGGAGCGGGTTAGCACAGCTCACTTTAGGCAGCACAGTAGCACGGCAATCTACGCAATGCCTGTTCCTGTTATTTCAGGGAACCAAGGTCACGTTGAGTAACCATTAACGTTCCCTTTCGATATGGCTCACTTGCATTGCGTCAGTTATCTGATGCTCATAGGGAACTTAATCCAATAGACCCTTTTACAGTTGGTAAACATGGTGAAGTATTTGTGTGGGCGGGGCTTAGCTGGAGACAGAAAGATCCCTCTGGCCGATAGAGAAACCAAGCGTAAAGAGAAACTGAGGGCATATACATCTTTAGATGCCAATAACTATGTGCTGAATGGTCACGTACAAGACGTGTGGTACGATCCGCAGGACCAAGGCCAGACGACGACAATGTAAAGAGTGACGGTGCAATTATTTTATGTGAATATTTTCTTGACATAAAAATTTCAGATACAGCATATTCATTTTTTAACTATGTATTTGATTACCCTTTCTTACCAGGTTCTTCAAAAAGTCAAAAGTCAAATCAATCAAAACAACAATCATAGATGATTCACAAATAATCACAATCATAAAACATTATGCGATAAAATGTAAAATTGGAGCCTGTACTCCGTCGATTCTAGAACCCAACAACACAACAAGATGACATTTAATAATAATAATAGTAATTTAAGCTCCTTATTATGTAGTCGAATCTGTGCTGGTTTGTATTGGCCGCCTCCAGTTTTCACTCTGCCTCCAGCTAGCGCCGTGACATAACTGTGACATCGGCGCAAAAGGGGTCTATAGCGCTGTGCTACAAGCGCAGAACAGAAGCCGCTCTGCGAGCTGACAGCTAGGGGACACTCGACTGAGGGCCCTTAGACTAGCCGCACCAGGAGAGGCTACATAGACCATAAGCGTCTTAATCTGACAACACCCGTGCTTGTAGAGCGGGGATGTCCAGGTTGTAAAATCTAATGAAAGTGGATGGCGAGGACCAGGCGGCCGCCGCACAAATGTCCGTGATAGAAATTCTGCTGGACCAGGAGGAGGGCATTCCTCTGGTGGAGTGGGCCCTGTCCCCCAATGGGCATAACAAGTCAACAGACTTGTAAGCCAGCGCAATTTGCGTCCACAATCCATCTGGAAAGTCTTTACTTTGAGAAGAGTGTGAGGGCTGACAGTGCTATTACCATAGCCTTTCCTTAGCCTAAGGACAACTTTACAGTCTTTAGGACTGAACTCAAGAGACGAGGGCTCTACAGAGAGAGCCTGTAAGTCTCCAACTCGTTTGACTGACGCTCATGCTAGCAGAAGGGCAGTCTTTAGAGAGAGAGAGGACCCCCGGAGCGCCCTAAGGACTGTGGAGAGGTCCCAGGAGGGGGCAGAATTGTTTCCCAATAGACTGGCCGGCCACGGGGGCATGATTCGCTGCTATGGCCGGCACATAGGCCATAAGTGTGGACCGGGCGCGCCCACTGTCCAACATGTCCTGCAGAAATGTAAGAACTGTCACTGTATCGCATTCAGCGGGATCTACCTTCTGAGCTGAGCTCCAGCTCGAGAAAAGGACAATTTCTGGGCATATAGGCGCCTTGTAGAAGGGTCTTTCGCCTCTGTGATCGTTCTCATGACTCCTTGGGGAAGGCCTGACAGCTCCCGTCCAGAGGCCAAACATGCAGGATCCACAGCTCTGGATAGGGGTGGCATATCGACCCCTTCGCTTGGGAGAGAAGGTCTCTCCTCATTAGTATATAATCACAGTGCTTCTGACCGTAGCTGTACTCATTCTGGGAACCAGGGCTGGTTCTGCCAGTGTGGTGCCACCAGAAGGACCGCACACTTCCCGAATCGGACTGATGACCTGCGTAAGCAGGGCCACCGGAGGGAAGGCATGAAGTCATTGGCGGGGCCACCTAAGGACCAGCGTGTCCATTTCCTTCGAGAAAAACATTCGGCAGTGTAAGTTCTCTTCCGTTGCGAGAGATCCACATCTGCTCAACCAAACCGTCCGGGGGTGGAGTCTTCATTCACCTGGGGGAGTTCAGCTGCATGTCTGCTACTTCGTTTAAGGACTGAACCTCTCTCACTGAGCTGAGGTTCATCTGAGGGAGAAGACGGCTCGCCAATCTGTGCAGAGGGCGAGACCTGAGACTTCCTTGGTGTCCGATCGGACTAGGACATGATGGCCCCTGAGTACCAGGAGGAACTCTTCGAAGGCCAGCACTACCACCATCATTTCTAGGCGATTGATGTGCCAATTTGACATAGGATTGACACAATTTGCCCAATTTGCCCATGGCTATCTTGCTGTCTTGGTGTCCCAGCCTATAAAGGAGCTTAGTGTAGCTCTTTTCTTCAGTGCCGTCTACTGTAGAGAGAGCGGCTGAAGAAGAAGAGTGGACGTGCGCCACTCTTTAGTGAGTTCCTGGTGGACCTCCGGGAAGAAAGGTGCTGGTGGCGCCCGGCTGTGGGAACCATTCGTCGAGTCGGCTGCGGGCGGGCTCTTCTGGGGTCGACCAGTCTAAGCTGAGCTCCTCGATGGCCTTCGTGAGGACTCGCAATAAGCGAAGGATGTTCAGTGTGTAGTGTGCAGAGTTCGCACACTCTTCAGATTAAGATGCGGCCAGAGACATCGAATCCAGTTCTTCCTCAGATCCGCCAAATAAGACCATGCCACTCGTGCCAGATGAGGGGTGTTGATCTTCACGGGCTGAAATGCCATTTGTCTCTGAAATTCACAGACATGAACCAATCAGGCTTCAGAATTCAGAGAAAACAGGAGTTTTCCCCATAAGCGTCAGACAACTGACGCAATGCGAGTGAACCGTATCGAAAGGGAACTCAGGATATTACTCAAACCTGCAATAATTAAATGTTAAATTACACAAATACTTTATGCATTTAATCTCACTTGATTAACAATGTCTTTGCTGCTGACCGTCAATAATCCAATTCAACCTATTCACCTTATTCCGGAAGTAGCACTGGGTGGCGCCATCCGCGTAATCTCACTTCCTGGTTTAGCTACTTAGCGCTTTGTTTGCCCTGGTCCAATCTGTTATCTGTCTTGATATAAGTAGATAGACTAAAATATTATAGCCAAATGCGTTGGCCTATGGTTATTAACAACTGCTGCAACGTACTAAAGTACATTTCACTTAAAGCTTTTGAAACAATGCCACAATCAAATTATTTAATAGCTGTCTTTCTAATAGCTATTACTTAGTTATGAAGATGTGCACAAACACTACTACATGTAAAGTTTGAAACATTATTACACCACAGTTTGTTTGCTTAATCACCAGATACATTTGCAGTGTATAGCCAACAGATGAGAAAAAAATAGCCACGAACTGGTGTAGAAAGAAAGTAGAGCCTCAACTAGATGAACAAGAGGGTAACGTTAGCTTAGCTAACTGCTAGCTGCAATTTCTTATGGTTTGATCTCTAACACAAGAAATGGCTGTAAAATAAATCCAGCGACTGAATTCTAGAGGACCATAGCTTTCAAACAAGGTATAGCATGTGTATGTGTCCTGTAGTGAGACCATTACAACATTAGATGTTTGTGGCTAATGTAGGCTAAACAATACACATCGGCCGGGCTGCGATCAGACAGGCAGACGGGTCGTTTAAAAATTACCCCGAGAAACAGTGCATTGCTGTGCTGTTGGTACACACGCACATTTGGCACAAATTAGCTTATCTTATGTGACATTTTATCAGTGAGACTTCTCTGCAGTTCTCCTCGAAATTGAATGAGGGTCCGCTAAACCGGAAGTTGGTTTACAACGGAAGTACTGGACAGAAGTAAAAGTGGGCGGGGCGGAATAAGGTGAATAGGAATCAGCCAAAATGACATTAGATAAACATCACATTCACAAGTTGAACTTTCTACTCCTGCATCCTATTCTTCTGTGATCCAGAATGGCAGCAAATCAGGGGTTTGCTTGAGCGGTGCCCTCTATTGTACAGGCGTCAATTTGCATTTCCTTCAGCCTGAGGTTTATTCATTTCACTTTTGGTTTGAAAGGGCCTCTACATTTGCCAAAAATAGAACTTTTGTTTATATATTTTATCATTATTACTGTGTGTGTGTGTGTGTGTGTGTGTGTGTGTGTGTGTGTGTGTGTGTGTGTGTGTGTGTGTGTGTGTGTCACCCAGTGGCCCAGCTGGCTCTTTTCTCTGGCTGTGTGGTCTTAGCGAACATGATTCCTTCCTGTTTGAAGGGATTCAGAGATCTAAAGGTCATTAGTATTGTAGATATTGATTTTCTGAGCTGATCTATAACAGTACTGATCTGTGTCTGCCACATTCAGCTGAGATGAACAGAATAATCTCTTTCTCTCTGGTTTCTTTCCCTTTCTTTTTAATGAATAACATACATCATATACAATAAAAACAATATTTAACAATATATATAATATATAATTTCTTTGTGTGAACCATTAGTGTATGATTGAATGAACTGATAACACTTTAAAATATAAGGTTCTTGTTAACTTGTTAACAGTTAGCATGAGATAACAATGAAAAATGAATGTTCTTAAATTAACTAATGAACTAATGTTCTAAAGAATCTAGTTAAAGGGTTAGTTCACCCAAAAATGAAAATTCTGCTGTTAATTACTCAACCTCATGTTGTCCCAAAACAAGACCTTCGTTTATCTTCGAAACACAAATGAAGATCTTTTTAATAGAGATTTTTGACACTATTTACAGTATACACAACACTCAGATTTCTTTAAGTTCTGAAGATGAAAGAAACGAAAATCTTACGGGTTTGGAACGACATAAGGCAGAGTAAATTATGACAGAATTTTGTTGGGTGAACTATCCCTTTAAAGTTCATTTCAACAAAAGTTGTATCTGTCAATATTTTTTAGTAGACCTGAGCTAACATGAACTTACAGTGAACAGTTGTATTTCTATTCCCTAACACTGACAAACTGTAACACATGTATTGCTCCTTAATGTTAGTTAATCCATTAACTATGTTAACAAATGGGACCTTACTGTAAAGTTTTACTAATTAACTCAAATACAGCACTACATTGTAAAGTTGTTGTTTTTACTACTTTTACTTTTTACAAATTGGTGGAATTCTTTAATTGTTTTCGTGCCATGAGTTTATAATAAATTAATTAATAATAAAACGTTCTTTTATTATTAATTAAATTATGGGAACAAAAATGTAAGGGTTTGTGAAAGTCACTCTCTATCATGCAAGTTGCAACCATAAATTTGATTTTTTTTTGGTGTGATTTCAGAAATCCAGTTTGCATATTCTCACTTCATACTAAACAAAAAGTTGCCCCGTGTGTATCATCGCCTTCAACGAAAATTTTCCGTCATTGTCTGAATTTTTTTAGCAGTGATGGAAAAATCAGAAAGCTGTCCGTGATTTTGATATACGCTAGGCTAGGCCTACACTTACACTGAGGGTGATCTGATCAATGATTGTAAGTTGTAACTGTAATTCTTACCCTGTCCACTTGGTGGCGAGTGCGCTCTTGCAGACTATCAAGTTAATGGTTAACGAATGGCTTTTCTGAGTTATTGTTTACAAGCTGTCTTACTGACGTCTTTCTGCACTGATTGAGCGATTACATGAGAGACATACGGATTTGGGTAAGTTTGACTGTATCTTTCAAAATATTTCAACATGTTCATCCTTGTTTATTTCGCTCTGTAACGTAGTAAAGAGGATGATGCGTTCACTCGCTTGAACTGAGGCGCTAGTGATCTCTCGCGCCACATTAAAGAGCGGCAAAACGGTATTTATTGTTTGAATTTTGTGATAAAATGGACAGAATTTGAAAGCTGAGACTTTGTTTCATATCAAAAGTAATAAAGCACAAATCTTATTGCGATTTATTGTACAAACATTCATTGAAACCTAAAAAGTGAAGCACTATGTAAATAAATAAATAAATAAATACATAATCTAGCTCGCTTGTCCTGTAAGTTCGTGAATAAAAATGAAAATGTGAACAAAAACAGAGCCGATTAATTGGCGTATTATCATTAAAGTATGAAAATTAAAATGATGGGTAATAATAGATCAGGGATGGGCAACTTCGGTCCTGGAGGGCCACGTCCTAGAGTTTAGCTTCAACCCTAATCAAACACACCTGAACAAGCTAATCAAGGTCCTCAGGATTACTAGAAAATTACAGGCAGGTGATTTTTTCAGGGTTGGAGCTAAACTCTGTAGGACAGTGTCCCTCCAGGACCGAAGTTGCCCATCCCTGTAATAGATAATGACAAAATTTTTAAGACAAAACGCGACCTCTGCTCCCATAATACGTATTATTACTAATTATAAGGCACCATAGCATGTATACTTAACTCATAAATAAAAACTGATTTAATTAGTGTTGACAATGTTTAAATGAAACTGAAAAATGATTGCTTTGCCCAGTATGTGTGTGTTCTGTTTATTTTTAAGCTAAATAAAGTATGATCTTGTTGGCTTGGTAACATGGTAATATCAAAACTGCTAAGCCAGATTCCAAATTAGGGACTTATGAGGCTCCAAATCAGTCACTATGTTGCATCACTTTGTCAGTCAAGTTGAGGTTGTAGCAAAGGAGATGCATGACAGAGAAATTACAGGCAAAACTTTTAATAAATAAGGAGAATATACACAAGGAAATATAAATGCACTTAGCACGGGAAGAAAATTGACAAAGCACTGAACAGAACATGGATACACAGTGTTAACAATGGAAATTACTGATAGACAGGTGAACATAATCATTAAGGAGAAACAGAGATTTTTTTTTCTTTGAGTTTTCCACGTACAGACGACACCATTGTCAAAACGATCCTTATTCACACGGATCCATTAAAACGACTAAAAACATTGTATTCTGATGCCAGGCCGTTAGATGGTGACGAAACATTGACTGAACAAGTAATACGCATGTGCATCACGTTATGGTTTTCAAAAACTTGCACTTTGAAACCCGTTTTTCAAAAGTTTGCGTTTTCAGGCACCCAAAATTACAGGCCGTTGTCATGTAAATAAACGGCCATAACGCATAAAAAGGTTTACGTTTTTAGACAGTTGAAAACAATGTCGTGTAAACAGCCCCCAAAACTGAAAGGGTAAAGATGAAACCAAGAACAAAAACAAGACGATAGACATAACCCTGACAGTTTAAAATACATTTATTTTAAATCATTACGTTTTAATAATTATTTTGTCATGCTTTTAAGAAGTGCACTTATTTTGATTTGTTGACTAACATACTAAAGCACATGTAAAGTACTTGATTATAATTTTAACTGCAGTGTGTTATTGAATATTACATTTAAAGTTACTATTTTAAATGTATTAAATTGTGATTTTATCATTACAAATGTGAAATTAAAAATATATTTAAATACACAACAAACTAGTTTCAATAGAAATGTCGTTAAATGTCATTTTAATTTGCCATAAAAGTTTATCATAAATGGTTGTCTGTACATTCAGCAGAATAACCATTCTTCAAAGACAATAGAAGAAATTATAAAATTACATATAAAGATTTGCTTAAGTCCTACTTAAGTGGGTCAAAAAAGCACTTAAAAGTTCAGCTAATTGCATTTAATATACATTTTTCAATATTATACATTTTTATTTAATTTAAGTTAACATTAAGCGTTTGAAAACATTAATTTCACATTTAAGTCTACTTCTTTTTCACAAGGGCTGTAGGCCCCCTGTATAACAACTTTCCGTTTGTCTATAATGCAGTGCATTATAAATCACTGTAATCTAGCAGAATTTTACCCCAATGACACTGAAGCTTTGTAAAACAATCCACAAGCTCATAAATGAGTCTCCACAACTCAGAGAAAAACAGAGAGACAGCAATAGAACAGAGACGAGTCTGTTTATAGACATGAAAGATTCCCCTAGGAGCGATGAAATGTGTTTTTGACTGGAAACTAGAAATACTCAGGCATAATAATACGAATATCACAGAGTGAATCATCAAGCAAATCGATGCGCTGAATTCATTAAGCTTGAGCTCACCCAGGTGAAAAGAGAAAATGACCTGGAGAGGCAGAGAGGTGTTGTCACATGACCAGTGTGTGTGTGTGTGTGTGTGTGTGATGGGTAGGTTTAGGGGTAGGGTTAGTGTAAGCGGAGAGAATATACACTTTGTACAGTATAAAAACCATTACGTCTATGGAGAGTCCCCACAAAGATAGTAACCCAGACTGTGTGTGTGTGTGGGAATGCGTTTGACGTCGGGAGCCGAGCGATGATTGGTTTACAGATGTGCACTTCTCTTCTGGTCTCCAAGGTGAGCTGGATTTACGGCGGTGGAGTTTGATGGGAGAATTCTTCGCTGTTTAATCTCAGCCACTGCAGGCTGATTAGAAAAACCCCAGATAATGGAAGACACATGACCTCTGCGGTTCTCAACCAAGGGCTTATGATCGCATTAACACAGAAGTGCATAGAGATGGCTCTTCTGAAGAACCACGCCTGACACGAAAACACATGTGACCCTGGACCACAAAACCAGTCACATGGCTCAATTTTTGGAAATTGAGATGTAGACATCATCTGAAAGCTGTGAATAAATAAGCTTTCCATTGATGTATGGTCTGTTAGGATAGGACAATATTTTGGCCGAGATACAACTATCTGAAAATCTGGAATCTGAGGGTGCAAAAAAATCGAAACATTGAGAAAATCTCCTTTAAAGTTGTCCATTATGTTCGCGATTGTGCTGCATTCACTCACAAAAATAAATGTTTTATATATTTACGGTAGGAAATTTACATAATATCTTCATGGAACATGATCTTTACTTAATATCCTATGGGATAATTTTGACCCATACAATGTATTGTTGGCTATTGCCACAAATATACGCGTGCTACTTGTGACTGGTTATGTGATCCAGGGTCACATGCGTTTCAAATCCACATTCATGTCGTAATTGTAATTTCCCAACACTTCAGCGGCGGCTTCTTCAAACACACAGATTGGCTTTGCACTGAACCCTGGGTAGCGAGATCAGGTGTCATTAACATGTCAGTCACAGTAATAACCTGTCGAGCTTCTCTGATTTTTAATGGCCTGACCTAATGTCAGAGAGACAGCGTGAGGTGTGTGTGTGTGCGTGTGTGTGTAAGCCCTGTGCTGCAGAATGTCAGCAGCAGATGCCAAACTCAGCAAGTTCCGGAATGCTCAATTAGTCGCTTTTATAGGCCCCATTAATAAGCATTAATTTTCTCTCCCCAGATATGAGCAAGGCAGTCTGCTCAGGGCCGTTTGGCAGAAACACTGGGCTCTCACACAGACGTACTCTAAATCCTTCAATACCTCCAATAGTTCAAAGGCCACCACAAAACAGCATCACGTCTGTGAAATGAAGAACATGTCACAGAGCTGTTAAGAAACAAAAACTGGCCAGTTGTTGCGTCTAAAGATCTCTGGAGTGAGCTGGTCTCATGATTATGACTCGGGGCTGGTAATGCAAACGCTGATTTGATCCCAAGTGGTGTTGAACTGTGAACAAGAGAGAACATTTGCCGTTTTGTAGACCAAGAGAAACTTGATTTTACAAGACTTAAGAATGGAAATGACTCTGAGAAGGAGTTTATACTGTGCGTTTATGGTTGTTGCTTGTCATATTGTACAATTTGAGCCCACAATATTACGGGTTAAAGCCTATTTAGACACATTACCGTAAAAAAAAACAAATACAAATTTATTTTATTTTAATATGTTGTAAAATGTAATTTATTCCTGCGTTCAAAGCTGAATTTTCAGCATCATTACTCCAGTCTTCAGTGTCACATGATCCTTCAGAAATCATTCTGATATGATGATTAGATGTTGAAAAAACAGTTCTGATTATTATCAATGTTGAAAACAGTTAGCTTAAAAAAACGGCATTTATATATGCTGGTCCTTTACATGCAGTCTGCGAGTAATCATGTAAATAATACAATTATGGTAGCATATATATATTCATTTGTATATACATGGCCCAGGTGATGCACATGTGTAAAGGTCCTTGTACAAATTCTCATCCGAAATTTTCGCACTGTAAAAAAATAAAACCAACCTCACGTTGTGCCAATCACGTTTACACACGGCCTCCGAAACTTTCGTCCGTCATTAAAAAAATTCGATCGGGTTCGATGTTCTGCGTTTTTCGCATCCGTAGCAAGCATTTTGAGAGGCATACGGTGTGCAAGGACCTTAACTAGAAACTCTTTGAATAAGCCCATTGGCTCTTTCCACTGAAAGGCAGGACTTCCATCCCTAGAGCTGCCGTGTCTCTTCACGACCCACACCTGGCTTTAGTTTCGTCTCTTAGAATCTTAAATCTTTGTGTGAACCGGTGGCTGTGGCGGCAATCGCTATGGAAACATGTCCGATTTGGCCCCATTGGCCTCTTACATCACTTCTGATTCCATCTAGTTTTATGGCTCTGTCTATTCTGGCAACGTTTAAAGCCAACTCCCTTCACATTAATGCAAACAGAATGGAGAACACGGGTGGTCCAGAAAACATCAGTTCAGCGTCACCTCTTTTTAATCCGTCAGGCTGTCAAGACCTGCAACGGCGTGACCTCTCGTGACCTCTGAGCGTGAACACGCCGGACCACCCTTTGTTGTTGATGGCAGGAAGGCTCACCTGCGATCGGCCACCAGCCAAGAAATCGCTCGTTCTGTGATCCACTACCTGGTCTGAGCACGCACACATGCACACGAGTTGTGCTCATACTAATTCCTAACAAATGTGGCTGTTCTGGTCTTCGTCAAAGTCACTTCGCAGGCCTTTCATGAGCTCAGGTGAGTGCCCCATAAAGGCTTTTATTTCAGGCTTCAGGACAGATTTATGTAACAAGCAATTAGAAACATAGAAGGTCAGAAACTGCTGGGAGGCCTACGTATATAATGGATGCATACACTGAAGCAAAATTTGGTGTAGGAATTTGAACTAGGAATTTACTAGCATCAGTAAATTTCACAAATAATAACAAAGAAAGAAATGATATTGACTTAAACATGATTTGGAGTAGAATGACTGAAATAGATTTATTTTTTGTAAAACATACTCAGTGATCTTTGTTTTACAACTTCAAAAAACATTTTTTTCTCAGTGTATAAACTGTGGAAAAGGGAAAGAGCCTATTGGTCAAAAGCCAAAAATCAACTGCACAAAAGTACAGTGGATTCATTTATATGCATAAATACACCAAGCGCATTGATTTTCCACCTCGAAAATGGAAAACAGCAAGGAACACTTTTTAAATGAGATTCTCTACGCAATAATATTGAATAAATGAAAGCAATCTCTGTGTCAGACATAGGTGATTTTTACAATAACATCTGTATTAGGAATAATGTCTGTATTTGGCGGAAGTGGAATATAATTAATCCGGTGGTAAATAAAAAGCGCGTCTGCTCCAGCGAAAAAATTAAACACCAATCAAAGTCCATTTCTATCCTCATAATTCCTGATTGTCAGCAACACCTTTCCGCGCGTAGCATTTAGCCTGGTAACAAATCTCCGATTTTATTGACTGTCTCAATTTGTTGCCTTTCATATTTCATATTTATGGCTCTCCCCGACACAATCCTGTTTTTTAAATAGGTAACCGTGCCATTTCTGATATGTAGCATAATTTATTAGACGTGGAGGTATGAGAGTGCTGGTCTGAGACGCGGTCTAATTGATGGCAGGCGAGTCTGAGACTGTGCGAATCCTCGCAGAAAATCATCTCCCTCCTCCCGGCTCACTGTATCTATCTGTATTAAAGCACACAAACCTGGGCCCCCCCCCCTCCCCTCCCCTCCCCTCCCCTCCCCTCCCCTCCCCTCCCCTCACATAAGGTGAGCCATTAATCCAGGTTTAATTTTCTGAAACAAAAAAAATCAAGGATGTAATTAGCTTCCTATAAAAGTGGCGGTCAGATTGGCTCAGTATTTTTAGAGCGGGGAGCTGCACTATAGACATGCTTTATGTTGGCCGAGAGGGCTGTAAGTTATGGCGTGTCAGGTTTCTATGCATTCTAATTGAATGGAGACTGCTTAATGGCTGTGGAAATTCAGCTGCCTGATGCTCTGCTCCCCGGAGAGCCGTTTCGCCGCTAACACTCCACGCCACCATTAAACCTCAAAATGGGCCGATTTCACAGAAAAACAATAATAAAAACAGGATTGTGCTATTCAGGCAACTGCACATTCAACGCTGAGTTAACACCGACAAGTAAAGCCAGAGAAACATGGCGGCTGTCTGGCTACGGACGGTAATGCTAGCGCTTAGCCTAGCTTAGCAGCCTCAGTGATGCCAGGAATACAACTCCACCGCACAATCCACACATTTCTCACGTTAAATATGATGAGCAAAGTAATAGCATGTTCAGTGTCATCCATGTAAACCAAAGAAAACACAAACACTACCTGAAGTGTATCATAGTATAATGTGGTATTTTGAAAATGTGTCATGGTAATACATTTGAAATACTTTGTAAATACCATGGTTTATCAATAGGGTAAGCATTCAGTACATATGTATACATCACAGAATCACCATTAAAGAATAATCTACCATCTGAAATCATTACTGAACCATGGTCTCAAGACAGTACATTTTGTAAGTGTAAGAGTATGAAAAAAGACAGCGAACTGGTTTGATTTGGTCAAGGCTTAAATGTGAATGTACCACTGTCATTATTGGCTACAAACAAACAAACAAACAAACAAACAAACACATATCTTGAATCCAGTTGTAAACTATTGCTTCAGATTAAAATATCACTTACCCATTCTCAAATGTAATATATTTACATATATGAAACCTAATAGAAATTAACATATATATTAGCCCAGATATGTATGTTTGCGTATGTATAACTTTTTAACATATATGACTTGTAGACATAAACATAATCAAATATTTACTCACACACACACACACACACACACACACACACACACACACACACACACACACACACACACACACACACACACACACACACACAGTATATATATACTGTGTGTGTGTAGTGTGTGTAAATGTTTGTGTGTGTATGTATATATATATATATATATATATATATATGTATATATGCACCAGTATACTTTATATGTACGTACTATATCCATTATAATTTATTCAAGAACTAAAAAGAACTAAAAATCTGAGGAAAATCACAATTAAAAAACAAATCCATGGAACTCAATGTTGTTTTTAACAATATGAAAAGTCAGATTGAAATGAATTCACTGGATGACAATGTTTGTTCTAAAAGCAGAACTTACTATTTATCTTTGAGTTATGCTGTCCAGTCTCCTGATTAGTCTGTATTTGATTCTGCGGTTTCTTGACTTAAACCTTCCACTGCTTCAGTGACTTCAGGCTGCAGAAATGGTTTACCATAACCTCATTTTCAGTTTAAAGGCCATCCCAGCATTGCAGTCCTTTAAAAGGATATAGTTATTCGTCAAGCATAAATGGCCTACATTCTCCTTCTCAAATTGAATTTATTCCTTAAATTGTATTCACCCTTATTAAACTTGTACACTTGTCTGTGTATTTTTGCATGTGCACCAGAGTGAGTCAGTGTGTGTGTGTGTGTGTGTGTGTGTGTGTGTGTGTGTGTGTGTGTGTGTGTGTGTTGAGGCACCATGCTGAGAATGAAGCAGATGGCAGCATACAGCTCTCATGTGACTACAAAACTGTTTTCCATTGATACCACTAAAGGGGGAATCAAGGGGTTTCTTCTCCCGTTCCCTGTAAATCTCTTCCGTGTAGCCAGAGGTTTCACACTCTTCGCTTTTATTTCAGATGGACAGCCGTAGTGAAGAGAGAGAGAAAGCATTTATGACAGTTTTATCCCCTGTCCTCTGTCAGCAGCTGCGATAAGCAAAGCTAACATGCTCTAATTCCTGTAGATAGAATGACATTTTTTCAATTTGGCCTCAGAAACTGCCTCCATGATGAACGGCTGAGGGCCTCATTTCCTTAAACCATTTCTTCTTAACCTCTCCTGACAGTTTAGATATTGCCTACCTGGTAATTTGCTCGACAATAATTGTTAGGGAGAGATTTCCCTGTGCCTTTAACCGGCACTCTCACCTCCCTCTGTAGGTGACAAAATGCAATTACAGAAACGCGGATCCCAAGCAGCCAACATCAGTGCCCCGCTGGCATTAATGGAAAACCCGCATCTCACAGACACGATTCCCCACAAATAAAACTTTAATTAAAAGATCTGAAGGCATTTTATTGATTAACGGTGATTAAAGTGTACGGTTGGAGTTTGTTTTTTTTAGATGGATGTTTTGTCCCCCCTTGGATTTGCCTAATTGTCAGCGGTCTGTTTATTGATAAGACTCGTGTATGAATACAGATGCGAGCGCGCGCTGATGGAGAGATCAGTTATCGCGCGGCACCGGACCAGCTGTTGCTGCGCGCCCCCGCTGGGACCGCGCGTTTCACAGCCACCCCGGGCGCGCGCCACGCTTAATGCGCACGGTAACATCTCCACAACCTCCCTCAACAACAGTGTGAGTTTTACAGCCCATCGTGGAGCGCACACTTAGTCTCACACTTAAAACGTTAATCATCAGTCTAATTGCCGCAACTCTACTAATTTGGGTTGTAATCCTTCAGCAATTATATGTTATGCTCAATATCAGGTTTGTTCATTAATTAACAGGATTATTAACCTTTGCGTAGTGCCCATTTGGGATTTGGCCCTGCAATGTTGCCGTTGAAGTGCTGAAACTGAGAAGAAAACAAGTAATTTACTCATAATCAGTGGCGCGGCGGTGGTGAGGCTCTCCGCAGGCTGATGATCCCGGGGAACGGTACAAATAACTGACATAGACTGGCCCGAGCTAAATTAGGATTCATAGTGGGCTGACATCTCGTTACGACGACGGGGGGAGGGCAAAATGATGCCTGTACAAGGCTAGCGAACACGAGGGATGCGGGAGAGAGACAGGGAAGGAGAGAGAGGTGCTATGTCAATGACAAAGCAGTAATTAGAACAAGGCCCAATCAAATCTTTGAAACCGGGACATGTGACCTCTGACCCCCCGGGCAGCATCGGGTCAAAGGCTGCTGGAGGTAAAGGCCTGATGAGAAATCGCACTGGATGTTAGGGAGCGTTGAGGAGGGGGTGTTTGTGGGAGAGAGTGTTTGCCGGTCAGGGTGTATTGATTATGAGTTTGCAGAAGAGGAGGCTGTGGTTAGACTCGTCTGTTCATACGCGTTCTGTTCTCTTTCCATTATGGTTTAATACAAAATGGGAAAATAATGTAATTTTGCCTCAGACTATCTATATAATAAAATGCTATGAGACATATAATTGTTGCATTGTATCGAATAACGTATTGACTTATTTTTCTGTGGAATTTGGCTGTATTTATTATAATTGATTTATCCGTGCACATCATTATTTTTGTTAATTCATGTACCTCATGATCTTTAATCAAAATAACTCTTGCAGTACTTCTCTTCTCTTCTCTTCTCTTCTCTTCTCTTCTCTTCTCTTCTCTTCTCTTCTCTTCTCTTCTCTTCTCTTCTTTGAGGACGAGGGCGGGGCAACCTGTCAATCACTTGAGATCCACCAATAGCAAATCACAACCATCCAATCAATTCCCCATGACAAAATCAAGCCCCGCCCCACATTTGTTCTTTTTTTTGACACATTAGGGTAGAAAAGACTATCACAACTTCTGTTTCATATCGACTGACACATAACACTTAACGTATTTCTTATGTTGTTTATGTCAAAGATATTGTGTCCAATCAAAATTTTTGTTTGTACTAAAGGCTGGAATACACTAAACTACTTTGCAACTCTGAACAGATTTTAAAACACTAGGCATCACACACTTGCTGATATTGCAAATGGTTACAGAGAAAAACTGGGCATCAAACACTAAATGATCATTAAAGGATAACAGTCTTTCATATCATTTAATCCAAAGGCGACAAACTCTTGCAGAAATATGCACATTTTTGCTAGAACGCATGACTAATGAACACTAAAGTTGTTCTAAAATCATCTCAAAATATCAAACAGGTTTAATCTCTGACGACTGGATGGAATCATAACCTGAGGTTAATAAAGTCTGTGTCCATCGTCATTTGACAAAAATGTGCAGAATGACTGTGTTGTTCTGCATCTAGTGTCGACTCCTCCAACCCTCCTTCTCCAGCAAACTGCGTCAAAAATCTGGGCAAAAGTAATGTCTATATGTCTTGGTAGGGCATTCAGGGTGCTTCTGGAGGTTAGTCAAAAAGAGTCTGTGATAGTCTGATATCCTCACTTCTCAATATCCTATCTGAAATCCCAACTTTCCAAATGTATTTATTTCAGACAGACACACACACACACACACACACACACACACACACACACACACACACACACACACACACACACACACACACACACACACACACACACACACACACACACACACACACAGATGGTCCAATCAGCTGTAACTTAGCAACATCAGTTAATTGTGTGTGTATTGGTGGGTAGTGTGTGATGTGCTCGGGATAGATGGACAGATGTTATGATGGAGGCACTGCAGGGCTGCTGCAGTCTGTTTTCATTTCACAAAATAAAGATCCCTCAAAACCACTTTGACTCACTTCCAGCTTCAATTATAGGCTGTTAATTCCTCACCGAATGTAAAGTTGGAGTAAAGTTGAAAGCCCAACACCACCTTACTGCACTTTCCACAGTAACATAGAGCTGCTTTACCGCATTTGATGTGAGCCCACTTTTAGCATACTTAATAAAAAGAGTACTTATTACAGAAATATACTTCAAAATATACTGTATATATTTGCGAGAATATAAGTGTGAACCGAATGTAATGTTTTCAGACACTTGATTACATGTTATTCAGAGAATGAAAATGTGTTATAGTTTAAAATGATATTAAATGCAATTAGCTGAACTTTTGAGTGCGTTTTTGACCCACTTAAGTAAGACTTAAGTACATCTTTATATATAATTTCATGATTACTTCTAGAAATTCTGTGAAAGTGTATTTCCAAATTTACTGACAAGCATTTACGGGACATTAAAATATACTTTAATGTCATTTATATTCAAAATTGTTTGACATATATTTATATATTTTTTTAATTACACAATTGTAATGGATGAAGTTGCAGTCAAGTAATATTTAAAATGTTAATTTTAAATTTAATATTGAATAGCACACCACAGTTCAAATGACAATCAAGTACTTTACATGTGATTTAGGATGTTAGTCAATGCATTAAAAATAAGTGTATTGCACTTTTAAAGTAAATATACTTAAGTAAAACTTTTTTAATTTGACATTATTACAAAGTGTACTTTTTAAAACTGTACTTTAGTGTGTTAAGTACAGTTTCACAAGGGAGAACCACATGTAAGATACTATTTTCTAACATCCAATTAATGTAATAAAATAAGTTACTACATGTACTTACTATAGTAATAATAGTACATTATGCATACTTACAAGTAACTAAACCTAAACTAAACCGTAACTCTATAGTAAGTGCATGTGGTTAATTAATATTACTCAGTAAAATGTAACTGTTACATTAAAATAGTGTAACCAAGTTTTTTTTTAAAAACATTATATGTCTGTATTCCTAAAAAGATTGCCCGACCACAGAAGTTTTGACCTTCTTGATTGTATCCAACAATTAAAATGCAACAATTATTATTAAGTAATTCCTATTACAAAAAATATAAAACTTAATTTAGACATTTCCAGAATATTGTACTATCCAGAACATTTGTAAATGAAACTTTACTTTGACCTCTTGAAACTGACCATTGATTATCTGAAATGCTGACACCTCACTGACTAGCCTATTTGTTCATTAAGTTTAAGAGTTCATTAAGAGTTTCAGACCGTTTTTTGTACTCCAGTCGCGGCAGTGCCTTCAGCATGACACTGAGGACATCTGCTGCAAGTCCACAACATGCAAAGCAGAAGAGAGAAGCAAAGTGAGGAAAAAGTAAAATCAGAACGAATTACAAAGAAAGAGAAAGAGAGAGATAAGGTTAAAAATAGTTAGCGTCTGGCACAGTATGATTGAGCTTCCAGGGCTCTGAAAATTCACTCTAATTATTCAACGGTATCCCTCTGTCATCCTGGCCTCTGCATTCCTGCTCTGGCAAATCCGAGTCACTCCCACTATTATACATAATTCGGCTGCTTAATTGGCACGGATCGAGCAGAAAGTGGGCTGTGGAAAATCCTCTGAGACTCGCAGGGCCACATCTGAGTGGCTCCATCAGCGCGGCAGTCCCTGAGGTGAGAGAAGTCAGCAGATATTTCATCTGCCGGACTATCAAAGTGCTTCACCTCTGGAGCCTGATTCACTCTTCCACTGCGCGCGCGCGGATGCGAGAGCAAGTACTGACAGCATTATTTATAGCTGGAGAGGGAAGATGACGGATGTTAATGCCAGTGAGATTATGCGGTTGCTGCCATAACGATATGTTGGACTTGAGCGGAGAGGTTAACTTAACTAGTCATTTAAGTTATAAGTGGGCCACTGGCATGCGCGAAAGCAGCCTTCAGCCATTCCTCGCAGAGACACGGCGCGATACAAAGGCCAAAGAACGGCAAGACAAACTGTTTGTGTAACACATTAAAATAGATTCTAATGGCAGTCCCCAAAGACGCATACGTCTTATCTCAGATCTGGGGCTGTGAAAAGGTGCCAGGGAGCGAGTTTATTGCTAACCTTGGGTTCGTGAAGAGAGTCATTAAACAAAGGAAAAGTGTAACCTTGACCAGAGAGTGAGTCGCTATATATCTATACACACTTGCGCTCTTAGATGCGCTTTACCTAAAAACAGGATGTGTGACCGTGAAGACGGGGGGGAAAGATGTTTTTAGAGAAGATAAGTTCTTGCGCTGCTTCATGATGTCATGATTACATTCGGTTCAACCGAAGAGGTTCACGCCGTGCCAATACAGATAAGAATCCATTTTTAACACCTAACCCCTGTGAGAGGGTTCACTGTCCCAAGACATCAAATTTACTGCGGTGTCACGGGGCGCTGGTGGAGTGGGTGTCGTGCTGAACGTTGTATTGGAAGAACTTGAAGATTTGGATGTGGGGGGCATGGATTTAACTTCTTTACTACATTGTTGGAGTTTATTCATTGTCATTTGAGTTTATAATGTCTGAAGCTATAATTAGTGAACAGAACATCTGCCCAACCAGTTTCTAGCATGAGTGTTTTACATACTGCTGTTTTTTTTTTTTTGTCAGCTTATGCCATACGTTTCTGTCAGACGCTGAACACCATGCATTGCCTGCTAGTAGTTAATTATTATTAATGGTTAAACTTCTACCATTTTTTTTACCAAAATACAGTAGTATTCTGTCAAATCATGTCAACTGAACGCAAGCGCAAATGAGATCTTAGAGTGGGGTGGAGGGGAACATTTTCAGTGAATAACCTACATCTCTGTCCTGCACACAAACTATATGTATACCACTAAAAGGCATATGGGCCACATTTACAGGGATTTTTTGTGCTTTGTTTTTTATTTTTATTTTTTATTTTTATAAAAGATTGGTGAAAATCCTTCAAAACCATTTCTGTTCCATGGAGGAAATGCAGCAAACAGGTTGGTTGGGTAAAATATAGGGCTATTCACACCAAGGATGATAACTATAACAATAACTATAATGTTTTTATAATCATTCTAATTCTATGAGAATTGTGAAATCCACAACACAGCTATACCATTAATGACACAGAAAAATGATATTTTTGGAATTTCTTTCAGAAATTCATAGAAACCAATCAGAATCCACTTGACTTTAAAAGAGCTGTTGTTCTTTGTAAAGAAAATGATGAAAGCTATATAACAGCAGGTGTTTCTTTAAAAAGTCTAAAATCTGCCATATGAGCAGTTTTTCTCTGTCTAGATCTTTCCTGAATCCTGAGATATCTGACAATAAGCCAGAGGAACATGTGTAAGCAGTCTTTAGCTCTGTTCGTTTGGATTGAAACAGGCATACAGCAGTGATTTCTACTAAAGACTGGGCTGCTGCTGATCATGTGGCCACAGGTACAATAAATCCGTCAAATCAGCAGATCAAAGAGGGATTATAGGTAAACCACAGACATGAGTTGTGGCTGCTTCTACACACCATCACACATTCCTAAAGACACAAAGAATAAAAGTGAAAAGACAGTGTTGTTAAAGTGCATTTTTATTTTGGTCTAATCGAAAATCATGGTTTCTGGTTAAAAATGGGTTCATTTCAATGTTAAAATTGCCACTTTTTCGGGGTGAGCAAAAATGCACCATTTTTGTGTGTGTGTTCCTTTAAATGCAAATGAGCTGGTGCCTCCGGGAGAAGAGGGTGGAGCTTCAAGAGCTTGTGCTCCGCTGTCAGGATGCACTGACTGAAAATGTCAGAATCTCTCAGTAGCGGTATTCAGTTCGAACGAATTCAGTTCAGAGAATATGTGCTGGAACAGGTATAGTTTAGTTTAATTACGGTTATGTTGTCATCTTCTTTTTATCCACTACAAGCCTGCTGTAGCGGATGGTGCGGACCCCGTTCGAATGATGGCCAAAGCTTTACTGATGAGTTTTATGAAGTTTATTGTGCATCACACAAAACATGAAGAGTCCGTTGTCACTCCAGAAAATCACTGTAAGAGCTGAATAAACAGTACAAGAAGTGTGCATTAAAGTCATATCCATAAACTCCATCTCTCCCTTGCATTATCATCAACATACACAGCGAATTACACAGAAATACTAGTTACAACTAACAGTAAACAAATATTTACAGACTTTGTCTTTTCGGGGGTGCTTAACAAATTGGTGAAATTTATATCCGTAAAACACAATCCTGAAAAAATACACCTTCCACCAGTCCTCCACTCAGCTCCTTGGCTTTCACTTAAATACAGAAGGCATTCAAGATGGACAAGGGGAAAGTGGATGCAGTCTGCTTATGGCAAACACCCACCACCATTAAAGAGCTCATGCATTTCTTAGGTTTCTCCAATATCTTTCGTCACTTCATAAAAAAACTACAGTTCCAGTACTGCACGTCTCTCTTTATAGGCAAGTCCAGGTCTCTGTCTAAAAACTCTGATGCCATTCAAGCCATCCAACACCTCAAACAAGCTTTCACCTCTGCTCCACTGTTGATTTACCCTGATCCAGACAAGCTGTTTACGGTGGAAGTGGATGCTTCTACATCCTGCTGTGTTGTTGCAGCAGCAGGGGAAACCATCCCGACTCCATCCATGTGCCTTATTTTCCAAGAAACTTACCTCGGTGGAGCAAAACTACGACATTGTGAACCGTTGGTTGCTCGCCATCAAGCTGGCTTTGGAGGAATGGAGGCATTGGCAAGAGGGAGTCTGTCACCCTTTGTTTTCCTTACAGAGCATTGAAACTAAATTCCTCAACCCTAGACAGGCAAGATGGACTCTATTCTTCACTTGCTTTAATTTCATGATTTCCTATTGTCCATGGACAAATGTCAAGGCAGACACGCAGATTCTTACTCCAGAGGATGTCCCTGAACATCCAGAATCTGTCCTCCCATCAAGTCTAATTGTCAGCCCCATCCAGTGGTCCTTGGACAATAGAATCACAGAAACAACAGCCTCTGAACAAGCTCTACCGGGGTGTCCCCCAAACCGCATCTATGTACCCAGATCTCAACGTAACTCTCTGATGGAATCTGCACATTCTTTTGTGAGCATTGGCCACCTAGGGACCAATCAGACCCTCTCACTGCTACAAGCTTGGTTCTGGTGGCCAGGTATGGCACAGGACTTCAGAAGGTTCATCCAGGGATGTCAGGGATATGCCAATATCCCTCACCATCTGGTCAATTACTTTCTCTGCCCTTTCCACACAGACCTTGGTCATGCCTGGGAGTGGACTTCATCACCGACCTGGCTCCTTCAGATGGGTGTTTTGGTCAAAATTGACAGATTCTTCAAAGCCAGCCGTCTGGTTTCACTCAAATGTCTTCCCACCACCATGGAAACAGCAGAACTTATGTTTAACCATGTGTTTCACAACTTTATTATTATTTTTTTGTATCAGACAGAGGCCCACAATTCATCTCTCGTATTTGGAAGGCTTTCCCTCCTGGGTGTGACCATGAGCCATTCATCTGGATACCACCCTCAGACAAACGGGCAGACAGAAAGAAAGATCCAAGAAATTGCAAGAGTATCTGGGACGCAGCTCACCATATTCAGCAGGCAGTGCACCACCATAAGAGCCATGCCGATGCCCAGAGGACCAACACGAGCCTGGGCATAAGGTGTGGCTCTCAATGAGCGACTCTGCGCCTGCCCTGCAAAAAGTCAAATACAATAGTCCCTTCACAATTGTCAAACAAATAAATTCTGTTGCATAAGAACTCCACCTCCCACCACCTCACACTCCACACTACAGAATCCACCCCACCTTTCACGTGTCACAACACAAGCCTTACCACACTATTGTTTCTGATGTCTGAGAGCCTGGTCCCATAGACAAACACTCCCTGCTGTTGTACCTTGATGATGGTACACTATAAGATAAATCTTAGACTCTTAACGCCGTGTTGGTACTGTCACGGCTACACCGGAGTCTTTTTGTTGTTTATTTTTATTCCTCTATGAATCCAGCTTCTCTATTCCTATGTGGCAGAGCTGTTGCCAGGTGGTACGGTTTGCTGCTAATTCTTCCAGACATGAGGGATCAAGTTGACAATTTTCTCAGCGATGTTTTTAGTTGGTCTTTGTACCGCTTTTTCTGACTCCCTGCAGAACGGCGAACCTTATGGAGCTGACCGTAGAGAACTTGTCATGGCAATCTTGAGGTAGCCTAATAACATCCCCAAGCCAGCATAGTTGATGTTCCATGAGAGTGCCCTTCATGCTTTTGCAGTTTGACCTTGCAAGCACTTCAGAATGGGGTACAAAGTCAAAGCATGTAATCCCCAAGATTAGCTGCAAGAACCTTATATGGAAACTCTACAGCAACCTTAGGTGGCGGCTGTATATAACCCAGGATTCACAGCTGTAAACAAGAGTGGTGATGCAGACAGCTTTATACATGGTAACTTTGGTGTGCTATTGGAGGTGCTTGTTTTGAAAGACCTTACGGCTGCTATAGGTGTTCACAGCAGCAGCAAGGATAGTTTGCAGGTCTTGATGTTGGTCCTGATGTTGTTCACAACATTTTTCTTGCAGCTGTCTAACTGGGAAAAACATGTCCACTCTGGTTCTTCCTGATTTCTACAATTCCTCGATTTCTGAATTGTGGTTATTGTGTTTGATTAACTGATGATTTTATTCTATGAATTGGATTTTGAATTATTGTATTATTACCTGGTCAATAAGTTGTTACGTTTGAATTAATTCTGAATTACTCTGAGATTATTTTCCAGGGTTAAGTACATACTAGATCCCAATTTAGATAGAGTGTGAGGCACATCTGGTGGGATTCTAGATTCCTGACTAACTGCTTGATTTTAACTAAGTTGATATGCAGTCGCAAATAGGGAGCTAGATAAAAATACTAAGGTAATAGCGTTAAAGCAGCATTATCTTAATGTACTAGCCATAACCTCTGGTTATTGTTTGGGCTTTAACTAAGTTGTTATATGAACGACTGTAGGGGGCTACATGGGTACTTTTTAACAATAGCAAGCATGTTGCAGCATTGTTGAACTGCTTTAGCCATAACCTCTGGTTATCTATCAGACTGGCGAGTTTGTGATCATGAGATCCGCGTAAAAGAATGGCCGGCGTGAGACTCTGAGTGACATAGATTCCTAATGAACAAGTAAAATATAAATTAAAGAGTTAAATAGAATAATCAAACATTCACCGACATTTAATGATACTCGGATGTCATTAAAGGGGTCATATGATGCGATTTCTTGTTTTCCTTTTTCTTTAGTGTGTTATATAGCTGTTAGTGCTAGTATAAGATCTGCAGAGTTACAAAGCTCAGTGTCAAACCTAAAGAGATATTTTTTTATAAAAGTTAAGGCTCAGCCACGCCTTCTTAAAACGCTTCGTTCAAACACGCCTCCACAAATCTACGTCAGTATGTGGGGGCAGAGTTTCAGAACACCGCCCAAATGCATTATTGTTGCCACCGGCGCCGCCATGTCGTGCAGACACTGTTTTTCATTGCGAAAGGCAAACTACTTTGTTTGGCCTTCCAAAAGAGGACACAATTAGAAAACAGTGCTTAAGCTTTATTTACAACACTGTTCCAGAACAGTACGACCAAAATATTGGACTGTGTGCTGCGCATTTTTCGGAGGACTGTTTCCAGAACCTGGGAGAGTAGCTACAAGGCCGGCTGTGCACGAAGTCTGATTCTAAAAAGTGGGGCAATTCCATCTTTGCATGTACATTCTGGCGCTTCTGACTCAGTTTCTGACTGACACAACCTATAAGTATGTTTTCATATTTTAAGAATTTGCTACTGACTATTCAAACATGAGTTTTGAGCAGTATAGAGTAGTGCTTGCTTGTCATTTCTACGATCACAAATGCAGACATGGTTTTATGTTTACATAGTGTTCTCCCCCCGTAGCGCTGTGCGATGCGTAAAAAGACAGTATAAATCATTATAATCAGTAATTATGTCCCCAATGAAATAAAACCTTTCCAATCTGATACGATCTGGTTCAGTCGCGCTGGCAAAGTTGATCGATCAGCTTGGTCATCTGCTTTTTCCGGTTCAGATTCAGGCTTGAATTGATAAGGTACTACGACATTATTACGACATTACCTGTCATTTCTTTGGGAGCTGATGTTCCAAATATGGTAAGGGGCGTGACATTTCCATCATACGCTTAAGGTTTTTGGGCCAATCACAATGCACTAGATTGTATTTGCAAGTAATGGCTCGATATTTTTGTACAACACATACTATTTAATTTCACTGCCATAGACTTGGTCACCAGACTTGATAAAAAGCGTTACTGAAGTACAAGCAACAATAAATAAAATATATTTGCTTACCTGTCTATTAAAACACATGTGAGAGTCTCTGTCAAGTCTAAGTTTGTCGCGAAGCTCTCTCCATCTCGAAAACGCCACCCCAATATTGATCCTTGTTTTATTTCTCTGTTTTTCCCAAAGCCTGTTTGCCTCAGTTGATCTACGTTTGCGGGGTTTTTTTGTGGAATTTCTGTACTCGCCAATCAATAATCGTGGTCCAGGCAGTACGACACAACAGTGGTGTGCAAGATACCGTATCATAGATATATCTATACGTAGATTCCTCATTATGTATATATATATATATATATATATATATATATATATATATATAATATTTCTCTGGATTTACAAATCCTTGGGAATATTTGGGATAATGTAAGTACACAACTGCATGAAATATATCGCACATTGTACTTTTAAGTATGACCAAACGTTATGTTCAATTTGCAATTTAGCAAGTTGTCAGTCAGCTAGATTCCCCATGCTGGTGAAATGGTGGGGTTGTGTGGCGTTGTTCTGGAGGCGTGTAAAAGGCAGGTTTTAGGGTAGCGCTGCGGGTCTACTGGCCTGACAGTGGAAACGCTGCTTGATTTTGGCCACACGGCTTGAGGTACGAAGCTTTTGGCGCCACCCCGCACGCTGTTAGCCCTGGATCACACTGACCCGACAGTGGAAAAGTGGCTTTGTCCACTATTGGGTGGCTTTGGAGGTCCATTTCTGATGGTGTACAGATGGTGTACAGTATGTTGTATCAGAACACAGAATGGCCTCAAACTCTAATGCCCTCATACCTACCAAACGATGGAACGTATACCTTGTTGAAGTCGACTTTAACTTAGCACAATTCAGCTGCTTTTTGGTGGATTTCCTGAGATGCTCCCAAGCCACTTTGATGTGGAGCTTGGTAATAATCTAGCAGTGATCCATCCAGCATTCTGCACCTCTAATGGCCTGGGTCAACAAGACATCGCTAATATCAGCACATCTTGTCATAATATAATCAATCAGGTGCCAGTGTTTAGATCATTGCTGCATCCAAGATGTTTTATTTCTGGCTTTCTGCTAAAACAATGTGTTCGTAATAGTGAGTTCATGCTCTGTTAGCAGTCTTAGACTGTTTGCGTTTACCTACCCAACACCATGTCTACCCTTTACTTCACTCCACACTGTAAAAAAAATCCCGTCGTTTTTATGGAAAAAAACTGGCAGCTGTGGTTACCAGAACAATACTGTAAAAAACACATCAAACCGTAAACATACTTATGGAGTTACATGTAAATTTAACATTTTAAACATGTATATTTAACATTGGATTTCAGTAATATGATATAATGTTAATTTACCAACCTATTGAAGTATTAATATCTGTTTTGTACCATAGTATTACACTGACAAACCAACAATCTCAGCAGTAATGAGAGTAACATGATTAATCAAAGCTCATCACAAGTAGTTCTTCCACAAGAAAGTTAATATTAATATATGTAGAAGGTGCACAGTGTCATTCACACAAACATTAAACACCATCATGGTAACACACATGAAATTTTAAAAATACAATAAACATTAATTTAACAACATTAAATGTAACATAAAACCCTAATGTACATAACTGATTATAAAAAAAACTAAGAAAACTATGACGAAACAGTTATTTCAACAAAAATACATCAAATGTGAAGTGTCACGCAGGGAATTGTGGGAATGTCAATTTACGTTTTTTCACTGTAAATTATACACTGACTTGTTTGTTTTTACTTCCAAAAACTGTCAATTTAACTGTATTTTACAGTAAAAATGACATTAAATGTACCATTAGATTTATCACAGTTATTTACCGTATATAGTACGGAAACTTTCTGTTAACCAATTAACAGTTTTTCACTGTAGCATTTTTACAGTCTTTTACTGTTAAAATCACGCTCATTTTGTACAGTGCATGTATCGCTATTTCCTCCCACCCAGCATTGAAATCACCCAGAAGGAAAATCTTATCATTCCTAGGGATATGGTGAAGGGTGTCATCTAGTAGCTGATAGAATCAAGCCTTTACACTGTTGTTTGATGGCAATGTGGGCACATAAGCCCAGGGGAATTCGGAGGGTCATCAGTCTCTCACTTACTCCAATTGGTGTTTCAGTGAGACTGGGTAGAAGGCTGTTCTTGATTGCCATTCTTACACCATGCTGATGTCGGCCGCCAGACCTCCTCTCTCTTCTTTCAGCAAACCTTCATCGAGGAGCCTTGTCTTGCTAAGTGCAGGGATTTGTCAACATTCTGCAGTGGTGCACAGAAAAACACAGACATATCATAACTTATAATAAAAATGTAATTATTGATTATGATTAGTAATAAATTATTCTCAATATCATACGCATTTAATATTCAAACGATACAATTCTTCTATTTTCAGTGGTAAAAATTAAAGGTTCTCTAAGCGATGTCCCGCGTTATTTAGGCCAAAACATTTTTTGTCACATACAGCAAACATTTCCTCACTATCTGCTAGCTGTCTGTCCCCTGAACACACTGTAAAAAAACTGCGGTCTCTGTAGACACCCCAGTCTCCACAAACAGCAACAAAAACAAACTGGCCCAGCCTGGACCACGAAACATAACAAACAGTGTTCCAGCCATAAACCGACAAGAATGATTTGGGGGTGGGGGTTTCTGATGCAGAAAAGTTAGTTCATGCATTCATGACCTCGAGACTAGATTACTGTAATGCTTTATTAGCCGGTTGTCCTGCATCCTCAATAAACAAGCTACAGTTAGTCCAAAATGCCGCCGCTAGAGTTCTTACTAGATCAAGAAAATATGATCATATAACACCAATTTTATCATCACTGCATTGGTTACCTATAAAGTTCCGTATTAATTACAAGGTATTGCTACTGACGTATAAAGCCCTAAACGGCTTAGCTCCAGTCTATTTAACGGATCTTCTATCGCCCTATAATCCACCGCGCTCTTTAAGATCAATAAATTCGAGGCTTTTGGTCATACCTAGGATATCCAGATCCACCAAAGGAGGGAGAGCATTTTCACATTTAGCTCCAAAACTCTGGAATAGTCTTCCTGATACTGTTCGTTGCTCAGACTCGCTCTCCCAGTTTAAAACTAGATTAAAGACGCATCTCTTCAGCCAGGCATTCTTATAATACTTTTAATCTTACAGTTAAATCCGACCTCTAGTTCATAAACGCCAGAGGAGAACTGGCCCCCGACTGAGCCTGGGTTCTCCCAAGGTTTTTTTTCTCCATTAGGTCTCCTGATGGAGTTTTTCGGTTCCTTGCCACTGTTGCCTTTGGCTTGCTCAGTTGGGGATATTTGGGGATATTTAATTTAATTAATCAATCAACAATACTATTGATCAGCATTACCAAACGTGGACGTTTTCCACTAGAAATAAACATTGATGTATTATTTTAATTTAATACTGTAAAGCTGCTTTGATACAATCTGTATTGTGAAAAGCGCTATATAAATAAACTTGACTTGACTTGACTTGGGGGTGGGAGGGTTAGTGCGTGTGCACATGAAGGGGGGTGTGGGGAGTGGAGGAGAGAGAAGCATGAAGAGGGAAGTCAGCTAGAGGAGAGATGTCCTAGACAACGATTAACATTAAAAATGTATATTCTTTAGCATTTTGAGGAGGAGGGAGGGTCGAGCTAGCCTCCGTTTTGTTTGAAAATACATTGAACGTCAACAAGAAATTACGTCACCCAACATCGCTTAGAGCACCTTTAAGCAAATCCAGATCTTCAATCTACTTCCAGTGCAGAAACAAATTTAATCTTGGTCATAGCAAATATTTACACTCTAATCATAATCAAACCATAACCAGGAAAAAACACACACACCAATCACAAACAAAAAAGGCCCACATGTAACACTATCAAGATCTCAATAACATCCCACATTCCCAACCCATGGTGTACAGGATACACTTATCCTTACTGAAGCACAAACAAAAACTGTTCATCACAGACAGACGGTTGAATAAATATGACTGGAAAAGTGGAAAAGGAAAGAGAAAGACAACATTGTGATTGTTCACACGCAAATAATGACAGTTTTAAAGCTCACGAGAGGATGTGGATGAGGAAAAAGACAAAGTCAATGAACAGGACAGTACTAGAGATCAGAGGATCTTTATGAATGGGAGCATTTGTTTCCATCAGTGTCTGTCCCGTTTGTGGGCTAAATCACGTCAGAGCAGGAAATGTCTGTACAAGACAATATGCCAAATTGCAGCGTTTATACCCCTCTTCCTGCTGTAAAACACAACATTTGTGTGTGTGTGTGTGTGTGTGTGTGTGTGTGTGTGTGTGTGTGTGAATTTTCTCAGTGTTTTGAGAGAAACCAGACCTAGTAGCATTAGTAACACTGCACGAATTTAAGTTTCCTGTTTCAGTGCTTCTGTCCTAAAAGTCTGAATACAAAACATTATCACACACACACCCGGTAAAGAACATACCAGCCATTATAACTGGACAGGACATTAAGTAATAAAAATATGTACAAATATTAATATAACAAATATATATATAACAAATATAAACCAGGTTTACATGAAGAAAGTATGTACCCCCCCATAAATAAATAAATCTTACAATGTTTGCAATAGTGTCATCAGAGTTTTGTGTAAACCACTTTGTAGAAAAGAAACTATATATCCACAAGAGGAACTGTATTTTGATTTGCTTTCTAGGTTTTTTTCTGTGAATAATTAGTACTTAATGCTCTGATCACATTGTTAAATGCATCAGCTATTTTGTACAGTGTTTTCTGTTCAACTGTTTAGTTTTACAATAGTCTATTATTGTATCATTTATTTAAGATAACCCCGACTGTAAAGCACATACAAACAGTGACTGGTGAACTTGAAGCAAACAGTGACTTACAACTTTACATGACTATCAGGTGGTCTCTTCCTAAGTAGGAGGTTCATAGTCCGAATGTGCTGTTTTAAGGGGTGGTCACATTATTCTTTTCATTCCATTGACTTTTATTCATACGCATGCCAATGCGTCAGACCACAAAAGTTTGGTTAACTCTGAGCTACGAATGCGTATCACGTGAAGACGTGTGACCAGTAGAAGATTGATACGTCAAGGCATGACCTCTTGGCTGAATTAAAAGAACCATATTTTTGCTGTAAAGTCGAGTAGATTGTTTATTTTTTTACATTTTGAGTGTATTTCACTAAAAAACACTGGGTTAAAAACAACCCAAGGGCTGGGTAAATATAGGACAGAACACGTGTTGGGTTAATTTTACCCAGCAAATTGGGTTGTTGATTTAACCCAGCTGTCAGGTTTCGTACAAACGAAGCAGGCAAGAAGGTAAG
Organism: Vimba vimba; assembly: GCA_022828995.1. NCBI lineage: Eukaryota > Metazoa > Chordata > Actinopteri > Cypriniformes > Leuciscidae > Vimba > Vimba vimba. The sequence goes on from CM040823.1 coordinate 35,725,270, forward strand.
TTTGATATTTTAATAGCAGAATGGATCGGACACAGCGTGAAAGGTGAGTAAACAGGAAGTAGATAATTGGATGAAGCTTAACTGAATGATAACAAAGTCTCTCTTTCTCTTGCAGATGCAGATGATGAAGATGAAGATGGACTGAAGACAGGCTGAAGAAGATCGGGATCGATGGTAAGTATGCAGGTAGGTGAAGTAGAGAGTCTGTGTGTCATGAATAGACATGTATTGCCAAGACCAGACGAGGAGTGAAGGGAGAGTGCTGAATATAAAGGTGAGCTGGTGATGGGATCCAGGTGACGGTGATTACTACTTAGAGGAGAGAGAGGAGAGTGAGTGCAGGTGTGCGCCAAGGAGGATTCTGGGGAGTGTAGTGCAGAGACAGATGAGGAAGACAGACGGTGGATGTGACACCAGCATAGTTGATTCATTACTATAGTATTACTATACTATAATACTAGCTTTTTCTTACTAACTCCATAACCTGTCCATAAACAATCAGTGTACAGTTCTGAGAACATATTTTAACATTATACATATTTATATTCTGTATCCTTTTGAATAAAATCTTAAAATTTTATGCAAAGCATCAGGAGTTTCCATCACACGAAAAGATCGCCGCGACACTCGTTTAGGTGACTCACATCGTGCCCTGTATGTTGCTTTGCATATAATTAAACGATATAACGAGTTTATAGATCAAATAAAATGTATACAAACCTCTATTTTACCGAAGACATGCACCATTTTGACAGAGCTGCACTGCTCTCTCCTGAAGAGGTTGCAAAAAGCCCGCGATAAATAACTCAATCCCTGGGTTGTTACGTCTGACCCAGGAGCTGGGTAACACAATACCTACCATATACTGAAAAAATAACCCCCCAAAAATGACCCAAAAGGCTCAACCCAGGATTTGGGTAGAAAAAATAACCCAAGATGTTTTAGAGTGTATTGTTTGTTATATTGAATTCATGTTTTTAAAAAAGAAGTGTGACATCATATCACCACTGTTGCCGTGTCCAAAGAAATTTCCCATGCTCAAAGTCTAGTGCGACCGCGGTTTTACTCTACATAAGAGTGGTGCCTCCACGTGGTGGCTGCAATATTGAGATCACATGACCAGTCGAATATATCTCAATTTTATTTTGGTTACCCACCTATTATTGGACATCTTTGGTTGAAGAATACATTATGCATCTCATAATTCAACTGTGAATAGGGTATTTTTACAATTGCAATTGTAACTGAAAATATTTAACATTGTGGTGTGACATCCTTACCAATAGGTGTCAGTGTAAAATCCAAGACCACTGTTGTATTGGCCAGTGAAACATAAAAAGTCTGTCCCAATACCCACACTTACCGTTTTGGCCACTTGAGAGTGCCTGTATGCTACATGAATTAAGTGCGTAAGACTGTCCCAAGTGTGACTGTCCCAAAAATGTCCAAAACCCTGTGTCCTGAACTCACGCTAAATGAATGCACATTAAGGGGGATAATCAGTTTGAATGTAAACAAGTCAAGTCAAGTCAAGTCAAGTCACAGTGAGCTGCATTACACGCAGGATTACAAAGAAATCTCTAACATTAATTTTGGTCATGGCTTGTCTTGAAAAACTAAACACCAATTTGAGGGTCGTCGTAGGAGAAGTCACACTGCAGGACTGTGAGTCAAATCTTCTGACACCTCCAGAATTTCATCAGAGGTAAAATTTGATCGCAACGGTCATTAATCGGCTGTCGGTGAACATGTCAAACTAACTATCAAAGACTTCAGATTTTAGCCTGGGATCAGAGGATTCTTTTCGGATTTGCTAAATTTATCTCAGACAGGCCAAATCAAATCAAAACCAGGCCAAAATCTCACAGTGTGCACCCGGATTAAGTGCGTATCTATAGCATGAATTGTATTTATCGTGCAATTTATACGCAAAAAAGAGTTTTTACGTGCATATGATACGCACTTTATGGCGTGTAATACGCACGTACTCCACACCACTAATCCTACCCAAGGGGTTTACAGTGCGTATCTATTATGCGCTCTTTTTTGTGTATAAATTGCATGATAAATACAATTCATGCTATAGATACACATTTTCATGAGATCATGTTGGACTATCAGACATCTGAAAGACTCCGTGGATCTGTGTGTATAGTGTTGGCATTCAGGTGTCGAGCAGACAGTTATTGACAGCTGTCTGTGGAAGCTGTAATATAGAGGTGTTTTTGAAATGCACATCACTAACCTTGCAATTACAAGAAACAGCTGACAACAATGCCACTGCCAAGTGTGTTTCTTACACACAGAAACAACAAACCACAGCTGTCACCTGTCAGTCTCTCGCGTAGCCAGACCTTCGTCTGAGACCTAGGCCAGATTTACTAACAGTTTGCACCCGTGCAAACCCTTTTTTTGGCGCTAAAAACTACGTCAGGATTTAATAAAGACACACAGTGAAAAATTAATGCTGAAAAGGCATGGATGCAGTTATTTTTGCGGATGACCTTATTGCATCATTTGTAGAGTTTCCCTTTCAGATGCAAAATTTATGGGAGGAGTTTAAGACATGGTTTTTTGGGGCGGTAAATAATGGCGCAAACACCAGTAAATTGACTTGCACAAACCTTGGAGACGACGGAAAAACATATGGAGAGCATCGATCAGCTTTCGTTTTTGCTCTGACAGACGCAAGACCAGCCGAACGCTGTGTGTTAGAAATCAGGAATGCTGAGAGAACATTGTGCTTGGTATGTTTTTCCTCTTCAAACTTGGGTATCCAGCCGACAGTTTAAATCCCGTCTGGCTAGAGCTCTTCCCATAATGTTACTCATTAGTTCATCATTAGATCAGTAGACGGAGAGTAGACGGTGTTTTGTGGCTGTTCGAACACATTCGACCACATGAACGTTTAGACTACGAAAGTAATCAGGTCGATTCTGTTTTCAACTACTTCTGGAAGTGGTTGAAAGTGGACGAGCTCAAACATTTTACACCCCGTTTACACCAGTATTTAGCGTCGTCCACTCGTGATCCGATCGACCAAAACGCATCTAAATACCAGGAGTAAACAAGGCCTTTGAGTTTAAATGGCACCCCTGTCTGCGAGGTCAACTGCTGTTTGTTTCTGCTTATAAACTCCAAATTCACTAATACTATATTTGGAACTGTAAGAATTAATGTACTTTTATATGAAGCATTTGGTCTACATACTGAAAACAAAAAAGTCACTGTATACTGAAACATATGTAACAAGGTCAGTTGATAAGGGAAGGAGGAGACGGGAACCGGTTAACATTCAAAAGCTTTAATAATAAACAAACACAAAACGAATCTAATGGACGACTGCCACACACACATGAACAAAACATAACGTAAAGTCCAGGCCTGGTCCTCTCTCGTCCTTCACTGTCGTTTCCAATTCTCAAATCTTCATTTTCCTGAATAGACCTCTCATCATTCTTTTTCCTCTCCTCTCCTCTTTCTCCCACCTTTCAGCATTCAAAAATAATTGCATAGTTATCCTCAAATTAATGCCTAACTGTTTTACAACACACTGAGAGAAAAGGCCAAGCCAATTACTATTCTGCATTCACCTTACAGAAGAGGATATTATGCTAATGACCCTCCCTACATGAACATAAAAAGGCCTTTATTTCCTCCGACAGACTCTCTCTCTCTCTCTCTCTCTCTCTCTCTCTCTCTCTCTCTCTCTCTCTCTCTCTCTCTCATTAAATGCATTAAATCATAGAATCATTTTTTTTTTTTCAATCAGGGAAGGCTATCCAGACAGGCATAGATGTTCCACACATTATCTTTGGTAGTGACAGTAAAAATATCCCCGAGAATAAGGGTCAAGTGTGAACTTTGACTGAAGCAATGGTTGTAAGTGTGTGTTATACACATGTTCATTTTTCGCAAGCATATGTATGTGTGTGTGTGTGTTTGCTTGCTCTATGATTGGCCTATGTTGACACTTTCACACTTTTACACACACGTGGACACACATCTCCTCACTCTCCCACTGCAAGCACAAAGTGTTTATTAAACTGAGACCAGATGAACCACAAGAGCTTTCAGCCACATGCCTGCATTTAAAATAAACACATTAAAGAGTCACTAGATATTTATGAACACAACCTAAAATATAACCATAACCATAACCATAACCATAACCATGCAACGAAAAAAAAAAAAAACATTGACAACTAAATGTTTTACAATGGCTAAAATGAGAGCAGCATGTAAATAAAGTTGTGATGAAATGAAAGTAGCAACAGATCTTTTTTCTTCTGTATTGTGATGAATGTCCGAGTGTAACGGATAATTAAAAAGAAGAAAATGTAGTGCGGGGTCTTGTTGGTTGGATAATGAGATGTTTGTGAGCTTGCAGTCGATTGTGGAGGGGCGGGAACCCTCTGGTGTGCTTCGCGGTTCGGGTCAAAAATGAACAGATTTTTTTTTTTTGTTCAATGAAATGAAATGAATGTACTGTATTTTAGTTTGATATTTTTTATTTCATATTTTGTATTTTTAGGGGATTTACGGTACTAAATTATATTTACGCTGTATTTATAATCTATTTATTCACTTTTTGAGCATAGACCTGAAAATGAATTTCCAACTTAAACTGTGGTAAATTTTTTATTCTTTAGAGCACAGACTTAAGTTTGATCTGCTTTCAAAGACGACACTTGGCAGATTATTGCTGAAGTGAAAGGTTAAAAAAGTTACACAATTTTTACATTTATTGTTATGAAAAATGCACACAAATACCATTTTAATTTTTTATATGAAATATATATTTTCAAAAACACATTTTACTCTGAAACTGCAAGAAAATCAAAGCCATAAACCTAAACATGTTGTGTTCCAAATTTGAGCTTGATATCTCAAAAAAAAAGATCTATCAGTAAGATTGTGTTTGGCTGCAGTACCAAAAGTTTCCACTAGAAGAAATTCGTCTCCCATTCGTTTCCAATTCACTCATTTTTGACCGCGAGGAGTACAAGTGTGACTAATTTTTACAGGACCATTTAACCTTTTCGAATCATGTCCATGATTTTTTTTTTGTGTTCACATCGCACCTTTACCAAGTTTCGTACCATTCCGATGAAGTAAATTTTTTGAAAAACAAAACAAAACGTAACCTTTTTCGAAGAGCACCAGAGGGTTAAGCGCACCAAATGATTAAAGAAGGCTTGCATATATATGTCATAGAGAGAAGTCGTTTTCATCAGAAGATCCAGTTATGACATTTTTATTAAACATTACAAGGTCAGAATTTTTACATATACATGCATGAATAGTTCACAATAAGATCTATAACATTTATAAAACAGAAAATGTTTTCTTACTGTATGCACACAATACATACTGTATATAGTGTGTTCATAATACATTTTAGGATTTGTGCAATCACAGTATCACCCAGTTGTTGAGGTCCATCTTTTAACATGTTTTCGAGATTCTCCTCAGATGTTCATGGTTCTCAATCCAGACACATTACGTATTCAGATATTTAACATGGCTTCTGATGCACCTCAGCCTGACATTACTGGCGCCGAGACTTGCATGTTAAGTCCAGCATTAGCCAGATTCATTTCTCAGGGCGCAGACTGGCTGTCAGTGTGCTGTAATGAAGTCCAGCAGCTGATGAACCTGGAGATCACTCCAAACAACAGAGAACACAGCAGGATCATACATCCCATGTCATATTCAAACCATTCACCCGCCATTACGTCTGAGTCAATGACCTGAAGATGGATGCAAACCCACAGCAATCACAAACACATCACTGGAGTGAAGAGGAATACAACAGCTTTAGTCTTTTCTCGTCTTATGAACTTTTCTTGTTTTCAAGAAAAAAAAAAAAATGCTAATGAAACATATAAACAATGAATAATTCATGCGAGTAAACATTTTCCTCTATCTGAGAAGCTTATGCATAATTTATATGATAATTTCACAATATTTCAGTGTTTTAGACCGTTTCCTCACTCATACTGACCCAAATTTATCTGTTCATAATTCATACAGCATGCAGAGACATTTACTGTTGTCTCACTGTATCCTCCACATTCGGTGGCTTCAGTAAGAACTAGAATGCTGCAGACTAATCATACTCATGTTTCCCATAACTGGACTCAAATATATAAATATTAATTCGCAATCAGCAAATCACACAGTGTGCAGCACACCCTGAGTTTAAGCTGCATTATGCATCATTATAAGCTAACATGGGAGGGTGGATGGGCTTTATACTGCACAAATAGATTTATATGCAATGAGATATTTGTGCATTAGTGCATGCATGTGTTCGCATTTCACTGTGCTTTGCTGTACGTGTGTGTGTGTGTGTGTGAGTGTGTGTGTGTTTAAGGTTAAATAATTACAGATGGTTTTAGTTATCTTCACTCTGTAAGACTGTTCTCATTCGTTGCTTGAGGCAAAAAGTGTAGAAGGGTTGGAAATGTTTTATGGAATATAGATTATAAGTAGCATACAAAATATAGAAAAAAACAGTAACACTTTAGCTTACACTTTATTTTAAGGTGTCATTGTTATAGTGTAATTATATATTTAAGTACTGAGTAATATTAAGCAACTACATGTACTTACTATAGGGTTAGGGTAGGGTTAGGGTTAGTTGCATGTAATTATGCATAATTTACTGTTATTACTATGGTAAGTACATGTAACATATGTAACAAGGACACTGTAAAATAAAGTGTTACCCACTTTATTTTGATGCTTCCCAACAGACATTCTACTGACTGTAAGTAACTTTGACCCGAACATAACAGTCTATACAGTCTACTAATGACCCTAAAGTAGCTTCAAACTTACTTATAGTTAGTAGAATGTCTAAAGTGGACCATCGAAATAAGGTGTAACAAAATAAATAAATACATTTACACTTTATTTCGATTGTCCACTTCTACCTATAAGTAACTTTGCAACTACATGTCAACTAACTAGAGTATTGAAAACTGGTATTAGTACAGTAAGTTGACATGTAGTTGCAAAGTTACTTACGGAAGTGTAACCCTTTAACCTCATGCATTAAGAGACTTTTACGTGAGAAGCTATTGCGTATTTGCAATATTTATTTATTTATCTAATAAACAATATTCATACATTTTTTTGATTTTATATATTTGTCAAGGATGAAAAAAGAGGGGATTTATGTGATTATTGTTTTCAAAGCAATAAAAAATATTGAAGATTTTGTTTAACTTTTAAACAGCATTTTATTTAAAGTTCAAAAGAACAGCTATTTATTTATTCTATTTATTTGAAATAGAATATTTTATAACATTTTGAGTGTCTTTTCTGTCACTTTTGATCAATGTGTCCTTGCAGAAAAAAACAATGACTTTTCTTTCAATAAATACAATCAAAAATCTTACTGACTACAAACTTTTGAATGGGAGTGTGTGTAAACTGGGTCAATGATGGTTTAACAAAGTTGAAATGTGCAAAATTGTCTCTCTGTCAGAGTTTGGCAGCTTCTTCTCTCCCACAGTCTCCAGCTGTCCAGTCAAGTCACTCTCTCTCTCTCTCTCTCTCTCTCTCTCTCTCTCTCACCTTCTCTTGTTCAGATGCAGAAGTGTGTGGATGCTGTCCTCTGCCCTGATCAGACCTCGTCTGCTAACCGGATGATGATGATGAGAATGGGATCCAGAAGATTCCAGCAGACTGTTGATTATAACCGGATAATTTTAGTTTTGACATGTCACAGCATAAATGTGAGACATGTAGACAGTTGCACATTTGGTAGCACTTTATTTTACAGTGTCCTTGTTACGTATGTTACATGTTCTTACCATAGTAATAACAGTAAATTATGCATAATTACATGCAACGAACCCTCAACCAAACCCTAATCCTACCCTAACCCTAAAGTACATGTAGTTGCTTAATATTACTCAGTACTTAAAGGTACTCTATGTAACTTTTTCACTCTACTAAAGCATACAAATATCATAATATGTTTGCATATATTGAGTAAACATGCTAAGTTCACATACTCGTCTCTCTAAAAAAAAACAAAAAAACAACACTTCTACAGCCAGTTATTTTACTTTGAAATGTGCGTTTCCAGGCTGGAATGTGTGTTATTGGTCTGTGATACTGCACCTTGCAAATTTTCATTGTCCATTGCGCTCGTTCCTGTTGCGTGTCCTCAAACTGGCATCCCGTGTGAGCGCCGTCCAGTCTGAGGAGCAGGAGGCGGGAGGAACCACGATCGATATTTTGAATTGGACTGCAGTACCTATCTCGACCACTAGTTGTCATTCTCACAGACTGCACCTTTAAATATACAATTACACTGTAACAACGCCATCTTAAAATAAAGTGTAACTGCACATTTTAACTAAGACAATTTTCCTTGCAATGTGGTCACGTTTCCATTTGAATTTTAGTTTGAATGCACTGTTTAGTTTGAAGTTCGCAAATGCATAGGCTAAGCAATGTGTATTTGTGGGGTGATACGAATTGCATCCTAATACTTGGAAGAGTTATCCGTATTTCCAGTGCTGTCTCAATGTTCCTCGGTTGGCGCAGGAAATATGGCATCTTTGCTCATGGAGTTATGGAAGTTTTTGAGCAGTCACCTGAGCCATATGTGACTAAAATGGCATCTCAACAACACTATGTTTGCTGCGTCTGAAACCTGATAAATGCTGCCTTCTGAGGTCGCATTTCAAGATCAGAAGGAATCAAAGCACATCCGAATGCAATGTTAGCTTCACTTCCTGTCTCCTGAGATTCCTTCATCTGATCGATTTTTTTAAGGCAGCATAGATGCCTTTGATATCCAAGAATCCTGTGCTTTCCAGTCTGTGACAGTTGAGCTAGAAAAATAAAGATGGCGTCTGAAAGTTGCGGCTGGTCATCAGTTTGTGTGTAAAAGTACATTTTTGATCAACGTTTTCCAGTTATTTCTAGCAAGAAATTACTATTGTAGTCATTAAATATTCACTTAGTTTTCACCAAAGCTCGCTCTGTTTAGCTGTAGATCATTAAATTGTTACACTGCCTCAGAAGTCAGTCCGAAATCAGTTTCGTGAGGAACTTTCGTGCGCAGACGCTGAGTCATTGCCTGCAGGGCAGCGAGGCAACAAGTCACTACGTTTTCGGATGCAGCCGTTGTCTTCACGTGCTATCGTAATTATTGTAAATACGAGTTTCCTAGTTAAAAATTGGACATGAACATGAAAGTCGTATTCACCAAGCTCAGGGCTAATTTTGATACCCATCCCAGACAGCTACATGAATGCGTACTAGTGGGAGTGTTACGAATTGCATTCTAATACTTGGAAAAGTTATTCATATTTCCAGATCTGGCCCACATCTGGACCGTGTGGAATCCAAGTGTACCAGATGCAGGCCGGATCTGGGCCGACACTATGTTGCTGTCTGGGATGTTCCTGAGTTGGGCAGGGGAGAACGAATACTGCTGTTAATGATAGGCTATTCTTTATTATTTTTTTAGACAACGCTACATCACCTTGTCTTGTTGTTAAAGTAGTGCATATTTACAGGCCTACATGAACAATCATTTGGAGCGTAGCTAGGTCTATTGTAATTGAAAATAGCCCGTATTTGACCGGAAATCCATCAACAAGCTATCTAGATAGCGAGGTGATTGTTGATGGTTGTTAAAGAAAGGGACGCTAAATATCATTTTGGCTTTAATTCTCCCCAAAATAGGCAAGAAACTGGGTGCAGCTACTCAATGATTCATGTTCTTTCCGACTACAAAACACTTGAATGAGATCAGCTCGAAATAACGACTTCAGAAGTGGAAGTAGGAAATTTACGATAGCACGTGAAGAGCTCCGTCAAAGTAGCAGACAGGTCCAAAAACAAATTGGGCACTAATAAAACATCTTCTATAAAATAATAAATTTCCGCAATTTTCGTGGCGCTTTTGCAGGAATTTTATTTCGTCCAAATCCACGGCTGAATGTGTCAGGAAGAAGATGGTCCAGACGGCTTCTTCCAGCTGGCTCTGACTGACGGGACCGTGTATTTCCCCGCGCAAAGACGCGCGGACTCGAGCTTGCGTTGTTGCGTTTACGGTCTCAGATCTTCCGATAAAAGCATCAGCTATAAAACACGTGGAATGTAAATGACATTAAAACAACACTGCATCTGCAATTCTAGGAAATGTCATCTCATCCTTTTGATATCGTGCCTTACTATTTTCAAGTTCAGTGATGCTTTAAATGAACTAAAATAAATATAATTTAACACTAAGTGTGTAAATGTTTTAATTGTAAGCCTTTTCTGGCACTGTGCTCAGTGCTTTGCCACACTCCCTTGTGACAGAACTGTGTTCTGCCTGATTTTCCCCTCTGAAGAAGACCGTGGGCGCACTAATGTGATTAATAATGATGGTACAGGAGTGAAATTAATAGCTACTTAAGTAATTAGGCTGAGGAGAGCACTCATCATATTATTCATCTGCATGCTAACACTTCTCATTACACACACCTGAATGTCAATATTGCTTTCAGTTGTGCTTTTAAATAGAGAAATTAGTATTCTTCAGTATATTTAAAGGCTATGGAGTATAAGATGTGATCCTGTAATCCTCATACCAATATTTGCTGTTTGTGTTTCTTTTATGTAGTTATTATATTACTTCCATTTGATCCTGTTTTATGCATTATAGCCTATTTGAAAGATAGGCCTATATAAATAAATAAAATAATAATAATAATTAATATGATTAATGCTTGATAATTATCTTATCAACATATTTCTGAAAAAAAAATACTTTAATAAATGCACAATATTTAATATGGGAAAAGATAAAGGTCTTATTTTGTTGCAAAGACAGCAACAGTAAATTCATAAATGTATGAATCATTTGACGCGTTTCCTATATTTGTAATTATACAAACTATTTATAATTATACATTTTATGGTAACATTTATTTTACATTGTCCATGTAACAAATAAATGTAATTACTATAGTAGGCTAATAATTATGCATAGTTACATGCAACTAACCCTAAACCAAATCTTAACCATAACCCTAACTATATATATAGTTAGTGGGTTACATGTTAATTACTATTAGGCTACTTAGTGCTTATTTGTGTAACTATAGGCTACTTAAGGCCACCTTAAAATAAAGTGTAACACATTTTATTTATATTTCTGATGTTGAGTTCACATCAATGCGTCACTTCAATACAGTGTCATAACATTTGCACATATAAAGTCGCCGTAAAAATAATTATATAGGCTAATTCTAGTCCTTAATTTAGACTTTTAGCGAGGTCTAAATCATCGACGCTAACTTCAGCATACCTGATGTTTTCCTGAAAGAGATTCACCACGGCTCAGGTATACTCGTCCTGCCTGCAGTTCCTCTCTCAGCCTACAGGGGGCGCTAGAGCACCACAGAATCCAGGAGCGGGTGAGAGACTGACGGAGGCCCCGAGATGCGACTCCAGCTCGGGTAAACTAACACAACACATGCTCTGAGTGTTTGAGAGGTGGGTGGGTGTTTATAAGCTGTAAATAAGATCTGATATTCTGCGAGTAGCCTAGTCTCATATGTGTGGAGTTCGCACTGTGAGCGACAATTTATGAGTAGGCCTATTTTTTGCATGTGTGTATATAGACCTATGCATGCGCGAGCGTCTGATGAGGAGGCCAGAGAAGCATCTGAATTTTAATGATGTTGAAGATGATATTGTGTGTCCTTCAGCCTGTTATACTGACACAAGCTCTCCATAAATCATCATATAAGCCCATCGTAAAATCAATATCAAACTGCAACCTCAGCGCCGACGCACTCTCCGCCTCTCTCTCTCTCTCTCTCTCTCTCTCACACACACACACACAGCTGAAACTTTCGCCGTAATGCCGCTCGACCTATAGGTTAAGATCAGAGCGTGTTTAATTTGTTTTGTAATAGAGACTTTCTAATCCGTAATGAAATGTCTATTAGCCGGGCTTTGCTGGGAACATTGGTGATCAGCTCGTGAAACAGACACGGCAATTACGTGTGTGTGTGTTGTCCTGGAGTGAGTGAAGCCAGTTTATCCGCTCGATAATGTTAATCCAGTGAGGAGAGACCGCGCGTTTCAGACTCACGCAGGCTTTCTATCCCAGACGCGCTTTGATCTCGCTGTCCTGTGCTGGCCCTTCAACTGAACACACACACACACACACACACACACACACACACACACACACACACACACACACACACACACACACACACACACACACACACACACACACACACACACACAGTCAGACTCACACACACACACACACACACACACACACACACACACACACACACACACACACACACACACACACACACACACACAGTCAGACTCACACATACACGCGCGCACGTGCTTGCGAAAAATTAACGTTTACTTAGCTATGTAAATGGGGACATTTCATAGACAAAATGTGTTTTATACTGTCCAAATATTCTGTCCCCATTTTTAAAAACCTTTAATTAGCTACTTTATTTTTATACCAGTTTTACAAATGAGGACGTCCCTAAAGGCATGGTTTTGGGAGATTTTGTCAGGTTTTGGTCACTTCTGGGTACAAATTTGTCAACAAAATATAGTTAAGTAGGTACACACACACACACACACACACACACACACACACACACACACACACACACACACACACACACACACACACACACACACACACACAGGCAGGCACACACTTAGACTCCCATCACAAACACATACACACACACACACACACACACACACACACACACACACACACACACACACACACACACACACACAGATAGACAGATACACACACACACAAATAGTCCCATTAGCTCCATTATAATAGTAAACAGTTATGAAGGAGACCTGTTGCGCATGTGTTTACACTTGAGCCTGTAGCAAAATACCTCAGTAATGATCCTCCAATACCATGTTTTCCTTATGATACAAATATCTGGCATTAAAACAACATTTCACTGCACATGCAAAGTGTACAAGTTTATGATTCAACGTCAGTTTATCCTTTTTTACCTTAGAACAAAAACAACTGAAAAAAATAAATAAAAAAAAAATCAAGGAAACAAAATGTTATGGAAGAAACCATGGGGCTGTTTTTACTGTGATCCCTCCAACCAGCAATTCTGACATACAAAATACAGCATGTAAAAGACCCTGACGGGATCCAAACCACACACACACACACACTTTCAGGAGCCCATTTCTTCGCACAACCTGTGAGCCGTAAACAGCTTATGAAAGTCAAATGGAAATGTGGCATAATCTGACAAGTGGAGTCTGTGCTTCAAAAACAGCACTAACAATCCACACACACACACACACACACACACACACACACACACACACACACACACACAAAAACACACGCGCGCACACACACACACACACACACAAACACGCACACGCACACACACACACACACACACACACACACACACACACACACACACACACACACACACACGCACACACACACACACACACACACACACACACACATTGACTTACCTTTTCAGGTGCTTCAGTTAAGAATATATATAAAAAAATTGAAATAAAACTCTGCACACAGCACTGGACCCTCATTATGGTGTTTAGTGGCCTCTTCATCTGGATCCCATGCAGGAGAAGCAGAACGAGAGGAAAGGAGAGATCTGCTCTTTATTTGCTTCAGTGTATCATCAACACAGTTCATCTCCCGCTGAGACACTGAAGACCCAGCAGTCTCAGCTTACTTTCCCTGATCACAGGACAGACCCTGCTCTCAGCACCGCCGCCCCGGGACAGCACTTCTCTTACACAGAAACACTGTTCATCTATTAATGTATCATTTGTTCATTCATTCAGAAAAAAACATTGCATTATTGCAAAACATATAGAAATTACTAGTTTTTGTTTTTTCAGATTATTTCATATTTTTCACTCAATACTTTCTTGAAAAAAAAAATAGTGCTGGGCAACGATCAATCGTGATCCAAAATAAAAGTTTGTGTTTACATAATATATGTGTGTGTAGTGTATAATAACTATAATTATTTTGTATATATAAATGCACACACATGTATGTTTATATATATATATATATATATATAATATTTATGTGTGTGTATTTATATATACAAAATAATTATACACAGTACACACACATATTATGTAAACAATATTTTATTTTGGATGCGATTAATCACAATTAATTGTTGCCCAGCGCTAAAAATAAACTTTTAATGTAAAATTTTACAAAATATGAATATTTAAAAATACATGTTTTACATGAAAATATTAAGATGTTTATAGGCTACACATGTATTGTTGGTGTAAAAAATTATGGTCACACTTTATATTAGGTGTCCGACTAATATGTCCTTAAACAATAAACTAAATTAATTGTTAGGTTCAGTGTATTCCTTGTGTTGATGTTGTATTGTAAAGCACTTGAGCTGATATTGAGCTGATACAGGAGAGGTTAGCACAGGTTTGGTGTGTGTGTGTCGGTTTAAGGGTTAACAGGGAAGAGAAGGACAACATGGTCATTATAGATGGAATTACAGAAATTAATTACAGATCTAATTGCATGTATATTGTTTAAATATCAGTACAATGTAAAAACATGTATGTACACAAATGTATTTGTCAAATTATTAATTTTAATTTTACTACATAGTAGTTAAAGACACTTAATATAAAGTGGGATCAGATTTATGTTACTACTTTTTTTGTAACTGTTATGCCACTTGATATTTCTAAATAAAATAAATCAATAAATTAACTGTATTTAGAAACCAACATGAACATAAAGACAACGTTTATAAGAACTTAGGTGTTTTTTCTTAGCATTTTAAACTAGATTATAAATCATCTTGGACATCCTTAATTATCAATGATCTAATTATATATTATATTGATCATTTTCCAGTGGTGGAGTAACAATAAACTTAAAAACAAGTTAGACACACACACACACACACACACACACACACACACACACACACACACACACACACACACACACACACACACACACACACACACACACACACACACACACACACACACACACACCAGTTCCACACTCGGCATATCGTCCTCTTCTTTACGGGATCTTGCTGTACACCATCTTACACACATACACGAGTGTGTTTGGGCAGGGACACTGGTCTGGTGTCATCAGCAGTGCTGTAGTTCTGCTTATGTGACACACACAGGTAGTGTGTGAGGATCTTTCCTCATGTAACACACACTGTGCAAAGGGCAGAGCGTCTGTAGGGCAGGTCACACATCTGACAGCAAACCAGATCACACCTTCACCATATTTCATTCTTCTTCATCTGACTTTTAAGGATGTCTTTCTAGAAATAAAACACCTTGTTGGTTTTTTTACACACAACACGGCTTAACCTGCTCTGGCTTTTGTGTTAGAACCATCAGTAACTTACAACAAACAGCAAGACTGAGCAAGACCGAGAGAAAGACAGTAAAGCATGAGTGTGAGGATGACAGGGCGTCCCATGAGGCCGTGCGATGGGTGACCGGGGCTCTGTGTGTGTGTGTGTGTGTGGTTCTCCGGGATGAGTTTGTCAGTGTCCGGGGTCACACAAAGCGTGACCTCTCACTTCTGTCTCCACTGGAAAAAAGACACACACATCATACAACTGCTGAGTACCGCAAAAAACGACAAACTTCTCTCCGTCATGTTCACACACTGCCTTGAAATAGTTCTCTCCTTTGAGAAAAATAAATAAATTGAGAAATGATCTAACTTTTGTTAATATGACGTACTTATGAGGGATAATGTACAGTAAGCTGACAAACTGGATCACCATGAAGGGGTTTATTTTGCAATGATAATCTACTGACTGTATCTCACTTTATTACTTACTAACTACATACATGCATACTGTACATACATAAAAGCTTCAACTGCAATAATAATCTGTATTTTGGTGTGTGTGTGTGTTTATTGTGTCATTATTTAAACTTCTCTCTGTCACATTCACATACTGCCTTGAAATAGTTTTACCACATCCTTTTGTTCCTATGAGAGAGAAAAAAAAGAAATTTATTAACAAAAAGGATCTAATTTTTGTTAATATGATGTATATATGAGGGATAATGTACAGTAAACAGACAAATTGGATCACCATGATGTCACGTTGGTTTGGGTTTTGTTTTCACTTTCACATTTCATGTCTTTAATTGTGTAATTTATATAGTCAATGTTCCTGTCATGTGATTCCCTTTCCCCTGGTGTGTTCTTGCTATGTGCTCCCCTTGTGTCATTGGTTGATTTAGTCATGTGGTTTCTCAGTTCTGTTCTGTCATTGGTTTATTTTTTAATCATGTTCACAGGTGTGTCTTGTCAAGTCATTAGTCTTTGTGTTTATATTGACCTCATGTTTCCACAGTCTCTTGTCTTGTTCATGTAACCACTGTTTGGTGAGTGTTATGTCATGTTAAGGTATGCTTAGTCAAGTCTTTGTTTATTTTGTACACATTTATGTTAAATAAATACTGCACTTGGGTTCGTCAAGCTCGCCTCCAGTGGAATCATTACACATGAAGGGGTTTATTTTGCAATAATAATCTTCTGACTGTACATTAACTCACTTTATTACACTTACTTATGTACATACATAAGATGGGTAACACTTTATAATAAGGTTCATTAGTTAACATTAATTATTACATGGCTTGGTTGAATTCCAATGTAGAATGCGGTCAGTTATTTCTTGATAACGGAGCGCTGCGAAGTATAACACACCGTTGCCATGGAAAACAGAGCGTTGCTATGGACACGGAACGGACTATTTTCTTTAGGGGAAGCAATACAATCGTTTTTAAATCAATAAACTCCTTTTTAAATCATTATTTTGTGTCAAATTATTGATTTATTTTGTAGGTAGCCATGTAATAAGCGGGATAATGTAGAGTGAGGCGGTTGTTATAGCGAATACATTAATTAACTACCTTAGTTAACATGAACTAAGAATGAACAATACTCCTACAGCATTTACTAATCTTAGTTACTGTTAATTTCAACATTTACTAATACATTATTCAAATCAAAGGTTGTATTAGTTAACATTAGTTAATGCACTGTGAACTAACATGAACAAACAATGAATTTTATTATCTAACACTAACAAAGATTAATAGATACTGAAACAAACGTATTGATCATTGTTAGTTCACGTTCGTTAATACGTCAACTAATGAACCTTGTTGTAAAGTGTTACCATAAAAAGCTTCAATTGAAATTATAATCTGTATTTTGGAGTGTGTGTGTGTTGTATTGTGTCAGTATTTTGCAGCAGGGCTGCTCTACTTTTTCTCCAATACCACTGAGAAAAAATCCTGACCAGAAAAGCCAGAGTGTGTCCTTATGATGAGGCCGGCACACACTTACCTACGAAAAACTTTAAGAGAAAATATCAATCAGGAGGAAAGAATTACATTGACCTAAGCAGAGGGAGAGAGTGAAATGAAGCAGGATTTCAGCGATGGGCCGCTACATAACCTTCAGGAGGACTCTCTTTTTCATTAGAGAGGTGTCAGACGCTCAGCTTTAATACGCTCATCCCGGCTGTGAGGAGAGACCTGCCCCAGTCTCAGCACATAATGAACAGCCCAGTCACACTCAAATCAACACAACACATCACCAGCTCAACAGATAACTGCACTCAGAGCGTTTCCTCACACATTTATCTTATGTTCAATCTCCAGTAACTATGAGCTATATTCAACGTGCCATTTTCACAAGACCCTCACTGATCTATTATAATTACTTCCAAAATAAAGCCATGCATGATAAAGTAATGTAAATAGTAATCAATGCAGGACACTGATTCATTATTTAAATCTAACATTTTAATCTATTTAAAGGCACAGTATGTAAGCTAGAGGTCACTTATTCAAAACAATAATAAAGGCGTAGCTTGATGATGAAGTGTATGAGTGTGGAATCATGGGAGTTGTTGTCTTACCCTCCACAGCCGATGAGAAGCAATCTGACGGGACTCAGAAATCACGTTCATGGATGAGCAAATGTTTTAAAGCCTCCCTGTAGTCAATTATTTTATTATAACAACATGGATAAACAGTTCAAACGAAAGGACGATGTAGCAGCCCTAGTAGCGATGAGACTAGACGATGAATGAGTGTTTGGTAGTGATGGCAATTTCAAAACACTGCTTCATGAAGCTTCGAAACCTTTACGAATCTTTTCTTCCGAATCAATGGTTCGGAGCGTGTATCAAACTGCCAGAGTCACGTGATTACAGTAAATGAGGCAGTTGTGTCATAACTGTTTCGAAACACTTCGAAATTTCAATGGTTCACAGATGGGGGCGATGATCTGTCAACCCATGAATCATGAACAAGTGAACCAATGAACAAGTGTCTGTGGGTTTTACCTGATCTCTGATCAGTTTTATACATTTTGAGACGTTTTATTTAGACATTAGTATAATTAAAATTAATAATGGTAGTTAATAGTCTCTTATTGGCCTGTTAAGCTGAGCCATTCATAGAACAAAGAAAACAAACCCTGCCAATTGATAAACAAACATACAGACACTCGATAATCTCATTAGATGATTAGATAATTGCATTTGAAAGATTTTACTTTCAATAAAAAATTTGCAATACATTTGTAAAAGTTGTTTTTATGCATGGTTGTCCTGGGTTTTTGTTGCATTTTCACTGTTCTGACCTCTAGGGGTCACCGTGGAGACGGGTGTCGGATAGTTTCGAAGTCTCGACACAATACGGCACATTTGCTTCAACTGTTTCAGTGTTCAACGATGCCTCGATCTACTTAAATGGGGCAACTGATGAGGCTGATGGCAAACAGGTGTGGTGATTGAGCAGAGTGAGCAGGTGATAGCCAGGGAGGATTATGGGAAATGTAGTGTGCTGTGGTGACTGGTGAATGAGCATTGTGACATAAACACCTTTGTACAACCATTGGTTCATGGCGATTTCGTAATAGGTAGGCGTGCGTGAAGGCTCTGCCTTCTTTCATGTGGAAATCTCCTCTGGTTCATTTCTCCTGTTTAGTCCATCGAGGTCAGACATCTGTGAGTGAAAACATGAGCACACTACACAGACAGCAACATAGTGTCGGCCCAGATCCAATTCCACACGTATCAGAAGTGGGCTGGATGTCGGAAGTGGGCTGGAAGTCGGATGTTCGCTAACAGTATATTGCTGCTCACGTATTTTGAACTTCGTTTAACCCCTAAGCAAAGAACGAAAAAGAAACTTCGCCGTGAGTATACCGGGGCCTTTATGTCCAGTAGTTCGTCTTTGGTGAAACTGATAATGATATAAACACATAATGACTAAACACAGAACAAACAAACAAAAACACAGGGGCAGCCATTTGCGGTGCCATCTTGAATCAAAAAAATCACACAAAGAACAAAAAAGTTTTGGAAGAAAAAACTAATCTTTTGCAATCCTTTGTCTTGGTTATGTCAGCCAAAAGGAAAGATTTTGAAGTATTTTATTAGATTTTGATATCATAAAGAGAAACCGCTGACAGTAATTCTTGGGAATAATGTGCACTGGTGAATCATGCACTGTAATATGAGGAGGATGTATTAAGAGAGTAAACTTGGCCAGATTTAATTTTATGTTTAATTTAAAGTCACAGTAATTATCGGAATCAGATAAAGTATGAGACAATATTAGAGACCATCCAGAAATGGTGTTATAAACCTTAACTTTCTAATGTTTTATTATTTATTGAAATAACTAAACATTCATGATATTTATTTTGATTCTGTGACATCTTATACAAGTTTACAATGAGCTTGCAATGGTCTCATTGTTAAAGCAGGCGTTGTCTTAAGTGCTGCTCCAAGTGTAATGGTAACAGCTGTCCCAAACATTACATCTCACACAATCTGTTGGCTGTTGTTTGAATGAGCAGTACTAGACCACTTAAACAGCTGTGGCATAGAAGTCACTTTCTTTTATGACCAGATGCAAAATGCCTTTGGCAGAATGCTGGTAAATGCAAAATCAGAATATGCATGCTGATATCCTTACACAAAAGAAGTTTATTCAAGTGTGCTATTGGTATACTTCTTTTAAACTAAAAATATAATAAGAAACTATACTTTCAGTCTACTTTTTATGTACTTCTCAGAGATATACTTAAAATTACACATAAGTATACTTGACTTTACTTTGACCAAAGACTTTACATAAAAAAGGGACTTTGCTTATACTGACAGAAAAGTCTAATTTTGTACAAAAAGTACATTTGGCCTACTTGTACTCAATCTTTTGATCAAGATTTATCGAGATTTGATCATGTATAATTAAGTATTCTAGGTATATTTGGCGTGTAGGGGGGTGTCGAATGCACGTAAGGATGTATTTCTGCATCAGCATCTTGAACAGAAGCTTGTGAAGGGTGCGATTCAAGACGCGCAGATCCAAGATCAGTCGTAACCCACCGCCTTTCTTGGGCACAATGAAGTATGGGCTGTAGAACCCTGACTTCATAACAGCTGGAGGGACCGTCTCTATCGTGTCTTTTGCCAATAGGACTGCGATCTCCGCACGCAGGACAGGAGCATCCTTGTCTGCCACTCAGGTAATCCAGACGCTGCTGAACCTGGGGGGACGCTGGGCGAACTGAATCACATAGCCGGCATTGGCAAGACGTTGCATCGCTCACTGTCAACCCACACACTTTGTAACCCAGAGACTGAGGAAACTGCTCCTTCGCTGAGAATTAGGCTACCTTTGGCTGTGACATTAGCGGTGGAACAGAAATAAAGTCTGGGGAAAGGAGCGGTGCGTTCCCCATCTCCCGGAGAGCAGCTCCTTCCACCTCTGGGTTGCCCATCTCAGGGACATTTCTTCGGCCGCTTGGAGGACTTGGCGGGCACTGAGACGGACGGCTTAGCCTTCCTGCAGGGAGCTCGATGTGAAGACTGCTGCTGTGGCTGTCACGGATCAGATGTGGAGGACGCAGGGGGAAGTCCTCGGTGATGAGCGGGCAGGGGGGCAGACCCAGACAGACGGGCGTTGGCAGCAGCATCTCATCGGGGCTGGATGTGTTTAATCGCTTCTGTCTGCTTCTGTACTGGTGGGCAAAGTTCTCAACAGCGTCGCCGACGAGGCCGGCCTGGGAGATGGGGGAGTTAAGAAAGGGTACTTTGTCAACCTCCTTCATCACGGTCAGGTTCAGCCAGACATGGTGTTCCTGGACCACCAGCATGGACATCATCTGCCCAAGGGACTGGGCAGTGACTTTCGTCGACCTGAGGGCGAGGTCCATCGCTGTAAGCAGCTCCTGCATCAACTCTGGGTCAGAACCATCCTCATGCAGCTCTTTTTGTGCTTTGGTCTGATATACCTGCAGGAGGGCATAGGGTGCAGGGCAGAGGCGGCCTGTCCAGCGGCACTGTCAGGTCGGTCACGACAGGTCGGACTCCAACAACGCTATTCCCCCCGAAGGGGGCAGTGCAGCCGAATCTTCATCCCCAGAGGACTCAAGCCCACCCTCCGATGCAGCAATCGACATTCGGTCCTCTGCGGGAGCCCCGAATGAGATGCTGGGTCCCCCATGGGAAGGATCAGCAACAGCAGCTGAAAGCTCCACAGCCTGCGAAGTGAAAGAGGAGTGGGATTCACCTGGCGGAGGGCTCCCACTGTAATCCTCAGATCACCCTGTGTATTAACCGAAGTCGCTCTCTGCTGTACAGAAAGACCAGATCGGGGAATAGCAGAGGGGACTCCACCTTTTTCAAGGTCTCTCAGTCTTGATCTCAACATCGCAATGGTCATCTTCCCG
The DNA here is from genome assembly GCA_022828995.1 of Vimba vimba. Lineage (NCBI taxonomy): Eukaryota > Metazoa > Chordata > Actinopteri > Cypriniformes > Leuciscidae > Vimba > Vimba vimba. The sequence continues at coordinate 35,747,117 of CM040823.1, forward strand.
CAGTGGGTGCATGACTCATCAACCAACGCCACCTTAGTGTGCTTATGTCCCAGACACACGAGGCAGAGATCGTGGCTGTCAGACGGGGCCAGGAGATGACAGCATCCAGAAACACACGGGTGGAATGACGTCTTAAAAAAGACGCAACGTCACACCCGTGTTTACTCTTTTAGGGAAATTGCTCTTTAGATGTTGAAGTGCCAAGGGGAACAGTAACTGTGCACACACTCAGCAACCGCGACCTCCGCTGGAATGTGCCGTCACACCAACACAGGAACAGGATCCCTCTTGTTCTGATACTCTCTGAACGATGATTGAAGAGCAGAGTGAAACAATGGCTGCTCGGCTCTGAAGCGAAAGCTTAATATGTGAGTTTGCACGCTGCCTTATATACACAGAAGCGGGGAGTGACTTGCAATGCAAATCTAATTTGCCAGTGTGCATTGGCTTGTTCTGTTACCACTCGGAGGTGATTGGGCTCTCAGGCAAGATCCCCAATTCTATGTAACGTCGAACGTGAACGAATGACAGGGAACTAGATTCATCCACACAGTGCCAAAACACAACCAAAACAATCTACTTTCGCGAAATGCATGTCGTTTTGGATTTTACCCGCTAGAGGGCCAAAAGTTACCTAGCGTACCTTTAAGATTAGACTGAAATGATCAGTTACCTTAAAAAAACCCTCAAATGCTAATTTCTAACATAGTTTGTTTAAAGAGATGTGCTCACAAACAAGGTTGATTTTACCACACTTTACACTTACTTCTTCTGAATAGGAATCTCTCTGACTTCCTCCTTTGGGTGGGTCAAAAGTTTCTTGACACCGAATAGTCATTGTTGATGTTGGCTATAAGTACATGTGCTCGAACAAACTCATCGGACTGATGGGCGAAAAATTACGGATGTTTTGAATGATTATTGCAGTTTAGTTTAAATGCCCTTTTTGCACTAGGGAGGAAGTTTAGAGTTCTGAAAGTTTTTCAAAGTACGAAGAACTCAAGCGACTGAAGAAAATGTGATTCCTTGTGAAATTGAGTACAAGGTGGCACTCTCTGCTCACTCTAACTGCAGAACACAGCACGCAACTCCAAGTAGTAACACAGGTGTGTATCATCCCGCTTTCATATCGAGTAGCAGTGCTTCCTCCTCCTCCGCAATGCATTCTGTAACGCAGCGCTGTTAATTATCCTCGTTAGCGTCTGAGTCAGCAGCGCTAGGCTAACGAGCATTGGCTCTCATGATCTGTGCGTTTGAAAGTGATCTTCAGCAATAAAAACATGTCAGCCGACCCCTCACTGGAAAATTGCAAATTGGTGAATGTGCTGAGTGAGCGAGAACGTGTTTTCTTTGTGCTGACTGTGTGCAGGCCTGTGGTGATGGATGCTGGCTTGACACAGCCTCAGTGTTTGGGCTGTGGGAATAATGAGTTTCAGTGTCCCCTACGCCCAATATGCACAGACACCGAGAGCAGGAGGAGAACACTGTGGCTTTAATTAAGGCAGAGCTACACACACACACTGACCCAACATGATGGTGGCTCTTATTTCTGTCAGTAGTGAGTGGAGTTGTAGTCAGGTAGGGGCCGATCCTGCAAGACTCTTAATAAGGTGCTGTAATGTCAGGGTTGGTTGGCGCTTGCAGGATTTTACTCAGGGAAGATAGGACGATTCTTATTCTCACATTCATTAAAAGAACATGGCTTTTGCTGCCATTTGAACTCAAGTGTCCAGAATATCTTTATCTATAATATCTACACTACCAATTGTTTTATATCATATTAGAATAATAAATATCTGCAATTACCAATGATGAAAATGTACGTTAGCTGCACTCCACATTCCTCAATCCTTAATTAAATTATTATTGTATTTGTGCCTGTTGACATTTTATTGACAATTACTAAATAATATATTGATATAAAGAAAAGGTCACCACATATAAGCACCAACATACAACATCTTTAATTGCGAGTTCTAAGTAAGATTTTGAAAAGTGCCAACAAGCACATTGGGTAAAAATTTGATTGCATGAATCCCTAAACTTATGTATTAAACTCTGGCATTTAACTTATCAGACTTCTTCCTCACTGACCCTCTTTAGCATACTTTTAAAAAGAGTACTTATTACAGAAATAATACTTAAGTGTGAGCTGAATGCAATGTTTACAGACACTTAACTGCATGTTAATTGCTTTTAAATTAACTTAACATGCATTCATCTTTATATGTGGTTTCATAATTACTTCTATTGTCTTTTAAATATAGTTAAAGTAATGTTTAAATGCTGAATGTACTGACAAAATGTCATTTCTATTGAAACATGGATGTAATTACACATTTGCAATGATAATGTAGCAATTTATTATATTTAAAATGCAATAACTTATCAAATAATATTGAATAACACAGTGCAGGTAAAAAGTACTTTACATGTGCTTTATTATGTTAGTCACACATCAAAATAAGTGTACTTCTTTAAAGCATTATTAAAACATAATGATTTAAAATATGTTTATATTAAAACTTTTAATTTGACATTATTACAAAGTGCACTTTTTAAGTGCACTTAAGTGTGTCAAGAAACAGTAATGAAAGCGTACGCTCTTTAAGTACACTTAAGCGGCCTTTTATTTCATTAATAGTTTATCTGCAAGTATTCAGTCTTCTTAAAATATACCTTTAATCACTCACATTTTTTTTACAAAAGTTTTTTCACAATGTAGTAAAACTGAAATCTCTCATCTCTCAGTTATGGTGTTTAAAGGGAGTCTTTCAGATATATCTAACAGACAGATCTATGGCTATGCGCCTCAACTTTGTGACAGGTTTTTTTTTAGGTGAGTGCAGAGACAAATAGTCAATGTGATGAACACATCAGGGCAACAGTGAAGTCCTTCAGGGCTGAGAACCTTTCCCCATGTTATTACCCTTTGTTCCATGAGCTACTTTCTTCATTCATCTCTCTTTCCCCATCCCCGTCCATCATCTCTCCTCCTCTTTTACCATTCTCGGTTACTTCGTCCCTCACTTTGTTCTCTTCTTGTTTCATCCCTTTTATCTATGTCTACACAGTTAAGTGCATATCAGACTGCTGTGCTAATGTAGAAATGGAAGAAGAGAGACTATAATGAGAGAGAGAGAGAGAGAGAGAGGGGGACTCAGAGAGTGAGAGAGACGGGGACAGAGAGACACTGACTGGCAGAAATGGATAATTAGGACAGAAAGTTTCACTGCAGTTAGCGACACAGATCAAAGGAACAAGGACATTAAGTTCCATTGTAAAGTTTTTTCCCCCTAATTGCTCTTGGTCTTTTTAAACAGTGCTTACATTTAAGCTCTTGACACCTTGCTTTAACTGCACAAGGAACTTTGGCCTTCCAACGCTGCGTAAATGTCACAACGAGTCAGAATAAAGCCCATATACAATGCTATGTTGTATTCTATTATGGAGTCTTATTTAAATTAGTTATCATTATGAGTATGTCCTTTTCTCAGGGCACTTTAGAAAACAGTATTATTCCAGTACATGAAAGGTCAGAAGCACTAAATCATAGTGGTTGTCCTAAATTTTTTTAATTAGTAGCCATTTAACAGATAGCCTACTTGATCCGAGCTGATGATTTTGTATGATTTTGTACAAAAAAAGGTCCACCCCTAAACCTAACCCTCAGGGGGGTAAGCAGATCGTACGAAAATGTACGATTGAGATGGCACAAATTCATATGAATTTGCCACCAATTCGCTAAAATTAACGAATTTCTGAGAGAGTGTTGGAATCAGGGTTCTTTAGTTAACTAAAACTAAAACCAGAACAAATTTTCATTACTTGAAAAAAAAAAAAAAGTGAACACACTGAAAAAAAAAAAAATAAGGCAATCTATCACAATTAAAGACAACTGAAATACTAGTAAAGTATTTCACTAATAAAAATTAGTAAAGCCTGGGACATACCAAGCCTACGTCAAAGAACTAGCGGCGAAGAAAACAGACTGTTGTCGCCTCGTTCGACTGCATCTCGGCCAAAAAAACACGCTTGAACACACCAAAAGGACTAAAGGCGACTCAACTAACACGTGCGTTCTGCGTCTGCGTGTAAGAAAATATCTATATCAGCAGGTCTCAATAGTCCATTTTCGTCATTCAAAGAGGGAAACCGAAAATAGGACTGCAGATATACAAACAAAGCAGCATTTGCTTACCATTTAGAATATCAATCATGCTGATCACTTTCTTCATTCCAGTCGGCTCATGTTTTTATGAAAATTTTGTGCAGAATTCTCATATGATGTAAAATTATAACAACCTTCTGTACTATCTTGACTTCTTTGCTCATTTTTATCACTTTCACGTTTATTCTCGTGCACTGACTCGTTCGCTAAGCTGAACAGCCAGTCAGAGCACCGACGGCCAGACGCCAAAACCCAACGCCGTCCGACTGGAGCCAATGGAACACACCGAAAAAACGAAGCCTATCGACGCTCAAAAACGGCCCGACGTTGCCTGACGACTGACCGTCGGCATGGTGTGTCATGGCCTTAACAGGCAGTCTTTTCAGCTTTAAAATTCAACTAAAGGCATCTAAAGATTGTTTTGCATTTAGCATTGCAGGGGGCTACAATCCTTTTTCTTTCCTCTACTTTCATTGTGTTTGATTTTCAAAGCTAACTACATGATATGAACATTATTTTACATTATCTTAAAACAAGAGGCAAACATTTTGCCGATTTTACCCTGATAGGCAAATAAATTGCATACAAAAGTTGTAGTGAGATGCACATATACCTTACCTCACAACACAAATCTCAAACATGGTGATGATCAGCACAAGTTAATTCAGGAAAAATATGAACTCTGGACCATATGACAGCTAAACAAAACACTAATAAAACTACAAAAACAGGCAAGAAAATTATTAAAACTTTAACTGAAATTACAATGAAATGAAATGTTTTGGGGTTACAAGTGTCTGTTAAATGACTAGACTCTCTCTCTCTCTCTCTCTCTCTCTCTCTCTCTCTCTCTCTCTCTCTCTCTCTCTCTCTCTCTCTCTCTCTATATATATATATATATATATATATGATTGATATTCAAAACTATTAATAAAAAACCTACAATATTATGTCAGTGATACTAAAATAACATATGATACAGTTGTGATGACTCATGGCCGGCTCCTTCCAAATACAAGCCCCGAGCTTTAACCACTATGCCATACTACCTCAATAATGAATTATTATAGGGGTAATTTTTTTTTTTTTTTATCCCTTATGGAGGAAAATGGTACCTTAATCTATTTGTCTCCTACCTGACATTTGAGCTTTAGAAGTAGTCACCTTGAAAATCCAATTTATATTTATATTCACCACATGAATTTTTATATTCTTATTCATCACATGAAGATCCCAAAGCCCTTCTCAAATCACTTGTGTTACATTTAAATGTGGTGCGTTTATGAAGACAAGTGCGATGTCATTGACACCAATCCCCATTGTCAACCTAAACATCACTCTGTTCCTCAATAAAAACTATCATATGGCTTCAGGAACTGGAATGCACTGAAACAATACACAGGTTGTGTGGACAATTTTTTAGCTTGATAATGTAGTCACTAGTATATATGGAGCTGTGTGAACATCTCTTTTTTTATTATTGTGTTGCACAGAAGAGAGTCAGTCGTGTTTGGAATGATACAATATGATATAATTTTTATTTTTGGCCGCTCTATTCTTTTAAAACACAGTAACAGTCAGTTTATCTGGTGGATATTACATTGAAGTTTATAATAGTGGTTCATATTCTGATTAAAATGACACTGCTACTTTTAAGTACCATCAAGAGCTCTGAAACAGAGACGCTGATGAGCAAGAGTTATTCTGGTCAGTTAAATCATTGTCCTGTTGCCTATTATGGCTTTAAGACTCTGAATCATTACATTGTTTCAGCTAATACCCAATATTGAACCAGCAATCATTTTACCGAGGTCAAACTCAAAATCTATCCCTGTTTATCTGTTTGCAAATGACAGACTCTTTCCTGCCAGCTCTGACTTGAACCAATTTAATTATGGCTCGTTAAGGTGCTGAGCGCTTAGCACAAGCCTATCGACAAGCGGGAAGGACACGCTAATTAAAGGCCATTTAAATGTTTATCCCGGAGCAGTAATGGAGAGACACTTATCATTTAAATGCTGTTTGGAGCATAACCCTCTCTCTCCCTATACAAGGACATGTGGGAATGAATCCCTGTGGAATTACTAATGCAGTGGGAGGACATGCTTGTCAGGTTCACGGTTAACGACACCTGCATATTACAGACTTCATGATGTTCTGGACAATGAAAGGAAGTAAAAGAAAAACAATGCTGGTTACATGGTTATCTGATGGCATTGTGCAATCCCTAGAAAACGCTGTTCTACATTTCTTTCTGATCCAGACTGGTGATGTGACTGCGCTCATAAACAGGTTTATGCTTGTATAGGCTCAATGGGAGTGATTAAGCGTTGATTAATCAGTTCTTCTGTAGGTCAGGTAATCCTCAGTCACGCTGAAAAGTAGATGTGTAACATGTGATTACAGCATATATGATTTATTGATTTTTCTCATATTTTTCTCACACTTTTTATTGGAAATAATTAATCACACTTATATTGACAGCCCTCATAATAATATCACAAAAGCACTGAGGATGTGTATGTGCCTTGGAAAGGACTGTGATTGTATGTATAGTGATTATAATGTCAAAATCAGAATAATTCATCTGAAGGCATCAGTCGTGGCCTCAAACACACTAACATCCATTCGTTCTCCAAATTGTTTTTCCTGTGTCTAGAGGCCCCCTCCATGTCAAGTAAAGTCACATTTATTTCTATCTTATATTTATAAAATAGAGATTGTTTTAAAGCAGCTTTCAGTGATAATGATTAAATGAATTCAAATCTGCTGTAAAAGTCAAGTCAAGTCACCTTTATTTATATAGCATTTTTTACAATACAGATTGTTTCAAAGCTTTCCAGTGATAACAGGAAATTAATGCAACAAATAATGTTTTGGCTGTACAGCAGATCTAGAGGAAAGTCATTGTCCAGTTTAAAGTCCCCTTGTAGTCGATCATTTTATTGACTACAGAGCACAATTAAGTACTGGGGAGCTAAACCATTTAGTGCTTTGTAAGTAATCAGCAATATTTTATGTATGCGATGTTTAATAGGAAGCCAATGCAGTGTTGACAGAACTGGGCTAATATGGTCATACTTCCTGGTTCTGGTAAGAACTCGAGCTGCTGCGTTTTGGACCAGCTGGAGTTTGTTTATTAAGCGTGCAGGGCAACCACCCATAAGAGCATTACAATAATCTAGCCTGAACTAACTTTTCTGCATTTGTCATTGAGAGTCGTAATTTAGATATAGTTTTAAGATGGAAGAATGGGGTTTTACAGATGCTAGAAATGTGGCTTTCAAATGAAAGATTGGTATCAAAGGGCACACCCAGGTTCCTAACCGACGACGAAGACTTGACAGAGCAGCCATCGAGTGTTAGACAGTATTCTAGGTTACTACGTGCAGAGGTTTTTAGTCCAATAATTAGAAACTCTGGGTGTTTCTCAAAACCAAGAATGCAAAGAACGGACTTGTGTTCTTGGGGAGAACGCTCTTGCTAGTTGTTCTTGGAAGAATGAACTTACAAGGTGACGAGCACACAGAACGCTGCTGACAGTTTGAGACGATGTGTTCTTGCTGGTATTGCGCAATAATACCCCCGCACAGAGGCCGTCTGCAGTACCCAAACATAACGAGAATTATTGACGATAACAGCCAGGCTATTATTGCCCAAGCCTACCCTCAGCTCAAGGGATTACTCTACAACTGTACACTACAATGTACCTGTATATTCATAACAATAAAGCAACGCTTATGGAGATTATCACTTTCGAAAACGTTTGAGCACATTTTCGATTCGCCATAAATTTTCGTCAAAATGCCAATATTTGAAATCTATACAGTTGATTTCTCGCATCAAATGTTCTCAGAAGTGAATTTAGTGATGAAATAGCGTACGAAATTGTAGAAAAACGACTTACTATATTGACCTGCCTCTCCTTCCTCGAATGCCGAAATGAATGCTGGGATATTTCTGCTGTCAAGTTCACGCAAGTTACCAACCGATGCATCGTCTGTAAAATGGGCGTGTCAAGAACACTTCCGGGATTTTTAACCGTTCTTGCCAAAATGCAAACTTGTGAATTGGGACAGTACTTAGGCAGCGACTGATGACGTTTCACAAGTCCACAAGAACACAACTACAGACAAGAACGCATATTGAGAAACGGCCTCTGTTTTTTCAGAATTAAGTAGTAGCAAATTACTAGTCAGCCATTTTTTTAAAAAATATCAGCTATGCATCCCATTAATTTTGTGAATTGGTAAGTGAATTGTCTAAAAAGACAATAGTAAACAGTCCGTTGCAGGGCTAACATACAGACATTAAATGCAATGTAATTTCAGTATTATTAAAATGTTGCCTATTACTTCTATATAATATAATAATCTATTAGTGAAAATGAAATCATTCTATTGTATAACAATATATACAAGACAAAAATAAAAGACCCAATCCACCAACTGAAATCATAAAACAAAAGTATGCGTTGATGTTTGTCACTGATGTCAGGACAGTAAAATAACCTTTGCTTACCCGACACTTTCTTTCCAACCACACAAACACAATAAACAAGCTCCGACATCTCTATTTCATATTAGCCAAACTGAAATCAATGTGGCACATTTGTCTTTATTACTGAAATAAATAGCTTTTTCATTATGCTGTGATCTCTCCCTCTCTCTCTCTCTCTCTGCTTCTGTTGCCATTACTTAAGGGCTCTCCTTGGGCCTGAGAGGCCTCTATCCCAATGTCATTCATTTGCCACCAGCAGTAACAAGCCTCTAACAGTTTAGAGACAGACCGTAAGCAGCCATTTCCTCTCGTGAAGGGAGGAGAGATTGAGGAGAAGCGAGCGAGAAATCGAGAGGAGGAAGGGAGATGATCGAGCAGCTAAAATGAGGAGAGGCCACCACAAAAGAAAACTGGGAGGATGTATATTTGCATTTTCTGTGGCTCAGCCAGCCTGCGTCCGCCTGTAAGCGTGTGTGTGTGTGTGATTCATGGGCCTGACAGATGCCGGGTGCAGCTGGCTCTGTCCTTGATCGGCCCTGTAGACCGGACAGCGCTGTCATTCACCATTGCCCAAATTATCTCTGTATTGACTGCACAACCCTCTGTGACAGCAACGTAATGGCTAATTACCCAGGATACTTTCAAACCCAGACCGAAACAGAGCGAGTGAGCGAGTTTCTGTTTCTCAGAGTCAGGAAATAAATCTTCAATGTTAGGAAAGAGAAAGGATTTTAAGAAAAATTGTGCATTATGCTGGGATATTTGAATGAGCTCTTCGCTGACCATCTGATGCACATTGCACAGAAAAATAGCAAGAGTCTGTGAAAAACACAGGTTTCAATCAGATTGCCTGGCTATGGGTTCAGGAGCACAGGCCTTTTCCAGGGAAAGTCATGTGTTTAGGGTACCAGTAATAACAAATCGCTGATTTTTCCTATACTTCCGCGTACATGGCTTTCGCGTGATGCAAATTTCTTCACCAGAATAGTACACACTTAGTCCCATTTTTTGCGCTGTTTCACAGTAGAAAACAAAACTGAAGACACAGAACAACAACAAAATACCGGCCACTGCAACAACAACAGACGCTCACATTGACAAGCGCTTGTGTGATGGGGTAATGAGATGAGGTAATATAATTAGTATAATTAGATTAATAACATTTATTCAAAATATATTTTCTCACAAAAAAATTAAAAAATAAATAACAGTAAAAATTTGGTAGCTACATTTTATGTTTTAAGGATTGAACTTTGGGAATTTTGGGAATGCCAATTTTCAGTCTTTCCTGTAAATTACAAGTTGACTTGTCCTCTTTCACTTTCAAAAATTGTAAATTTAACAGTATTTTACTGTAAAATTACATAATTACAAATGTGTCATTATACATTAGCATATAGTAAGGAAACGTACAGTTAACCAACTGACAGGGTTTTACTGTAGCACAACCTAAAATATATAGACACTTAGACACTTAATATGCAACTTTACATTACTGCCCACCAGTCTGTTATTGGTGGTAACATCAGTTTCAGATTTAATAACCATGAAATGTCATGAAATAAAGAGCAACACTGTTGACCCGATTTCATGCTGATTATAAACTGTTAACTCCTGCAGATACTAGAAAAGTCAAACATATAGATGATTTGTCTGTCATGTAGCAGTCAAGAGCTCAGCTACAAGGTCCCAACAATGACGTCTGACCACTTTAACACACCAGTTTGCAGTTCTCAAAGATGTGAAAAATAAAATCTCTACTAGTCAAGAAAATCCAAAATCTAAAGTTTCTATGCATACAGAGCTTCTCTCGAATGCACAGGACAGATGACTGTCAGGAAAAGACCCGACTTAAAAAGTAAAACGGCTCCAAATATCCAGAAAGAGACACAGAGAGAGAGGGGAAGAGGGAGAGGAGGAAGGTGAGGGAATAGAGGGTACTAAATCCCTCTCTGACTGTTAGGGAAGATGATGAGATCCCGAGAGGATGGACAGAGCGCAGAGAGAGAGAGAAAAAGAGGCAGAGAGCGAAGGAGCAGGCTTTCTCACACAAAAGAAGAGCCAGGCATTCGCCACAGTCTGTCCTGGCCTGCCATTAGCAGCTCTCCAGCACTAATTACACACACAAGAAGACCAGAGCCACCTCTGCCCCGAACCAACACACACACTTCACACTTCACCATACTCATAACTTACTGCAGTTAGGCTACTGCGAAGATGCCCTTTAAAAGCACTTTAATATAGCCTACTAACAAGAGCAAGCTTGTTATATTGAGTGGACAATTATCTTTTTAAGACTATCCAATGATATATTTTATCATTTAATCCAAGCTGTATTTTTTTGGCACAAAAAAGAGGGTTTTTGAATGAATGCATTTGAATTTAATGAGTTTATATTAAATTAAATACAACTAGAAAACACAGAAACCCCACTAATTTATATAACTGGGTCAATGTGACGAACAGTATTTACCAGAATATGTTGCTGTAATAAAAGCACAAGAAAAAGAAATCGCACAGTACTGTGTGAAATATATAAAACGGCTGGAGATAGCTGAGGCAAAGCTACTCTGAAAACTGAATAAGGTTAAGTTTTAACCACTGATCTATATAAATGATTGGATTGCTCATGTCATAAAAAGTGAAGCAAGCATATTGATTTACGTTCTATTGAATTAATAGGAAATCATCTGATTTTAATGAGAAAACATTACCCAAGTATAGTCAGTGTTTTATATCTAAAGTCTCCCAGTACATTCTTACAACCCAGACGTCCTAAACATTTCAAAGGGAATTTGCTTATTAAAATTTACCAGATCAGCTGATGGACGAGACACCTCAACATTTATATTACAAATGTCACAATGATTCTTCTGAAATCTGATGCTTTGTATGCGCATACAACTTAATTTGCCATGTAATTACATTGCGTTACATAATAATAATTTTTAATTCGTAAAGTAATTTTAAATGATTCAACAGTGTTTTTCATTAACAGCATGTATTTTGAAGCAGAAAACATAATGACTTAAACTTTGGTTAAATTAATAATTAGCTCAACAATATATACAAATAACACTTAATTCAAATGTCATTCTAGTAAAAAGCCATAGAATTTGAGCTGATCAGTGGCTTTTTAACGGTTCCCAAGATCTTCCCAAGAATACAGCTGCTCAACAAAAAGACATCAGGGAATAATATACATACTTCACAACTTATTCAGAGAAATGACTCTGACTGCGTTTATGTGTGACACTATTTATATGCGACTGATTCGCTGCAAATCAGGTGATTTTAGGTCAATGTTTAGACTGTCAGTCAATGATGCCCTGGCTGCATCTGAAATCACATACTTCCATACTATATAGTAGCTGAAAAACAGTGTGTGACAAGAGTAGTATGTCCGAATTCACAGTACTCATAAAAGAGTAGGCAAAAAATCTCCAGATGACCTTTGACCTCCGGTGAGATTCTGAAGTGTGCATATGATGGACACTTGACTGTCCCATCAGGCCACAGGAGAGGAGATATATATGGAGATGAAGCAACGCAACTGACACTGGTCACATGATAAAGACAACATGGAGGATGTAGTGCGTCCAGATTGCATTACTACACTTATTCAAATACAACATACTTTTGAGCGGTTGTGATGTAATTACTTATTACAAAATAATACCTACTCAAGAGAGTATGTGATTTCAAACGCAGCCCTAGGGAATCGTAAGATGGCCTCTCGAACACTACGGGTGGCTGGTAGGTTAGAACAACCCAGTCATTATATAGATCAGGGGTTTTAACTGAAGTTAAGGCTGTAACAAGGTATACTGGGTGGATGCAGACACCACTGACCAAAGCTTGACCACCCTGATAACAATGACCATTTCTGTCTCTTATTTTCTTGACAAGAATTGAGTTTATTTAGAGTATGACTAAAACATTCTGCTACAGTAGGTCACAAAATGTGCATTTGTCCCATGCAATTGAATAAAAAAATTAAATACAAAAAAATTTGACGGCATCTTGCATTAGTTGGTACACTGAAAAAAAAAATGTACAAACAATTTTCACTCAAAAATTGTTTTCGGCTCGTCAGGGGAGGCAAAGCCTACACACAAATTTGAGGTGGAAAATGGGAGAGGGACGATTTAATGTTAAAAAAATTCCATTTAATTTCATGTCTGAGAATGTGAAATTCTTGTTTGCAATTTCACAATTGTAACACCCTAAAATGGTTAGAGCATTGAGAGAAAAAATACAGCCTCCCTTGGTATATCAACCAATCATCGCAGAGACGTACATTTCACAATAATTGCTCCCGCTGATAATGTGCCAACTACCTTAATTATGGGGAGTAGATACATTGAATATTTGATCGCCAACAAATTTACCAAATTTAAATGAAGGAAGACCCCACGCCAAAGTAACACGGATGTCTAAAAGCACAGAAGGATGGATTTTCTTGACAGAGAGCAAGCTGAACTTTGGCTTTGTTTTAGTGTGAGCTTCCTTTCTATGAATATGTCTGAAGGTGAGGAATGATCAAATTCATTCAGTAGGCTTGATCTATTCCACCACTATATCAATTAAATAAAACTACATATATTTACAAAAGATCATGTAGTCTCAGTCTCAGATGACACAATTTATAAACTGTCCGATGGACATTTCATAGAAATGGCAAGATATTTTTCTATGTGAATATATGTTACAATGTAATTTATTCCTGTGATCAAAGCTGAATTTTCAGCATCATTACTCCAGTCTTCAGTGTCACATGATCCTTCACAAATCATTCTGATATGATGACAGTTGTGCAGCTTTTTGTGGAAACTGGGATACTTTTTTTAAAATTCTTTGATGAATAGAAAGTTCTAATAAATCAATATTTTCCTAATATCCTAATAAACATATTTAGAAATAAAAATGTGATTTAGTCTACTTATAAACCCCTTTCATTAAAACAAAATCCCTAAAAGAGGGATTTATTATTATTACAATTATATTATTATAGTATAATACTGAATGACAATTTGTGTGTTTTTGTGTGTGTGTGTGTGTGTGTTTGGGGGCTGAACTCTGTCTGCAGGGACACTTGTCTCTGTTGAGTGCTGTCACAGAAACAGCTCCTCGGATGTGTCATGATTGCACTAATTACTGAGAGTCAGTGAAAGCTTTGACAAGGACGACCACAACACAACACACATACACACGTGCGCACACACACGTGTGCGCACACACACACCAATGGATTATCACTGCTTTAACCAACGATGCCAAGAAGAAATTGACAATATGTGAAAATGTTATTCTGTACAATATTCTGGGATTAAAACAAACATAAATCACCTTTATTGTAATGTGATCAGCACTTAAATTTCAGTTTAACATTACCAGCCAACTGGCAAATAACTAAAAATAATCTGGTCAAAGCTGACAGTAAAGACATTTATAATGTTACAATAGATATCTGTTTCAAATAAATGCTGTTCAATTGAAATTGTAATCAAAGAATACCGAAAAAAAAGTATCATGGTTTTAACAAAATTATTAAGCAGCACAACTGTTTTCTATGTAAAAATGTAAAGATACAAAAGTTTGCTATTACATTTAAAAAATATATTTATTCCTACTATGGCAAAGCTGAAATTTCAGCAGCCATTTCTGGCATATTTCCATACATGAGAAAATTGCAATTTAACATAAACTGTCTTGATTATATTTATATAGAAAATAAAATATTCTCCGTCCTTCAGGTCGATCAATGCAAACCAAACTTGGGGACGGATGCACTTAAAAAACGTTTCTACATTTTTCTACATAAGCATCTTGAACGGCAGCCTGTGAAGGGACCGGTTCAGGACACGCAGGTCCAAGATTGGTCGTAGTCCACCACCTTTCTACTAGATACAATGAAGTACGGGCTGTAGAAGCCATAACCTCCGCCAGCAGGACTGCGATCTGCGACCCGGAGCACAGGGGCATTGTCTACCAGAACACGGGTGTTCTGGGGGGCGCCAGGCGAACTGAATCGCATAGCAGAGTCTGAAGGTACGGATGAGACAGCGAGACGGCTGGGAAGCGCTAGCCGAGGACCCGACTCGGACGGCACAGCGACCCAAAGTGGGGTCTGAGAGTGTGGTGCAACACGTACTTGCCTCCGTCGAGGTGCAGCGTGAGTGTGCGGAGGCCTCTTGAGTGCGTCCGGGACACAGCCACTGCTGCTTGCTGGCGATAGAAGAGGAGCCTGAGGGTGGCAAGGCATAGCGTCGTACACCGCCAAGCGCGCCCTTTTGGGACCCAGAGGTTTCAGAGACTGCTCTTTTATTGAAATTGTGGGTGAGCGGAACAAAAAGAAAAGGAAACAAAAGATTCTCCGCTCCACCCGGGGGAAGGAGCGGAGGTTCACCGTCTCCTGAAGAGCAGTCTGATCTACCTCCGGGTCGCCCGTCTCAGGGTCGATTGCACCGGCGCTTGCCACCTGGTTTGGCAGCGGCCTGGACGGGCGGGGTCGACTTCCTACGGCTGGCTCCACGCTGTGGCCTGGGTGATGGCTGCTGCTGAAGCTTAGCGGGAGCGGAGGACGCGGAGACGGAGGGGCTGCAGCCAGCGGACGGGTGGAGGCAGCAGGTCCACCAGGGCAGGATGTGCCGGATGGTCTCCGTCTGCTTCTGGGCAGCCGAGAACTGTTGGGCAAAGCTCTCGACTGTGTCGCCGAATAGCCCAACCTGGGAGAGGGGGGCGTTCAGGAATCGATATTTGTCGGTCTCCCTCATGTTCACCATGTTGAGCAAAAGGTGTTGCTCCTGGACCACCTAGGTGGACATCGCCTGACCAACTGAACGTGCGGTTTCCTTTGTCGCACGGAGGAGCTCTGGGTCAGAACCACCCTCGTGCATGTCCATGAGCGCCTGGGCCTGGTGGACCTGCAGGAGCGCATGGCATGGAGGGCGGAAGCAGCCTGTCCACAGGCTCTGTAAGCCTTTGCCGTTAGACCGGATGTAAACTTACAGGCCCTGCACGGGAGGCGGGGATCACCCCGCAAGAGGCTGCGGACGCCGGACACAGATGCATCGCGACGGCACACTCCACCGGTGGGATATCCTCATACCCCTTAGCTGCTCCGCCATCGAGGGAGGAGCCACTAGGACAGCTTCTGGCGCTGTACGCTGCCGTCCACGTCCTAGTGAGCTCCTCATGCACCTCCGGGAAGAATGGCACCAAATCGGAGAAACCAATCGTCCAACTGAGGCGGTTCGGGACAAGGTGGAGGGTTCAACACAAGCCCGACCTTCTTGGCGGCCTGGGAAAGTCCGAAAGCCGAAAAATCCAAAGGGGGTAACGCAGCCGAGTCCTCAACTACAGAGGACTGGAGCTCCCCTCTGATGCTGCGACCGACATCTTATCATCAGCTGAGGCCCCCAAGGAAACGACTGGTCATCCATGTGCGGGACCAGCGCGCTCCTCTGGAGGCTCCACCGGCTAATGTGGTTGTAATATGGTAATCCTCAAATCACTCTGGCTAAGAATAAGCTTAGGGGGACCTTTTCTGGGGACCAGAATAAGCACTAGATCGGGCATAGGCGAGGGGACTGCACCTCCCTTTAGGTAAGCAAGTTTCGATCTAAGCACAGCAATAGTCATGTTCCCACAGTGAGAACATGAGCTATTCACAAAAGCAGCCTCATCGTGCTGAATGCCCAAACACAAAAGGTAACTATTGTGGCCGTCTGCTGGCGCCAGGGAACGACCGCACCCAGAAACGCATGACATCCTGAAAAGGACACCGTGTCACGCCTGTGTTGCTCTTTTGTGAAGAAATAACTCTTTTTTTAAAAACTCTCACACAGTGTTGAGGCACCCAGGGAATGGCCGCTGTGTACAGCAGTGATAGTGCAGACCGCTGTACACTCTCACGGGAACGCCCACCGAACCGACACACAAATCCTCTTTGCTGTGATAACAGCAGTTTGTTTGAGCTATAATGCTAGCGGCCACTCGCTGATCGCGCCGTCACACCAACACTGAACTGGAGAGGAAGAAGAGTCTTCAACGTAGCTTTGACAGTCTGTTGTACTCAGAGACATACTGGAAGCTCGGCTCCAAAGTGAAAGACGAAAGGTGTGTGCATCCGCTTCCGTGTGTATACCCGCGCTGCGCCAGATGCAAATCTCGCACGCCAATGTGCATTGGTTCGTTCTGTAGATAGATGATAGGGCTCCCTGAAGTGATCCCAATTATGTCGGCACATCGAACGTGAGTGACTGAAAGGAAACAGCTATTTTGAATTGTGATAATATTTTATTAAGAGTTTTTGATCAAATAAATGCAGCCTTAGTGAGAATAAGAGACTTCTTAAACAAAAAAAGAAGAAAAATTCCCAAATCCAATCCCAAACTTTTACTATAACTATTACCCAAACTATAGTGTAATGTAAAGTATTTTTTCAAATTAGAATTTCATTTGTTGTGTATAAATTATTTGACCAAAACGGCAAAAAAAAAAAAAATACTGTTTGTTTATTCTTATGATAAACAATATCAAAGCATTTTCTATGCTTTTATTATGCATAATAATTTTACAAGTTCCATTCCTATGTCAATACATTTTTGTTTATTCAAATGTGGCCAAACTCTATCTCTCTTTAAACTTGTTGGTCTTGTGTTTATCGGTTGATCTTCAAACATTCGTACACCAGCATTAGTGGCTCTCAAATAACAAGGCCAAGAGCCTAAACATTTCCATCTGTTTATGAAAACAGCCGCTCAGAAACCCATCGAGGGGTCGAAGAAAATCAGAGGACGTGCTGTTCAATCCGATGAGAGGTGACAGTTTACATCTCCGCCCACAATTAACACATCTCTCCCTCCCTCTCTCTCTCCCTCTCTCTCTCTCCCTCTCCCTGGCTGTGATAATGCCTGTTGTCAGCTGTGTTTAGCAGGCCAGATCAGTGTGAGCGCTGGGCTGCTGCAGTCACTGACAGATTGAAGGTTCAGCACTGGGTCTATCATGACAGATGGAAACTGGCATCAATGTTCAGAGCGCGCCAATCACAGGGGACCTGCTCCCCTCATTCGTCAGGCCTCAGTTCTGAACCCTCCCCCCGCTTCTGACGGGACAGATCTGTGTGTGTGTGCGAGATGGCATTGTTAACCAGTGCATCTGTGAGACTGAGAGAGAGCGAGAGAGAGAGAGAGAGAGAGAGAGAGAGAGAGAGAGAGAGAGAGAGGTTGGCTGGTCACTGCTGCAATGCCAGTCTTTGATTTGATAGCAGCTCCGCTCCTGGGAATAACCGCAAAACTTTCAAACATTCAGAACAGAGGGAAGACCCCAGAGGAGTGACAGAGAGAGCGAGAGAGGGACATGATGGACAGATTCACCCCTCCTTCTCTGACTATCTTCCACTGATCCACTAATACTATGCTAATTACCCACTCCAAACACTGCTGTTCACTCACACGCGGCACAAGGAAGAGTTTAGGCTTGGATATTTCTGCTTATTGCACGACTCTCTGGAATTCTTGGGATTCTGGTCATTAATGGAGAAATTAACCCCATCCAACTATTTAAATCTAAATAATGTCTGAAAATGGTGTTGCTCTTTCACAGCCCAGTCACACTTTTCAGTAACACTTTCTATGAAGCCTGTGAATGCATTATAAGGGTATTTATTACCCTTTATTAATTTATTATTCATTATTTATAAGACATTTTAATGCATGCACGATGCCTTATAAAGCTACCCCCCCCCCCCATAAAGTCCAGTTAGATTACGTTATATACTGCATTATCTAACATTATAACAATAAGCAATACATTTGTAACAGTATTTAATACTATTTACAATACAACTGTTCATTGTTAGTTCATGTTAGTTTAGGTCTATTAAACAATATTAACAGATACAAGTTTTGATTTTAATAATGTATTAGTACATGTTGAGATTAACATTAAATAAGACTAACACATGCTTTAGAAGTATTGTTCATTCTTAGTTCATGTTTACAAACTGATGTTAGCAAATGAAACCTTATTGTAAAGTGTTACAAAAAAGTAATATATTGTATAATTTTTACAAATAATCATATCATATTCCTAAAACATGATGCTTTGCTGACCTATTTGTGGTTTAAACTTTTATGACAATTTATAACACTCAATGAACAACATTTTAAATCCACCTAAATTATAATGGATTATAGTTCCCATTATGCATGCATTATAAAGCTTTACGAATAGCCTTATAATGCTTTAAATACAGGCATCAAAGAAAGTGTTACCCAAATATTTACATAAATAATTACAGAGTAATTCTAATTAACAACATGTACTTGGTATGTAATGTTTTCTGGAGCTTCTTGTAATTACATATAGTTCTAGTTATTATATAGTAACTATATAGTAATTAAATGTATGAATGTGTCATATCTGTAACATTTCAATTGTAAAATAAATCCTTGGTTTAAAAAGTATCATGCTTTAAATGAAGATGGATATTCAGATAATTTAGTTTGAATCACAGAATCACATTCTGGGGTCGCCGCAATACGACTTAAAGGCCTTTTACTATTAACGACTAACAAGTGGTGTGTTTCTGTTTACAATTATAAACAGAGCTGAACTTACACAAAATCACTGTGATTACTGACAAGAAGCAGAAGTGTGTGTGTGTGTGTGTGTGTGTGGTTCAGGTAAACCCTATGTTGTGGGGAAGTTTCTTGTCCCCGTGAGGAAAACAGCTTATAAATCAGACTAAGTGATGTTTTTTGAAAATGTAAAAATGCAGAATGTTTTGTGTGATGGGTAGGTTTAGGGGTAGTGTTAGTGTGTGTGTGTGTGTGTGTGTGTGTGTGTGTGTGTGTGTGTGTGTGTGTGTGTGTGTGTGATGGGTAGGTTTAGGGGTAGGGTTAGTGTGTGTGTGTGTGTGTGTGTGTGTGATGGGTAGGTTTAGGGGTAGGGTTAGTGTGTGTGTGTGTGTTGGGTAGGTTTAGGGGTAGGGTTAGTGTGTGTGTGTGTGTGTGTGTGTGTGTGTGTGTGTGTGTGTATGTGTATGTGTGTGTGATGGGTAGGTTTAGGGGTAGGGTTAGTGTGTGTGTGTGTGTGTGTGTGTGTGTGTGTGTGTGTGTGTGTGTGTGTGATGGGTAGGTTTAGGGGTCGGGTTAGTGTGTGTGTGTGTGTGTGTGTGTGTGTGTGTGATGGGTAGGTTTAGGGGTCGGTTAGTGTGTGTGTGTGTGTGTGTGTGTGTGTGTGTGTGTGTGTGTGATGGGTAGGTTTAGGGGTCGGGTTAGTGTGTGTGTGTGTGTGTGTGTGAGTGAGTGTGTGTGTGTGTGTGTGTGTGTGTGTGTGTGTGTGTGTGATGGGTAGGTTTAGGGGTCGGGTTAGTGTGTGTGTGTGTGTGTGTGTGTGTGTGTGTGTGTGATGGGTAGGTTTAGGGGTCGGGTTAGTGTGTGTGTGTGTGTAGCCTATCTATTAAGTTCACAGTATAAATCTGAAATATTATATATATATATAGTAATTATAAAAAACAAAATATTTACTATAATTTTAGTAAATAAAATGTTATTTTCTTTGCTATAGTATAATAGTCATATTATTTACAATATAAATATTAGTGATAAAAATAATATAGATTTTAAATTATATAACTATATATATACACACAGTATACAGTGTCCTATTTTATCAGAACTAAGTTATAATCTAATTGAATCTTGATTAAAGTTCTAATAATTAGAATATAATGTAATGTATATGTAAATATAATGTAAAACCATATTTTGCAATTTTAAAAACATTTAACATTTACATACCACAAAAATATTAGTACAGTAATAAAAATTAAACAATAATAAAATAAACATTTCAATCTTTTATTTTTTTTAATTGCATGAGAAAAAAATGCATTATTGTGTCGGACATTTTTGTTCATGTGTGTTTTGTAAATAGGATTTTTTTCTTGATATACTGAATTTCAACAGATTTCTTCTAACACAATAACAAAGTTTGCAGGGTTTGTTATGTAGAGGAAATCTTGGTGGTTGCAGACGTCTCCACGAGACCTGTGAAGAAAACCCAGCAGCCGCAGGGAGAGAGACAGAGTGAGACGCAGCCGACGTTTCCAGTTCAGAAGAGTGCGCTGCGTCCCCTGAGAGTCTGTCTCATCTCTATGATGGCCAATAATAGCCCATTGTAGTCAAACGCTCCTTTTCCTCCTCACGACAGAATGAGGACGCCTTATTTACAGAGGACGGGACAGAGCTCGCAGAACAGCCCCTCTCCCACACCGAAAAACTGCTGACAGAGAGAGAGAGAGAGAGAGAGAGAGAGAGAGACATGAGCGCTTTCCCAGGAAAATCTTGGCTTTCTCCTTCAAGGAGATGTTGCACATCTTTATATTTATAGTTGTGTTTAGGAACACTGGGACCGGTGTGTGGATCAAGCCGGACAGCAGCTTGTTCTACTTCTGAATATATATATATATATATATATAATATTTATACACTCATAATATTTATACACTTTATATTAGGTGTTTTTGACTACTACTCTATGCACTTACATCAATAATAATTGTTAATTGTGTTGATGTTGTATTGTAAAGCACTCGAGCTGATATTGAGCTGATACAGGAGAGGTTAGCACAGGTTTGGTGTGTGTGTGTGTCGGTTTAAGGGTTAACAGGGAAGAGAAAGTGGTAACAATTTATTTTACAATGTTATTGATACATATGCTGTTACTATAGTATTAACTCTAAATTATGCATAATTACATGCAACTAACCCTAAATCAAACCAAACCCTAACCCTATAGTATATATATGAAGTTACTTAAAATGATTAAAACTCATCTTTGATCACCAAAATGACATATTTAAAAAAAAATTCATGTATTAAAATAGCTTGAATGTAACTACAACTACATGGTTCTATGAATATGCAAATGAGCCCCGCCTCCACTCACTCACTCAGCTCAGAGATCCACTGGTTGACGATCACACGTTGATCTGATTGGTTACAAGGTAGTTTGTGATGTCAGAAACACCAGCGATTTCAAAGCGTGTTTTTGAGACTGTCTTTGGTTCACTGCAGTTTTAAGGAGAAAATACTCAGCAATGCTGTCGACTTATGAATTTACACATGGTTTGTCTTAAAGCATATTAAAAACACCACATAGACATATAAACAACATTAAAAGCTTGATTTTCGGTCCCACTTTATATTAAGTGGCTTTAAGTACTATGTACTTACATTGAAAAATAAGTACAATGTACTTATTGTGTTCATGTTGTATTGTAAAACACTTTAGCTGCTATTGAGGTGTGATACGGGTCATTATAGATGTAATTACAGGAGTTAATTACAGCTGTAATTACATGCAGGTATTGTTTAAATATGAGTACAATGTAACCAAGTACGTACACAATAAGCGCATTGTATCAAATTAACTACTAGTTAAAGACACTTAATATAAAGTGAGACCACAAAAACTATTTTGTTGTTGTTTTATCGAAAGCCAGGACAGATGTTTGAAAATGACTATATTACTAATGGAGTTAGAATTTACTGTCAAAGACTTAATGATTGCTTAATCTGTAGATAAATAACTTGTAGATACATACATTGATAATACTGTTTACATCTGTATTTTTGATGTTCATATGTTAAAAGGGCAACAGAATAATATGCAAATCCAACAATTTTACATTTTGGCAAATTTGTGTTGCAAATTCACGTGAATTTGTTCAATTCTCATTTGTACTTTTTCATACGATCTGCTTACGTCCCACTGGCAGTTAGGTTTAGGCGTGGACCTTCATGCCTTTTTTTATTTTATTTCTACATTTCCGCATCCTACAAATCGCCACCTCTCATTCAGAGTGATGGAGTCAAGTGGTATTAGGAAATCTGATCGGACAAAGTTTTGAAACGCCCCGACTGC
This sequence comes from Vimba vimba, assembly GCA_022828995.1. Classification (NCBI taxonomy): domain Eukaryota; kingdom Metazoa; phylum Chordata; class Actinopteri; order Cypriniformes; family Leuciscidae; genus Vimba; species Vimba vimba. The sequence continues at coordinate 35,769,726 of CM040823.1, forward strand.
TGGATCAATCATCAGTACTTTTGTTGTATTTTTCCAGAGGATCAAGACAGTAAACCTCAGCATATATCAGCTAAAAGTTAGTTCCCCCAAGAAACGTTGAGTTCGCTCGCAAAACTTTTGTGTTCTTTGCAAGGAACGCAAGGGGGGGAACACAAAACTATAGTGAGCAACACAAAAAGCATTGAAATATACCCCCCCCCCCCTCCCTCTCATATTATTTCCATCACTATGTCCCTTTACAGGCTCCGTAAAATGCAAACTGAAAATAAAAGCTAATTTAAATTATTAATAAATACAATAATTACAGTATATATAAACAATACTAAAACAATAAATCATGTTATAGTCTTTAAGTATATAAGTATTATATATATTTAACTGTGTGCATTACCTTTAAAAATGCATAATCCTAGATTCAAAGTGATGCCGAAATATCTTTAACAAATAATCTTCGGTTGGATCAGTGTTAGATTATTAATACTGATAACCAAAATGTGGTTGTCCATGAGTGGCCCATTATCCCAACATCCCCTAATCATTACGCTCACCCCGCATATTATTAAAGGCGGAATGTTGGCCCACACTCTGAGTAAAGGACACACACACACACACACACACACACACACACACACACACACACACACACACACACACACACACACACACACACACACACACACACACACACACACACACACACACACACACACACACAGCTCGTCGGAGCTGGGATTTGTGGGAAATAAGTCACATCCTAAATTGCCTGGGAAGCCATCTTTGATGGTACCCCACTGTTTTCCTCCGCTCATAATCCCAGTGGTTCCTCAATTTAGAAAGGCTCTCATGAACCTGTCCCTCGCACAAACACACTATAATGGCTAATTATGGCGTGTGTGTGAGGATATGGAGCACACCCCTGTCACAGGCCGAAGGGTCACGGTGAGTGGCAGGTCGCAGGACGTCAGGGGTTTATCTGTCTCTCTGATCTCTTACACTCGCTCAGCACTACTTAAGTGGATCCACCAAACCTCCTGCGATCAGAAGCTCAGCTCAGGCTTGGCTGAGAAGATAAAACTACAGTTTAAAGATCCTCATGCAGTATTTCATGTCCTACAATCAGTCAGACATTAAAGGCCCTTTCACATGACTCATGACGGATCGCCAGAGGAACAGCAGGTGTTACTCTTTTCCAGCTTGTTCTCAATTGCCAACAACATCCCAAAAAGGAGATGATCATTGAACATTGTCTAATAATCAGTGCCACTTCACAGACTTTTATGCATTGAAGAAAGTTGACTTTTTAAAAGATTTTCTGTATTTTCAGGCAAACACAAACTGTCCTTTGGCACAGTTAGTCAAAAATAAACTCCGAACGATTTTTTTAAACAGAACACACCAGTACGGAAATATTGGCCTATAGCAATAATGATAATTAATAATATTTTAAAGCTGATAATCAATTTACTGTGAAACTGACAGCACTCACTTTAAAATATCTCTATGTACACCAGATTTCATGTACAATGAAATACTCCTTTTCATTTTAAATTTCAGGTATAACTTCTAATCCTGCAATCAACAAAAATTGTTTAACCATTATAATAATAGAAAAAAAACATTTGTTGAAAGTTAAAAGGAAATTATAACATATATAACTAATATACTGTATATAGAACATACAAAATGCTTGAGTGCCAGTAAAAAATGAAATCGTATAGTTTAAAATATTATATATATTATATATAAATATTATATTTATAAATATTATATAAATATAAATATAAATATATATAAATATTATATTTTTGTGATTTTAAAAGATAGGCCAACTAAAAAATAATCTGCAGTCCCATCATGATCATTCAGGGACATCATTTAGTGGCTTAAATATATCAGATATTTTAACTAATGGACGATAAAGGTAACATTAAATAGTCATATTTAAGGCTGATATGGATATGACTGGTCAGTATATCGTGCATGGATACAGCAGCAGCCCTGACTTCAGACAGACTATAAAACGTGTTGCGTTCTCAAGTTGAACGCTAAAATAAATGCTTCTTTCAATAAGATGAATTGAAAAATGAAATAGCCACTTGCAAATTAAATTATGGGGTGACACCAGGGGTGGACAGATGTCAGGGGTGTCCAGCGCCACACCATTTAAAATGGCTGTTTTATTTGTGAATATATAGCAAAGTGTAATTTATTCCTGTGATCAAAGCTGAATTTTCAGCATCATTACTCCAGTCTTCAGTGTCACATGATCCTTCAGAAATCATTCTAATATGATGATTTATTATCAATGTTGAAAACAGATCAACAAAGAATCAACAAAGTCTTTACTGTCACTTTTGATCAATACATTGAATCTCTGTTTATTATTAAAATATTAATTTCTTTTAAAAATGCTGACCCCAAACTTTTGAATTGTAGTGTATTTGGCACCATATACAGTACCAGTCAAAAGTTTGGAAACGTTACTATTTTTAATGTTTTTGAAAGAAGTCTCTTATGTTCATCAAGCCTGCAGTTAAAAAACAAAACAAAAAACAAAACAAAACAGTAATATTATGAAATATTATTACAATTTAAAATAATGGTTCTCTTTTTTAATATACTTTAAAATGTAATTTATTTTTATGATGCAAAGCTGAATTTTCATCAGCAAGTACTCCAGTCTTTGGTGTCTTATGATCCTTCAGAAATCATTCTAATATGATGATTTGATACTCAGTTATTATCAATGATGGAAACAGTTGTGCTGTTTAATATATTTTTTTGGAATACTTTTTTCAGGATTCATTGATGAGTAAAACGTTAACAGCATTTATTCATAAAAACAACATTTATTCAAAATAAAAACATTTCTAACAATATAAATCGTTACCATCACCTTTTTATCAACTTAACGCATCCTTGTTGAATTAAAGTACTAATTTCTTTAAAAAAAATAGTTATTGTTCCCAAACTTTTGAACGGTAGTGTATATTGTTACAAAAGATTTCTATTCTAAATAAATAAATTTCTTTTTAACTTTTTATTCATCAAATAATCCTGAAAAAAGTATCTCAGGTTATAAAAAAAATATTAAGCAGCACAACTGTTTCCAACATTGATCATAAATCATCATATTAGAATGATTTCTGAAGGATCATAAGACACCAAAGACTGGAGTACTTGCTGATGAAAATTCAGCTTTGCATCACAAAAATAAATTACATTTTAAAGTATATTAAAAAAGAGAACCATTATTTTAAATTGTAATAATATTTCATAATATTACTGTTTTTTTTTTGTTTTTGTTTTTTTAACTGCAGGCTTGATGAGCATAAGAGACTTCTTTCAAAAACATTAAAAATAGTAATGTTTCCAAACTTTTGACTGGTACTGTATATATATATGTGATTTTGTGGTAACTGAATGTTGTTTGGGACACCCTCGTGACCAGTGTTGGGGTTACGCATTACAAGTTATCAGATTACTTTTTTCAAGTAACTAGTAAAGTAACGCGTTACTTCTAAATTTACAAGAAAATATCTGAGTAACTTTTTCAAATAAGTAACTCAAGTTACTTTGTTTCCCATGTATTGACTGACAGCTCTCCTGTCCTCATGTTGAGTAAATCAGGAGTAAGTGCAGAGGCGTTGTGTGTTCGCTGTGTGTGAACATGATGGTTACTGGAGATCTAGACTAAATAGGAGCATTTACTCCTCTCACCGGCACAAAAACATCCAGTATTACTCAAAATGAATAAAAACAGTGAAATGAAACTCAGAATACTACACAAACCTGCAATAATTAAATGATGAATTACACAAATATACTTTATTTAATCTCACTTTATTAACCAATGTCTTTGCTGCTGACCTTCAATAATTTAATTCAACCAAAGGAATAAGCAAAAACTATTCTTCAGTGATAGGAAGGTTAGTTTGAGCGGCGCCCTCTACTGTACAGGTGTCAATTTGCATTTCCTTCAGCCTGAGGCTTATTCATTTCACTTTTGGTGAGAAAGGGTCTTTACATTTGTCAAAAATAGAACTTTTTTTGGTTATTAGAAACAAGCAAGCAAGCCCAGTCCAGATGAGAAAAAGTAACGCAAATGTAATGTAATGCATACAAAGTAACTACAACTTTTTAAGGGAGTAACACAATATTCTAATGCATTACTAATATTCTAAAGTAACATTCCCCAACACTGATCATGTAATACTCCATTAGACTCTTTAAAACCTTTTCTTTTGAGATCTTTTGAAGTTCAAACCTTAATGGCGGGTCAGACGCACACTTTAATCTGCACCCTGCCCACGACTCCTGAAAGATCCTTTATCAGCTCTCCCAGCTGGAGATATACTCGCGAGAGAAGAAGGAATAAAAGAACGTAAAGACAGAAGAACTGACAGAGGCATAAACATCATTCACTCACTCTCTATGGCCAGGGGGAAGCGAGGAAACGAGAGAAGAAGAAGAGAAAGTGTTGTTTGGCAGTCCATCATTCTGTCAGGCAGGTGTGAGAGAGCTCGCCTCAGGTAGATGTGCTGTCAGGTAGCGGACAGGTATTAACCTCTCCGAAAGCCAGACAAAGACCGATCGGACGCACGTTAAACACGAGAGACGTTAGCTGGGAGGGCACACTTACCAAATTCAGCTGCTGAGGTATGGCGGATCTCCAGAAACACACCGAACAGGAGAGTTATCAAAAAGAAAAGGTAAAAAAGACATGATTTCCACTGAAGAAAAAAAAAAAAAGCCACAATCTCTCTGATTAGGACTGGGTTTGAAGGCTCCATTGTTTCAAAACCCCAACCTTTTCTTCTAGGGGGTAAGATAATGATTTAGGCTTTGCCGAGGTGAGCATTCCTGCACCTGTGAGACTCACACTAGTCTAATACTTCCCAGGTGAGCAGAAGTGTGTGTGAATCCCCATGGATTCGCACACATCCAAGGAAACAAATGTCCAGTCGGACCAGGACACTAAAATATACAACAACTGTAACTTTGTACAGAATGTTGTGACTGAGGCCCTGTTTACTCCTGGTACTAAGATGCGTTTTGGTCGATCTGATCACAAGTGGAAGACACTAAATACAGGAATAAACGGGGTCTAAAACGTCTCAAGCTTGTCCACTTTCAACCACTTCCAGAGGTAGTCAAAAACATTAGATCGGATTGCTTTCGTAGTGTAACCACTCATGTGGTCGAATGTGTTCAAACAGACACAAAAGACCATCTGCTCTCCGTCTACTGATCCAATGATGTGACATAATGGAAAACGTTTAGAATTTTACTGTGAGTGACGACAGACAGCATCTGAAATGTGGACTGTTCCAAGATGGCAGACGCGGCGACGTGCCTGGAGCGCTCAAATGTGGAATCTAGGTATACATATCTAAGGTTTGGCGTCATCTCTTCACAGGTGTTGTTCTCAATAAAATTAGTGGGGAAAAAATCTGACCGGGGTTTGTTTCCCGAAAGCATCGTTAGCCAACTATGGTTGCAAGTTCAGTCGTTATCAGCATAGTTCAACGAGCCGCTGTATCCCGAAACTATCGTTCCAACGAACATTAGCAAACAGCATCGCAGAGTTGTGTGGTTGCAAGGACAGCTCTCGACCTGTGGTTACAAGCAGAGTTTCTAGTTTGCATGACATGTGGACTAAATAAATCATTATCTTGAGCAAAAAAAAGCAAACTGACATTCAGTACAATCTATGTCTTTTATTTAAATTACATACAAATGTCATATACATCTTTTAGTTTGTCAACAGATTTAGAGCGTTGTTTTTGAAGAGTGTGCATGTGCGAACGTGCTCTAGTACGCAAGAACGAGCCGATGACTTAATCTGGAAATAAAGCAAAATAACTGAGAAAAATTAGAAATAGTCCTCAGATGCCATGTCCGTAATTTATAGCAAAACATCTAGCATTAATTCAATCTCAAACAGATTCATTAAAAGTAGTTGTTACTCATGCATGACATCATTAAACAACTTGGTTGAACGACCACTTTGAGACAATACGGTTTCGGGAAACAGTCGTGACTGGCTAGTTGATTTCTTCAACGATGCATCGTACTCTGGTAGTGAAGCATCGCGCATTAAGTTACATCGTTGTACGGGAAACGCAGCCCAGAATAGAGCTTGGCTGAGACTTGGGTGGGCTACCATTCACAAAACACTTGCATCACAGTGGAAAGTTTTTCAGAAAGTCTGTCATTATCAATAAAAGTGGCAAAATAAAACATGCGATGTTAAGCTTCCAGAAGCCAGATGAAACAAAGTTCATCCACACTCTATTAATGAGCTTAAATCTACAGTCACCAATCAATAATAGTGAGTTTCTGATCAAGTAATTAATAGACCTCATACTGCAAATCCCAATATGGCGATGGTCTTCCTGGATGATCATCTATGTGTAATTATGTGAGTGGTAAGAACGGACCTGAACACTGAAACAAATACGAGTGTTGTGCTCTCGCTATGACCGCAGGGTTGAGAAGGCTTGCTTGAGCATTATAGAGTTAATTAGCTGTGGATTACTATGCAGTGTGCGAGTCCGTGCCCCAGAAAGGCATCATTAGAAGCGGTGATGTGCACATGCATTGATCCAGCGGCTCCAGGAACAATGCAGATTGCAGATTTTATAATTGGCCCTGCGACTCTCAGATGACTTGGGTTGTGTGTGGGGGTGTTGTGCGGCTTGTGTTCATGTCGGCGTGCGTGTGAGAGTGTGTTTAGAGGAATCTCTGGCTTGTGTGCATGTGTGTGTGAGAGAGAGAGAGAGAGAGAGAGAGAGAGAGAGAGACAGAAAGGGAGTTCAGACAGACGTGCCCTTTGCCTGCTTGGAAAGAGGAATGTGGTGATTCTACATGAATTATGCCACGAGGAATCCCAGACTGACTAACAATCATACACACACAATGCATATAAATACCAGGTCAAACATTTGATTTCCAGAAAGGCCGTCTGGACATTTATGACATACTAATTAAGGAGGAAATCTCTCTTTAGGTGTCTTAAATTCTGGTCAGGGCATGAGTGCATGGGCATGAATCAACCATGTTGATTCTTATGATATTATTATAAAAGTATATAACAAATTACAAACAGGCTCCCAAGACAAACAATTTAGCAATATTTATTCCTCAAAAAAATGTCTCATGCCCAATTTAAGCAGATTTTTGAGTAATATATATATATATATATATACATAATAAATAAAGGATTTGAATGCTTCCAAAAAATATTACTTATAGTATTTGTATCTTTGATTAAGTTAAGTTGCATAATTGTTAAAAGTAAAAACAAACAAAATATACATTTTGTCAGACCAATCAAAGGGCCCTATTTTAACAATGTAAGCGCGCTGTCTAAAGCGCACGGCGCAAGTGCACTTAGGGCGTGTCCAAATCCACTTTTGCTAGTTTAACGACGGGAAAAATGGACGGTGCTCCCGGCGCATAGTCTAAAAGTGTTGTCCCTATTCTCTAAATGAGTAATGGGTGTGTTTTGGCCGTAACGTGCAATAAACCAACCAGAATCTCATCTCCCATTCCTTTTACAAGTCAGTTGCGCTCGCGCCATGGCGGATTCGCTATTTACAAGACGGAATTTGCAAGCAGAAAAACTGAACGCTTCTCAAGAGAGGAAACGCAAGCAGAACATCTACAGGACAAAGTGGACGCGCACTGTGGATCCGCCTATAGGCTCATATTACTAACGCACTCTTTAAATTAAAATAAAAAATACTGCGCCATTGACTTTAGACCAGGTTTCAGTCAGTCAATGGCTCAGTCTATTTCAGTTCCTCAAAATAGCAATGCACCAACAATGCGCCTGAACACACCTCACTTTCAGACCAGCAGCCCATGGGCACACAAATGGGCATTTGCCCAATGCATTTGCTATTTAAACAACGTGGCGCAGGACGTGAAAATGATAACTGCGTCGGGCTGAAACTAGCAAAACACAGTTGCGTCGCGCCTGACGCTGCATTGCACTGGTGTATGATAACAACAAAGTTGCAAAAACTTTTTTTCATTTGTTTGTTTAGGCCATGTCTTATTTTGCTTACAGCAAGTAATCCATGACTGCCTCTAGTGCGCCTAGAAAAAATCTGAAGGATTTTAATTCATACTATTCAGCAAGGATGCATTCAATCGATCAAAAGTGGCATTTATAATGTTACAAATAAAGTCAATTTCAAACAAATGCGGTAACTCTGAACGTTTTATTCATCAAAGAATCCTGATAAAAAAGTATCACAGTTTGCACAGAAATATAAAGCAGCACAACTGTTTTCAACATTAATAATAATGAGAAATGTTTCTTGAGCGTCAGATCATCATATTAGAATGATTTCTGAATGATCATGTGACACTGAAGACTGGAGTAATGATGCTGAAAATGCAGCTTTGATCACAGGAATAAATTACAGTTTAACACATATTCACACAGAAAACAGTTATTTTAAATGGCAATAATATTTCACAATATTTATAATATATACTATATTCTGTTTTCACAGTTTCTTTAATCAAATCACCTTTGAACGCTAGTGTCAACACAGGAAAGAAAATGCATGCAACGATCACCGCTGATCTAACATTTGTATTGTATATTTGACTTTATTCTGTCACAACACACACCAAAAACCTGCTGAATGCAAATGATATATTGTATGGCACTTTTAAAAGCTGTGATCTTGAGTCGTGCTGTAAATTTCAGCTCCGGCTTTGCCAAACGCATAAAAAGGAGGGGGGGGGGGGTAGGTATCCACCTGACTGTCCTCATCTCCTCTCTCTCTCTCTCTCTCGTCTCAGTAGGAGTCTGAGTTATGATAATCAGCTGATTAGTTGCTGTAGTCCTGCTCCCACAGGCTCTTTTGTGTGTAAAATCCTCCCGCTCAATTGACATGTGGACATCATCAAGCTGATGAAATGCAGTTGTAATGAACAAGTGGGCCGGAGCATCTGCACAGGGACCCCAAACCCACCAGGACCCCATTCCACACTCCCAACCATGCTAATGCAGCGAGCTGCTCGCTCCCAGTGGAAATGCTCCGAGATGCATATTCAAACAGCTCCTCCACTGAAGAGAGACGGAGGAGGCTGAGAGGAGAAGAGTGGCCCATGCTAATTTGGAAGCTGATTATTTTGCATCAGGCACAGTAATGAGGTGACAGTTCATTTGTGAGCGTGTGTGAGAAGTGGAGGATGGGGTGGTGATGCTTGGCTGGACGCAGGTGTTGGTCTGAGCTGTCAAAGCTGGTCTGGGGGTTGCTGTCAAATTATCCCTCCAATAAAAGGCAGAGGCACACAAACCGGAGAGGCATTTAAGGAATTAATGCATTCATATTCAACACATATTGCAACCAGCGTTTCATTAGAAGTGCACGGCTCGTATTAAAACTGACGGTTGACCTTTCACACTTCCGCTCTCCACTTGTACCGCTACGCTTATTACATACGTGTTTGAGTCGAGGAGGAGATAAACATGATAAGAGGCTGTTATTAAATACGCCGACGGGTATCTACTCCGTGTCATACTCGCTTTAACACACGTGCTTTACTGTTAGAGTGTGTGATGATACGCGGCTCTGTGACGGCAGAGCGAACAAAGTAGGTGTGTAAAGGTGCAAAAAAAAGGGTGTTTAACTTCAACTACATTTGTGGTTAAGAGCTGGATTTTTTTCGTTAAAAATAACAAATCAGATTTTTTGGGTTAAATGAAGGCCACATTCAAAATTAGTCTTTTATGTAAAGATTTATTTGACCCTAATTTTATTCAGTACCCTAAAATATTTCAACAATCATTTAAACAAATCCTGAAAAAACATTAATCATTCGTTTTTATCGTATTTAAAATTATATAATTTTTTACACAAAGAGAGTCCTTCGGTTGTGGTATTATCTCCACCAAATATATATATTTTTTCAATTTTATTTTATTTTATTTATTTCTATTTTATTTTTCTATTTGACCACTTTACCAGTGTTAATGTACAATGAAATATGAGACACAATGTGAATCGAACATCGTTTGTCATTTCTGACTTGTGATGTAGCCTGAATCATAATGACAGCGTGTTTGTTCATTATGATTCCCCCTTAATATTCAATTATATTATTGATCTGACTGTACTGACGCTGTTGAATGTAAACTAAAGCTGAACGATGACATCACTGTTTTCTGCAGAACTGCTTTATAGATGAAATGAACTAATAATTGATGATCTTCACAACAGAACTGAATCAACACTGAACTGACTTCAGCTGAACAATGACACCATTTTCTTTTAGAGCTGCTGTTTACATTATTGAATCTCTTATCACTGTAAAGCTGTTTGAAACCATTTGTATTGTATAAAGTGCTATATAAATAAAGGTGACTTGACTTGACTTTTAACCTTACCAACAAACAAAAAATAAATAAATAAATAAATAACTTTAAAAAAAAATACAAAACAAAACAAAGCCAATATAAAACAAAAAACAAACAAACAAACAAAACAAAATTAATACAAAACCCAAAACAAAACTCAAAATAAAAAAACTAAACCAATTAAAAAAAAACACCAAATAAAAAAATTAAACAAATAAAAATAAAACAAATAAACAAAAATAAAAATAATACAAAACAAAGCAAAACCAAAACACAACAAACAACAAAAAAAAAAACAGAATACAAAAAACAACCTATAAAAATTCCAAAATTAGACAAAATCCAAAACCAATACAAAACAAACAAACAAACAAAACAAATACAAAAAATAAATAAAAAATAACAAAACAAAACCACAAAAAAAATAAATAAATCACAAACCAAACCAAAACAAAAACACAAACAAAGAAAAACCAAACCAATAAAAAAATATTGTTCCATCCAGATCTGTGGCTCTATGATCAAAGGGAGATGATCCAACAGCTGAAGTTTTGTTCTGAGATGTCTGATCGTAGTCTGGTGTTAAGATCAGGGCTCCAGATGTGTGTGTGTGTGTGTGCGCGTGTGTGTGTACGGGGTGGGCGTGTAAGCCTCTGCCCAGGTGGGCTGCTCAAGCACACACAAACCACAGTGACCCTAGATGTCCCAGTTTGCCCTCTTGCGCCTCTCCCCTGTGGCTAGGACCACTCCAGTACCACAATGTGCAATGTGAGCCTGGTCGAGAAAAAGAGAGAGAGAGAGAGAGAGAGAGAGAGAGAGAGAGAGAGAGAGAGAGAGAGAGAGAGAGAGAGAGAGAGAGAGAGAGAGAGAGAGAGAGTGTTAGCAAATGCATATGCTCAGTGTGTGTGTGTGTGAGGTCTGCCAGGTGTAGTGAGTTGAGTGTGTGTCGTGCGGGCTCTATTGTACCTTCAGCCACTTGGGAGTCACACTCACACACTCACGGGTCAAACACAGAGGTGCGCCGGACCAGCTGGCAACTCCCTGTTCCTCAAGGCACCGAGACCAGAACCCCTTCAGCAGGACAGATGCACACTCTCACTCTCACAGCCAAAACCACACAACTCTGACCATCACCACAATATGGCAATTCAATAAAGAGGGCTTTCAGGGTCCAGCCCTGCAAACAAGTAAGAGAAAACATTTGTCCACTCAGGAACAATACATTTAAAGAGGTCCTATTATGCCCTTTTAATGAAGTCTTGATTTTGTATTTGGGGTGTGCTAGACTATGCTTTCATGCTTGATTGTTAAAAAAAAAAACACATTGTTTTTCACATATTTTACATTATTACAGCTCCTCTCTCCCAGTCTGTCCCGAAGGCCTTGTTTAGTTTCGGTTTCGATGAAGCCCGTCCTTCTGAAATACGAAATGTGCTGTGATTGGTTAGCTGGCCCAGTGTGTTGTGATTGGCAGCGTGTGTTCGGGAAATGTCCCGCCCCTCCATAACCACAAGTTCTGCTCTAGTGTAAATATAAAGGATGGCGGCAATTTCAAAACCGATTCAGACCCTGACAATGTTAACAAACAAGAGGAGCATCCAGAATGGATTTCATGCACAGACTTTGCAAGCACGGAAGATAAGTCTAAAACTCAGAGTTTCATGAAATGTTTTTCAAGATCACGTCATGTATTTTATTTTGAGAAGACTCAAATGCTGATGTTTACTGTCATCTTCTAAGCATCCATCCAGTCTTTTGTCTCTATTGTTTTGTGGTGCAAACTGTCCCATTCAGTTTCAGTCTTCCCTGCACATACTCACACCTCTCTGGTCTGGTTATGGCTCATTATTCTTTTCTTTTGTCTTCATTATAATTACTAACGACTTTATATTCACACTGCTTTAATCCCTAATTTCTTTGATCAAACTTCTCACTTCACCTTCTTTGAAACTGTATCAAATGCCTTTTCTTGAAAAAATAAACATTTCAAAATCATAATTTTTTTTTGCATATTTGCTCAGCTAGGTGGCAGGTGCATCTTAAGGCTAGCTAGCATGTTAGCTTAGCACACCACCAAATACTCGACAATTTATGAGATTAAAACCATGTTTTTGCTCCAAACCTAGAATTAGCAGAATTAGCAATAACCTTCTGTGATATGATGTGGCTTCGGATCAAAAATCCAGACAGAAAAAATATACTTTTATAATATTCTGCACATTGATAAAGGCTATGTCGATTAGCATTACATTATAAATATACGCGATTGTAATGAAAATACCCGACATGGCATGAAGAGCACAGATAGACCATACATTGTCGCAATCGTGTGTCTATTGTCTCCAAAAAGTCTCTATCTGCATGTAACAGCAATATCTGGAAGCTTTATGTAAGGGATTTGCTGGAATGTCATATGGTAAATGGTAAATGCCAGTTTATCACGTGTGCCATTTGTGGACTAAATGTGCATAGAGCGCCCTCTGGCTGCCAGTATGAACTGAAAACACAGTGCATCAGTGTATCCAGCTCTCATAATCAGCGCATTTTGGGTAAAAATTTCATAAATATTAAGAAATCTGACGTAAACATATGAGAATCTATCAATATTTCTCCAAATCTGCACATTTTTTAGCTAAAATCCATGAGGAATGTTGTTTTGTCAAGCATTTTCATGACGACACTACAGGAGTTTTTTCCTCAATGGATGCTGCTGACGCTCAGTTCATATTAAAGTTATCGACAAATTTTGACAAATCGACAAATCTCCTGACATAAATTAAGAATTTGAATAAAGAATAAAATAGAGGTCAAATACTTAAGCTTGAGTCTTAGATCTTTTTAATTATGTACAGTTTGCCAAGTTAATAACATTAAATCTAACAGTAACTTTGAACTCATTTAAATAAAGAACGATTCAGTGCGTCTGCGTCCTTGTGAAGGTTAACAGCTGTTTTATTTCATTAATATTATATCTGTAAGCTAAGTACAGTTTTTCTTTTTAATATACTTTTAAGATTTTAAGTACACTACAGTGCACATTCAATACAATTAAGCACATTTCTTTTTTTTACAAGGAAGCAGAACATTTCATAAAGCCAGCCAATCACATTGTGTGTGATATGCATAAACATGCACACACACACACACACACACACACACACACACACACACGCAAACACACACACACACACACACACACACACACACACACACACACACACACACACACACACACACACACACACACACACACACACACACACACACACACACACACACACACACACTGATTTAACCAATGAAAGCACATTAAAATGTTTTGTCAGATGACCTAAAAATACAGTACGCTTTATCTAAATAAGCTGGTTTTATTCAAGTAGAAAACATTATTTAATATGACTAAATCTACTATATTATGTAAAGCTAAACACAGTGATTTCTAAGTGTCGGATCAGTTGGTTTCTCGAAGCAGATGTGGAGTTTCACTTTATCGGCGCACAGAAGTGTGTGTTTGTGCAGTAAGTGATGTCAGAGGGTGAATCGTGTGGGTTGTGATCTTTTCTGCTTTTAATCTGGAAGATTAAAGAGCTCTGCTTCATTAGCATGTGTTTCTGCATCTCCCTGCAGAGTCCATCTCCACACACACACACACACGCTCAGCCTATTACCCACTCTTGGGGCCATTAAGGCCTCACATTAATGATGCATAATTAGCATATGATGACAAATAATAGGAGTGAGCAGTATTAGGTGTAATGGAGGCTGCAGCAATAACATGGTATCCCACTGTTAGCCAACACCAGCCATCCCCCCAAACAAACACACACACACTCTCTCTCTCTCTCTCTCACACACACACACACACACACACACACACACACACACACACACACACACACACACACACACACACACACACACACACACACACACACACACACACACACACACACACACACACACACACACACACACACACACACACACACATCACATATAAGTCTGCCTCTGAATATGCTGCTGAGAGAGGGGAAAAGCTAAAGACCATCTACATTCATAAATTATTCAAATGTTATGTTACTTGTAAGACGGTACAATGGAATCCATAAGTCACTGTAACTTATGCTGGGTTAATCTAATCAATGAATCACACGATTATAATAATAATGGAAATGGGCTGTGCTAATTAAGCATGTCCTGTGCATTTCTGTTCTGAATTATTCATAATTGTGCATCAAAATATAGAGAGGTATTCGCATAGCATCTTTCCAATTAAGCAAACAGTGTTGGCTTAATTTTGCAGACAATGAAAGCGTTCTGTTTATTTGATCAGAATAGCAGACAAATGATCAGTTACCAAACAGTGAGCTGTCCACTTCTGTCAACTCACAGTAAAGAGATCCAAGTGCTGTCGACAGCCAACACACAATTACAGACACCCACGCCTGTTGTTCTTATGTTTATATGCAGCTCTCAACTTACTTACTCTCATTGTCCATCAAAACAGCTGCAAACTCACATTCAAGTACACAAACCCCTCTCCAATTACAATTAAATCTCCGTTGTCTGAAGTTTGGGTAAGTGTTTGTTGTCTGGAGGGCTGTGGACAGGAATGTAGGAAAATGAATTCACATATATGGACAGAATAAATCCATTGGCAAGGAGAAATGATTAACATCCAGAGAAGATGCTAGAGAAACTCTTAAAGAGACAGGTCACCAAACAAACCTCGCACCTCTGTCGTTCTGGGACAATTCTCTCATTATTTACTCATGACGTTCTAAGCCTTTATGAATTTCTTCTGTTGAACATATAAAATAAGATGTTATGAGAAATGAGTTATGAGTTTTTTTTTGTCCATACAATGGAAGTCAATGGTCACCAAAACTAAAAGAAAGAAAGGGCAACACTAATCATTGATTTACAGACAGACAGACAGACAGATAGATAGATAGATAGATAGATAGATAGATAGATAGATAGATAGATAGATAGATAGATAGATAGATAGATAGATAGATAGATAGATAGATAGATAGATAGATAGATAGATAGATAGATAGATATAGTCATTGACAGATAGATAGATAGATAGATAGATAGATAGATAGATAGATAGATAGATAGATAGATAGAGTCATTGATAGATAGATAGATAGATAGAGTCATTGACAGATAGATAGATAGATAGATAGATAGATAGATAGATAGAGTCATTGATAGATAGATAGATAGATAGAGTCATTGACAGATAGATAGATAGATAGATAGATAGATAGATAGATAGATAGATAGATAGATAGATAGATAGATAGATAGATGGATGGATGATAGAACGATAGATAGATAGATAGATAGATAGATAGATAGATAGATAGATAGATAGTCATTGACAGATAGATAGATAGATAGATAGAGTCATTGACAGATAGATAGATAGATAGATAGATAGATAGATAGATAGATAGATAGATAGATAGATAGATAGATAGATAGATAGATAGATAGATAGATAGATGGATGGATGATAGAACGATAGATAGATAGATAGATAGATAGATAGATAGATAGATAGATAGATAGATAGATAGAATGATAGAACGATAGAACGATAGATAGAACGATAGATAGATAGATAGAACGATAGATAGATAGATAGATAGATAGATAGATAGATAGATAGATGGATAGATAGAACGATAGATGGATAGATAGATAGATAGATAGATAGATAGATAGATAGATAGATAGATAGATAGATAGATAGATAGATAGATAGATAGATAGATAGATAGATAGATATGGATGGATGGATGGATGGATGATAGAACAATAGATAGATAGATAGATAGAACGATAGATAGATAGATAGATAGATAGATAGATAGATAGATAGATAGATAGATAGATAGATAGATAGATAGAATGATAGAACGATAGATAGATAGATAGATAGATAGATAGATAGATAGATAGATAGATAGATAGATAGATAGATAGATAGATAGATAGATAGATGGATGGATGACAGAACGATAGATAGATAGATAGAACGATAGATAGATAGATAGATAGATAGATAGATAGATAGATAGATATATAGATAGATGGATAGATAGAACGATAGATGGATAGATAGATAGATAGATAGATAGATAGATAGATAGATAGATAGATAGATAGATAGATAGATAGATAGATAGATAGATAGATAGATATGGATGGATGGATGGATGGATGATAGAACAATAGATAGATAGATAGATAGAACGATAGATAGATAGATAGATAGATAGATAGATAGATAGATAGATAGATAGATAGATAGATAGATAGATAGATAGATAGATAGATTGAACGATAGATAGATGTATGTATGTATGGATGGACAATAGATACATGGATAAAGCTGAATTAAAACTGCTCATGAATTTGACAGTAACTTTTTCACAAAGCACTATTTAGACTGTTTGTTTTCTAACTCTCTTCATCAACTCTTTCTCTCTTTCTCTCGCCTGTTTACGGCCTCCTCAGCTCAAATTGACTTGCTAATGTTAACTTTTCTGCGGTTGCCATGGGTTACGGCGTGCTGAGGTTTGACAGTGAGTGTGCGGGCAGTGCTGATTAGTAGCAGGCAGTTCTGTCCATCTCTCGCGCATGGATGAACCATCTGGCCATTTACTCGCTAATAAGCCCCTAATGGGCCAGATATTCTCAGGCCTGTCACACGGACGAGGTGCAGGATGCCTTCAGCCCTCAACTCTCGCTGACATGATGCTTGTTTCACATCAAAACTCGTCATTTACAGGCAGAGAGCTCAGAGGACGTAAAAACTTGACCTAATCTACACTGTTAACACACACACATAGACACACACACACTCACACACTTTGGGCTTTGTTATGTGTCAGACAGACTGAGCACATGGTAATGCATTCATCCCTTCGCTGTCTCTTCTCTGATCCTCCCTCTCTCTCTCTCTTTCAATCTAATTTTTTCCCTCGTTCTCTTTCTCTCTCTCTCTGCCACACTGAAGCGAGAATATGAGTGCTGTCAATATGTTTGATTATGCACACATCGATTCCACTTTTCCAAAGAGAGGATTATGCATGAAAAAAAGGGGAAAGACAAAAGAAAGGAAATGGAGACAGAAAAAGGAAAAGAGTGAGAGAGCGAGGAATATTAAGCATAAATCTGAAAAGCATTCACGTCTGCCGCTGTCATTTGTCCTGGAAGCATTGACTTTTTGCCGTGGATGTTTTCAGATGAACTGATCCAGCTGAGATTGTAATTGGTGACATGCAACTTTAAGTTTAACCTTTTCTGAGACACTGGTGGCAACCAATTAACTGGCCATTGAATAAAAAACATCCCTAATTATCAGTCTCATTACAGCTGTATCGGCCTGTGTGTGTGAGTGTGTGTGTGTGTGTGTGTGTGTGTCAGACACAGAACAGTGCTCATGGCCTTCAGCAACTACTGAACTGATTAAAGTTACCAGAAACCTGTTTAATGCTGAACAAAACCTTCATGTCTCATATTATTTGATCACTGTACATGTTTCCAGTTTAATAATAACAGGAGGTCATAGAGGAAAACTTATCAATGAAAGCTTGGTCCAGTGTCTGTGAATCCGTGATGATTTGGCTTGTCCTCACGGATCTCCGCCAGTGAAAACGTTGAGTGAATGAGGGCCAGTGACCACAGTGAAGTCTGCAACACCCTGTCAATCACACTGCACTCGGAGAGGAGAAGAGACGAGACGACAAAATATAACAGATAAGGTGAGGTGAGACAGGAGAGGAGAAGTGGTGAGATAAGACAAGAAGGGCATTTGAGAAGAGATGAGACAAGAAGAGACAACATAAGAGGAGAGGAGCGAAGATGAGAAGATAAGAGACGAGATGAGAACAGAGTAGAAGAGACGAGACGTGATGAGATTAGATGAGAACAGAGTAGACAGGAGAGGAGAAGTGAGATAAGACAAGACAAGAAGAACATTTAAGAAGAGATGAGACAAGAAGAGACAACATAAGAGGAGAGGAGCAAAGATGAGAAGATAAGAGACGAGATGAGAACAGAGTAGAAGACACGAGACGTGATGAGTTTAGATGAGTAGACAGGAGAGGAGAGGAGCGAAAATGAGACAAAAGAGCAAATATGAGAAGAGACGAAACAAGACGAGATGAGAGCATAGTCAGTAGAGGATGAGAAGAGAAGAGACGAGAGACAACATAAAAGGAGAGAAGTGAAGATGAGACAAAAAGAGCAAATATGAGAAAAGAAGAGACGAGGCATGACGAGATGAGAACAGAGTAGACAGGAGAGAAGACAAGACAAGAAGAGACAACATGAGACAAGACAAGACAAGAAGAGACAACATCAGAGGAGAGGAGAGGAGCAAAGATGAGAAGATAAGAGACGAAATGAGAACAGAGTAGTCAGTAAAGAATGAGAAGAGAAGAGACGAGACATGATTACGAGAGATTAGATGACATGAGAGGAGAGGAGCGAAGATGAGACAAAAAGAGCAAATATGAGAAGAGACGAGACGAGACGAGACGAGATGAGAACAGAGTCAGTGGACGATGAGAAGAGATGAGACGAGAAGAGACATGATGAGAACAGAGTAGACAGTAGAGGAGAAGCGAAGATGAGACAAAACGAGCAAATATGAGAAAAGAAGAGACGAGACGAGACGAGATGAGACGAGACGAGACATGACGAGATGAGAACAGAGTAGACAGGAGAGGAGAAGACAAGACAAGAAGAGACAACATAAGAGCAGAGGAGGCGACACTGTAAAAAATTATCGTGATTTTAACGGTAAAAGAAAAACTGTTAATTGGCTAACAGAAAGTTTCCGTACTATATACGGTAAATAACTGTGATAGATCTAATGGTACATTTAATGTAATTTTACTGTAAAATATCGTTAAATTTACAGTTTTTGAAAGTGAAAAAGAACAACTCATTGTATAATTTACAGTGAAAAACCGTAAATTGACAATTCCCAATTCTGACAATTCCCACAATTCCCTGCGTGACACTTCACATTTGATCTATTTTTGTTAAAATAACTATGTTTCTTCATAGTTTTCTTAGTTTGTTCTAATCAGTTATGTACATTAGGGTTTTATGTTACATTTAATGTTGTTAAATTAATGTTTATTGCATTTTTAAAATTTCATGTGTGTTACCATGATGGTGTTTAATGTTTGTGTGAATGACACTGTGCAGCTTCCATTATATTAGTATTACATTTCTTGTGGAAGAGCTGCTTGTGATGAGCTTTGATTGATCATGTGACTTTCATTACTGCTGTGATTGTTGTTAATCAGTGTATTACAATGGTACAAAACAGATATTGATACTTCAATAGGACGTTAAATTCACATTATATTAGATAATGAATTACGGTTTATTACTGTAAGTTTTAGGTTAAGTCTATAAAACCAATAACGTTGCTACCGTATTTTTGACGGTAAAGTACTGGCAACCACAGCTGCCGTTTTTTTACCGTAAAAATCACGGTTTAATTTTTTACAGTGTAGATGAGACAAAAAGAGCAAATATGAGAAGAGACGAGACTAGAAGAGACAATATGAGAGGAGAGGAGGTTAGACGGGACAAAAAGAAGGAAATATAAGATAATATACGAGGAGAGGACATGAAAAGAGACTAGATGACACAAGATGAGTAGAGACGACAGAAGAGACTAGACAAAACGAGAAGAAATGAGATGCAAATGAGACAAGATGAGAAGAGACTATACTAGACAAAACTATAAAAAATATAAGCGGAGAGGAGACAAGATGCTCAAATATGAGAAGAGAATAGACGTGACTAGATGTGACTAGAAGACTAGAAAATACAAGATAGGAGACAAGATGAGAAGAGAAAATATAAGAGATGAGACAAGATGTGAAGAGACAAGAACATTTTTGAAAATATAAGAGGAGAGACTAGACAAAACAATATGAGAAGACATGAGAAAATAATTAAGAGAAGATGAGACAAGAAGAGCAAATATGAAAAAGGCGGGAAGAGAAAATACTGTACAAGAAGACAAGAGACGAGAAGAAACAAAGAAGAACAAGAAGAAACAGAGAAGAGCAGATGACTTATCATTCCAGAAATAAGATGGCGGCTCTGAACTCACTGAAGGGATTTACCGTGTTCTTAAAGCACTCAAGAGGAAATCAGCTTTTCACACTCATCCGCCATGCTCTACGCACCATTATAATCTCCTCACCAAATACATAAAAAACGCCTCTCAACCGCAACAAAAAATCAGAGATGACGCAAAGCATCAAAGTTTGCCAAGAGAAAAGTTTGTCTGGTGTTAATTGTGGCGAAGCGGGTCAGATCCGCCGGATAACCAGAGGCTAAAACTCGCAAAATAAGAGACGAAAATTGCGAGAGAAAAAAAGCAGATTTATTCAAATAATAGAGTCTCCAGTGCTTTTAATTAGGCTCAAACACACACACAACTCCAGTAGCCTCTCTGCTGTCTGCTAGCGTAACAGCACTGGAAGCTAATTTATGTAAACTTGTTCCATTATGTAGGCTGCTGAGAGTGTCATTACTCCTTTGGCTGGCTTTGGGGCTTTTCCCTACACAAACACCGATCGGGCTGCTCATTTGCTCGGTGTGCTGGATGTGTATTCTAATGAAGCTCCTAACAACAACACGGCCTGCCAGGGCAAATTATTACCCCAAAGTCAAAAACAAAACAAAGTGACTCTCTAATAGCTGTGAAATCAGGCCTCTGAAATCAGCCATGTATATCTGCCTGTGCTAAACTATGTAGCAAAGCAGATGACACGGTTTTGTATTAGTCTATTACAGATGAGCACTATTTTAAACGGTTACGTCTTTATGAATCAGTCCACATATTTGTGTTTCTTTACGTTCTGGAACTTCAATGTCTCAGGGGTTGATAAAAAAAAAAAAGCAGATTTTTAATTTTTCATAGATTTCATAGAACATTTTATCACTATCTTTTATTTTATTTTTTTTATTCCTTTTAGGTGTATTTCGTTGATTTACTAAGCCTGTCTCAATTATTGATTAATCATCCGATTGTGGTTTTTCAATCCAATCACAAAAATTTTAAATAACCACAATAATTGTGGAGTTTAAACTTCAATTGCATACTGCCACCCAAATAATGGATATTATTTTATATTATTATAATTCATTTTATGAATATTACACATTTTTTTCAGAGGCATTTAAGTAAAACATATGAGCATATTTTAATTTTTTATAATTCCAAGTAAAAAATAATAATAATTAGGTTTACACTGTCACATAATTAAACTGTTAATGGAAATTATTTGTATGACAATTAATAACAGCACAAATCTGAATGATTGTGACAGGCCTATAGGAAATAATTTGCTCCAGTCCTATTTATTTTTTTTATTTTTTTTTAAATATGAATTCATTTTTAGTAAAAATAATTTTTAAAACTGTGATGAAGAGTAGAAAAAGAGTGAAATCAACAAATCATATCAAGTTCTGTTGTATGGAAATGATCATGTATATTTACACAAATTTGTAGGATCATTTTCACCACAACCAAAAAATGGCCCTAATAAAAGTTTTATCAAAATCTAGTGTTCTAGTTTAACAAAGATGCAACAGTGTCGATGAAGAGACATGCAATGAAATGAGTAAATAACAGAGGGTTAAAAGATATTTTATTGGGTGTTACTTCCAATCAAAAATGTGAAAATATTACTCAAACTCAAGCTTTGACACTAGTCTTAACAGCTTATTGTAAAATATTTCAAATGTTATTTCCTCTGCAGAACGACTGGTATCTATCACATGACATTTGTTTATGACTGTTCAGGGTGAACGAATTACAGAAATTCTCTTGCGTTGCTTGTATTTCCACTGTAAATACACAAATGAAAGCAAAAGTGTGTTTAAAGATCGTTTCATTTCCAAAAGGCCACAGGACCCAAAGTAAACATTTAAGGTGAATAAAAGCAAAACTTTTGTAATCTCATTCTTTCCTGGCCCACAGCTCTCCATCTCTCTCTTTTTCTGCCACGGCTCAGTCCGTTTTGGACGAGTGTGTGTTGAAATGGAAGGGTGCTGTGGATCCGGGTTTGACTGGCGTCTGGGACCAAGAGACTTTCTGTGCTGTTTCAGTCAGAGAAACTGAGACAGATGGAGAGAAAAGAAGAGAAGATGCGAGAAGGACACACAAAAAGAGGAAGAAGAGAGGGATGAGGGAGCGAGAGAGAACGTGAAATATTCAGACGTAATCGCTCTCGGTCTGTCAGGCAGAGCAATCATGGACCTTCACAGACCAGCAGCATCATCACTATCTGGTTATGATATGATGGCAGAGTTCTGACCCCGTCTGGCAGAAGAAGAGGAGGATGAGGAAGAGGAGGATGAGGAAGGCTTGATCTCGGGCACGGGCTCAGGGCTGTGGACTCGTCTGCTTTAATAGAGCGGATGTCACTATAGCGGGCGGGCTGAGCTGTCACTCATCGGGCCGAGTGTCAAGACGAGAGCCGGGCTCCAGGCCGCCGGATTACAGGGTAGTTACCATAGCTGTCAAATTACTGACAACCTGACACCCCCGCACACTGCACCCCTTTAAGTGTTGCTTTGTTTCCCTTCGGCGGATGGGAGAATTACCCGGGAGTAAGAGGAGAGTGAGGGATGGATACAAAAGGAAAAAAGACAACAAATGTGGAGGTTTTAGGGTTCCATGCTGTGTTAGCTTTGTGATGAAGTAACTCATGGTTTAGTTCAGTCGGAGAGCAGAACGATACAGATAGACCCCGGGGGGGGATGCTTTATTGCTCAGAGGTTGCTCTTTGAAACTGAGTTTTGTCTCAGAGGATCCTCAATTTAAAAAAATAAACACAAAAGAAGGCTAATTTGGTCTTGAGTTTTAAAGTTTGAGCACAGTTTGAGACATTATTGAGATTTGTTCAGGAGAAACATCCGAAAAGTATGAGGAATTCTGTCATTATTTACACACCCTCATGTCGTTCCAAAGACTTTGGTTCATCTTTGAAACACAAATGAATATATTTTCAAGCAGAATGTGATCAAGTGAGTCTTGTGAAGAGATACGATCACTTTATGGCCCTGTTGACATCAGGAATTAAAGGGATAGTTCACACAAAAATTTAAATTCTGTCATTATTTTTCTCACCCTCGTGTCGTTCCAAACCTGTAAGACTTTTGTTCATCTTCAGAACACAAATGAAGATCTTTATGATGAAATCTGGGACATTTCTGTCCCTCCATTCATCATATAAAGTGTAACAAGGGAAATATGAACAACTCGTTATTATTAATTATAAATATTTATATCAGTTAATAGAATTAACTGGATGTAGCAGAATTAATACCACAATCATCTAACGCTTAGTATTAATTATTGACTAATTCTAAGAAATAGTTACGTTTATTTCCAGGGTATGGGAGATGACTTTTACCTCACAGCACTCCTCAGAGCAGGTAGCCAAAATCTGCATGATTAGGGACTTCAGTTATGAGCAAAACAACTAAACGTTTTGAGCTTGTCCACTTTCAACCACTTTCAGAGGTAGTCAAAAACACATTCGACCGGATTGCTTTCGTAGTGTAAACGCTCATGTGGTCGAATGTGTTCAAACAGCCACAGAAGACCATCGACTCTCCGTCTACTGATCTAATGAGTAACATTAAGGGAAGAGCTCTAGCCAGACGGGATTTAAACTTTGTCGGCTGAAGACCCAAGTTTGGTTTGAAGATGAAAAATGTATCAAGCACAATCGACAATGTTAATTTCTCTAACCATTCCTGATTTTTAACACGCACTCACAGCGTTCAGCGTTCGTCTTATGCATAGATTGTGCGAGCTTATTTTGTCCATTAGATTGAAAGATCTGAAAAAGCCCATTCATTTACCCACCCATAGACCCTCCCCTCAGAGAAATCAGGACAGAAGTGGTTGAAAGTAAAGAGACGGATTAAAACACCAGGTGTGAACGGGAATGTGTCTCCCTCGTCTACTTGTGATCCGATCCACCAAAACGCATTTTAATACCAGGTGTAAACAGGGCCTTATTTGTATGTGCTTTTTCATATATTTCAATGCAATGGACGAAATCAGCTCACACAACCTTCATATGCTTGCAAAATGAGACAACAGAAAAAAATGAGGAGAACAGCTGCTTTCTATTCTGCAATAATAGCCACAAGATTCTATTCTGCAGATTCTGCAATAGATGCACTAGATTCATATTTCGTAGGCGGAGAGTCACTTTTTGGGGCTGTTTGAACACATCCGACCACATAAGCGACTACGCAAATGCATTTTCAACTATCTCTGGAAGTGGTTGAAAGTGGACGAGCTCAACATTTTTAGACTCCGTTTACACGGTTCTCCACTTGTGACTGGATCGACAAAAACACATCTTACCTACATGATGAACACATTCAGTTTAAGTTGTATTCACATATAAACCAATACAGAGTGCATCATTGGTCCTCGTGCATCACGCATGTTTGAGCTTCCATGTTTACCATATGTGACATTCTCAATGTATGTGTGTCGATCCCTGTTTAAGCTTAAATTTACTCTGTTCATCACATAAGGTGATCGTGTCTCTTCACAAGACTTGAATTAAACAATTCGATTCACTTTACAACACCTTTATGACCTTCTTAAAAGTTTTGGTTACCTGGAATTTCAATGGAGGGACAGAAACCTCTAATGTTTTATTAATATCTTAATTTGTGTTTTTAAGGTAAACCAAAGCCTTATGTGTTTGGAATGAGGTAAAGGTGAGTGAATGATGACAAAATCTCCATTTACAAGAAACAATTGAGATAATTAAGAGACCACGGTTCTTTATGGCCGATCGAGCTGTGATTATGATTATTAATGATTTTCCTTGGTCACGTTGGGGTTTGGATGGAGTCTCCAGATAATCTGCTTAGGTAGACCAGAACCTGCGCTTCACCATGTACTAGCGACTCTCCTTAACGTCCTGAAAACCCCCACTGCAAACGAGTCCCACTTCCTCTTTTGTAAGAAATTATGGGGAAAATGGATCTGATGCTAAAAGGGCTGTAAGAGTGTCTCAGTGCTAAAATCACGACGAAGTTATCCCATAATGCTGAGCAGAATGAGTAGTGGTAGCTGGAAATATTTTAATGATTGAATAGACAGAGTGGGCCGGACACGGGTCAGCGGACGTGTTTAAATTTTTTATTCGTCTCATTCGAGCGACCCTGTATAAGAGACTCTGTCATTCTACACCTCAAATGAGCACTCGGGTGGATGAGAGTGAGAGAGAGAGGGAAAAAATGGAGAGAGAGAGAGAGAGAGAGAGAGTGTGTATGTGTGGACATTGAAATTTACATCTCATAGTCTAGTGTACTGGAACCACCCAATTAGAGACTGAAGGTAAGGGACAGATCTGTGCTTCAGAGAGACAACACTTCTTGGATAAAGCCATTCAGCCAACAAAATATGATAGAGGATGATCTTATTTCATTTCATTCCATTTCCAATTATATCCATAAATGTACTGTTTCATAATCAGTGAAATCAGACTCCACAAATATGATTGAAAAAACGTTAAATATTAGCTTTGTTCCTAAATGTTATAGTATGCTGACTACTTCGGGCAGTTTCAAAAGTTTGTCAGCAACATTACACTGTCTCCTAAGACTGTAAGGCAGCGTTACATGTATTCTTTGTGAATAAAGCAATCCCAGAATGCACTGGGAGGGGGGAATCCAAGATTGTAGATGAGTCAGAAGAAATGCTGATTATGCTGTAAATAAAATTTTATATTCAATAACTATCTATACAAATTTAATCTTAATAAAATATACAATTTAATCCAATATTTCCCTTGTGAAAAGGAAGTGTGCTTAATTGTATATTGAATGCACTTCAAATCCTAACTGTATATTTTTAAAACTGTACATGCAGATTATACAATATCAATGAAACAAAAGGCCATTTGAAGAGAGCACACTTTCATTCCTGTGTTTCTTAACACACTTAAGTGCAGAAGTACACTTATCTTGATGTGTTGACTAACATACTAAAACACATGTAAAGTACTTGATAATGATTTTAACTATAGTGAGTTATTCGATATTACATTTAAAGTTAATACATTTAAAATGCATTAAATTGCAACTTCATTATTGCAAATATAATCAAATACATCACATAAAAGTTTCAATAGAAATGACATTAAAGTATATTTTACTTTACCATAAATGTTTGTCAGTACATTCAACAGTACTTTAACCATATTAACCACTTTAACCACATTATAATATTTTCATTTAATTGCAATTAACGTAATTAAGTGTCTGAAAACATAGCATTAAGTTTGCACTCAAGTATATAAAGTATTATTTTCATAAGTACTCTTGTACCCCTTTAATATATATAAATATATATATATATTAAAGGGCTAGTGTGAGGTAGTTTGTTGCCTGAGGCCACACAATGGCCAAGTTTAAAGGGGTGGTATAATGCCCTTTTCACAAGATATAAAATACATCTCTGATTTCCCCCTGAGAGTGTATGTGAAGTTTTAGCTCAAAATATCCCACAGATATTTTTATAGCATGTTAAAATTGTCACTTTTGAGGGTGAGAAAAACGCAGTTTTTGTGTCTGTCCCTTTAAATGCAAATGAGCTAGTGCTCCCAGCACAGGGGGCGGAGCTTCAACAGCTCCTGTATTCTTTTACCTCACACAAACATTCACTGAGAATTTCAAAAACTTTTAGCCTTTTATGTTTAAACCGGATTCAGACAATGATGGAGAGACTCAAGAAGAAGTGACAACATATAGACAACATTTCTGAATGGTTAGTTGATGAATTTATGTAGTTTATGTGTAGTTATCATCTAGTCATTGATTAGCATATTCTGTCTTGATAATCTATAAACCGTGTTCAGGGGGCGGGGTTTATGTACATTTTAGGGTTGGTGATGTCACTATCCCGTGAGGAAGCTTGTGTAGTCTCTACCAGCCGTTTGTTGTAGTCCTTAAAAAGCGATTTCTTTAAAAGCAAATATCTCCCTTTGCTTTGAACTTTGAGCGTTGTAACTTTGCAGATGTTGTTTATGCTCAAACAGCAACATTACACACTAACTAAAGTTAGAAAAGTGAAATCATAATTAACCACCCCTTTAATGCCAATTTTCATGACCTTTTCATGATCTTTATAGTTTTTTTCCTTATGAAATGTTTTGCGCATCATTCCATAGGCTTGTATGTATGCTTGGGCTGTTAAAAATAATTAATTAATACATACAAATATTAATTATAAATATATATTTATATTAAATATACAATATTTAAAAACACAAATGAAAATTATAATAATACAATAAACTATAACTGTGTTAACTATTACAGCAAGTATTATCTGTTGAAAGTGTTAAAAAATGCCAATATCATACACCAGGGTTCACCAATCTCGGTCCTGGAGGGCCGCTGTCCTGCAGAGTTTAGCTCCAACCCCAATTAAACACACCTGAACCAGCTAATCAGGGTCACACTAGGCATACTAGAAACTTTCAAACATGTGTGTTGGAGCTGGTTGGAGCTAAACTCTGCAGGGACAGCGGCCCTCCAGGACCGAGATTGGTGAACCCTGTCATACACATTAAGTTGTGTGGGATAGGGGTAAATTAAGCGTGATCTACTGTGATGTCACAATCATGGTGCATTATGGTCTATGGATCTGCCTGAAGTGTACATGTTGAGTAGACTTGTTCCCTCGGTCAAAATCGAGGGGTCGAGGGTCTGTCCAAATAAACTTCCCTTGCCCACTTGACGAAGTTGAACGCACTTCAAAATGGCGGTGGGGATTCTCCTAAGGGAAGTTCTCGAGTGTGTGTATAAAAGTGGAGTTAAACGCAGCGCATGCCATAGAGGGCTAATACCAGAACTGACTAGTGATGTCCGGTTCATGAACAAATCAGTTCACACTTTCACTTTATATCTTTAAGACATGTAAAACATCCGCGTTTGCACATCAGTGCCTGTAATGGGTGCTTTTACAAAACTTATCCAAGATGATGATGACGATGGTTATTATTATTTAACTGAAGTTATGATTATAAATTACTTTATTTGAATGTGTTTGAATGTATTTCAATCCGCCGGGACGATAGCATTGACGTCATCACGCGAGGACGTAAAAGAACTAGTGAATCGTTCATTGAAAAAAAAACTGTCCGAAAGAAAGAAAAGAACTCTCCGGTTCGCAGAAAATAACCAGACTTCCCATCACTAGTACTGACACCAGTCTTTTCTTATTTGTTCACTATATACATTGAGTACAATTATGAACTAAACTGTTTGTTTGAATGAAAGAAAATTAAGTCTCAGTAAATTAAGTTGGAGCAACATAAAAACGTTTGACTAATGTAATAAAATTAAACATACAAGAGTATATTAATTTGACCGAAACCAGCTAAATTGCGTTGACCCAACTAAACTGATTTATTTTGAATGAACTAAATTAAAACTTTCCTCAATTAAATTAAGTAAAGGTAATGAATTATTTTTTTGAGTGCATGTATCATTAACAACGATTGGGTCAAGAATCAGCAGGGCTGCAGCACATGTTCGCTGATAATAAGGGCCAAACCCGCAGACAACACACCGCTAAACAATTAGAGTTAGTTGGGTTAACACACCCTCACATCTCCGCCCGTGTCCGGCGCTAGTCCTTAATGAAAGTTATGAGACCCGTCCTCAATGATAAGAAGCCTCTCAGTCTGGCCTGCCGCATTATGCCCCGCTCTCACCCTGCACTTTGCATAGCCTAAAGCGTCTATTAAAATCCCCTTGTAAAATTCATAAAACAAAAAATGTGGTAGGTCAAGTCTAGAGGGAACCAAAGTAAGCTCCTTATTAGCAGCCAACGGAAAACACCCAGCCAATTATACATCCCGCGCGAGGAGGGCTCCAAACCAGCGCTGAGGAATAAGTATTTCCTCCCTCTCCTTCTCCTTCTCTCTCTCTCTCTCTCTGATTTGATTGTAGGTAAGTGGATAGGCCGGGTTTTAGCTGCGAATCGGGAGCTGGTAATTATAGTGTGAGTGTTTAGTGGACAAAAATTCAGTCTCTGCTCTTGGAGCCATTCAAGTACAAACTCATGTAAATCTTCAGTCTGCTACACATCTTAAATTGGTGGGTTTAAGGGATTCCCAGAAGGAGCAAAGGATCGGAGAGGAAAGAAGAGGAACTCTGAGCTCCAGAGATATGTAAAGAATCTCAGGCAGGAATTTAAAAGGCTACAAATTAGACCCGACATTAGTCTCCTTCTACCACAGAGCCGGTGGAATGAGAACAGAGCAGAATAAATAAGAGCGAGACGGCTTCTTCCAGCTCTTAGAAGATGACATTAATCCTTTTATGTACAATGACAGCTAACAGGGCTTGGCTTCCTCCCCTGATGCCGGTGTAAAGCCAGGAGATTTTCTGACATGCCAAGGAGGGAGAGAGTCTATTACCGCTCGAGGAGACGCTTCAACAGATAAATGTAGACACCAGTCATAATGTTTGCTAGTTGCTGGGTCACATTACTGTAGAGGTCAAACACAAGGTCAGGATGTTGAGGATTCAGATTTGCATGCGTGATGAAGAGATCATCGAACACTCTGATTAGGAGGATTTTATCACACACTGGAAAAAATGCGGGGTTGTTTCAACTCAACTTTGGGTCAAATATGGACAAACCCAGCCGTTGGGTTAAATTTGAAATTGCATTTTAACCCAACGTTTGGGTTTGTCCACAACCCAGCATTTTTTAGAGTGCAGTTAAGGGGTTGGAGTGTCGGCGCAAAGCTAAGATGTAACACGAGTTGCTAATAAATTTATTAGTATGTTTCACAATAATAAAGAATTAAATCGATTGATTTGCAGTCAGAGGTGTGCATGTACTGACGTATATTTCGTCCGGTATAAACCGTTTCTACAACACCCTAAAAGCCACTTCAAAAACCTTAAAAATGCTATTTTTGGGGGGGTGAAATGCTATTTCATGCATACTGAGTTTTTTACACTGTTAAAGAGTTGGATTCCCATGCTAAACATGGTCAAAGTTTCAAAAATTAAATTGTACGTTTGAAGGATTATTTCTGTGCCAAAAATTGTCCTTCCGGTTTGTCACAAGTTTCGGAAAGTTTTTTTCGAGTATGGGCATGTGTGATGTCAGATGTAGCGGAATTTCCTTATACGGGTCCTAAGGGCACTTCTCCGGTAAGATCGCGGGCGCGCGCGCACTCGTAGACCAGAGCAAGAGAGTGAAAGCAGTTCGCCATCAAAGCGCCGTGCCCAGCTTTTGGGAAGTCAATGTCACCAAAGAAGTGTGTTTTTGGTTGCCAAGGCAAGACAACCCTGCACAGATTCCCAAAGAACCCAGCGTTAAGGGACCCGTGGATGGAGTTTGTTTTCCTGAGCATAAACGGAGTTGTGTAAGACTGTTTGTTCCCTGCATTTCGACGATGATTGTTTTATAAACAAAGCCCAGATCGACGGATTTGCAGATCGTCTAATGCTTAAGGATCGAGCAGTCGCAATGATAAAGGTTCGCGGTCATGCGTTGGAACCGGACGGTGAGTAAAACTGTTGAACAAATGTCTCTGTGTGTTGTTAGCTCGGCGCGTTAGCACCAAGCGTGCCGCAGAAGCCCTGAAAAGTGAAGCCAAAACGTCTCGATCGCCCCCCGGTGGCTGGTCCTAGTATAGGTCATAAGCCCCGCCTCCCCATGTTATTCAACGGGACGTGAGACCAACTAAACAATTAAATTACACTTCAAATATCTTTTTTCCAAAGGTGGTTTCTTTCATTTGCTGTAGCTTTTATCACACTGATGTAAGTTCAAGTGTCTGTTTCAAAAATAAGTTGTTTTTTAGTTAGTTACGTGATGCGGTGGAGTAACCTCATGATTGACAGCTGTGATTGACAGGTTCTCGAGCGAAGTAGTCACTGAAGCACCAACGGACATTTTTTTCGGGATCTTCGGAGGACTGAGGAGATTGTATTTATTTACTTTATTTTAACAAGCCTCTTAAAAAGTGTGCAGAATCCACTCATTCTGCGAGAGTGAGGGCGGAGCTTTACTTCCTGCTCACGACTGCGCAGGTCTGGTCCCGAGATCGCTACTGCGCAGACTCAAGTTCCAATATGTCATCGCGGCTTCAGTTCTCATCAATGGAAGAGAGCGAAGGGGCGTCGTCCATCTTTTTTTACAGTCTATGGTTAGCACAGCTTTAGCTTCGCCCACACGGCCCGCCCCCAGCCGCTCGTTTTTTTCCGGAAAGACTCGGTACAGCCTATCTTTCTTTTATAAATATAATAAAACTAAAGACTTTTTGGAGATATGAAGGATGCAATACTACTCTATAGGTACTCAAGATTAACAGGAGATTGAGTGAAAATGAGCATTTCACCCCCCCTTTAACAACTACAGTTCAAAAGTGGATGGATTCAATATTTTTCCCGTCATCCTTTGGCTAGTGTTACATTATATGACCACGCTCTTATTAATGTAAATGCTTATGCCAAAATGCCAATTTTTTTCTAGTATTCTTGCAAGCATGGTCTTAAATGAGTTAAAGAGTTGTGAGGTAATGTGAATCAGATCTGCGGCAGATCTTAAAGTGACGGCAGCCTAATAAACCTGTGCTGTCTGTCATTAAGGATAATCAAAGAACAAAAGACAAAGAGAAAATCACTCACTGCTTTTGACTGAATAACTTTTGCAGCTTTAATAAGGATTATTAAGGATCTATATTTAATTCATAATTTATGCAGTGAAGACTGTGAAGTGTTTGATAACTTTATTCAATTTTCAATTTTAATATCCTACCTGTTAGACCTATCTGGAAATCTTGGTTACATGGGTAAAAAATAATGTTTTTTTTTCTTTTTGATTTGTTTTTTGCATTTTGACACGGCATGTAAAAATCTGAACTGGTCTGACTGGGCCAATAAAAAAAATTGAGCCCTGATATATTGAAGCGCAGGTAAATGTGGCATTTATTATAATGGGTTTATGTGAAGATTGTTTAAAATTAACTTAAATTAACCGTTTTTAAAAGCCTAATGTTAAAATTGATAGCTTTCAATTAAACTGTAATGGCAATATTTAGTGGTCATTAGGACTAGTCTCAGTCACACTGGCCTTCTTTCATAAAAATATGACATTAAACAAATATTTAAAATATAGGGTACTGTCTTTATGTTATTTCTACATTAATTTGGAGATTAAATGTGAAATGATTACAATATAAAAAAAATATATATATATATATTAAAAACTTTAATGTTAGGTGCGATTAATTACAGAAAAATAGTCAAATGTAATTTATTCCTGTGATCAAAGCTGAATTATCAGCATCATTACTCCAGTCTTCAGTGTCACATGATCCTTCAGAAATCATTCTAATATGATTTATTATTATTATCAATGTTGAAAACAGTCGTGCTGCTTCATATTTCTGTGGAAACCGTGATACTTTTTTCAGGATTCTTTGATGAATAAAGTTAAAAAGAACAGCAGGGAAAAATAGTCTTAACTAAAATGTAAATGTTCAGTTTTCAGAGAAATCTTTTTAAAAACAATTTTATCTCTGACACAAAACACATGAAATTGAAGGAACACCAGCCCCCAGTGTGTGTGTGTGTGTGTGTGTGTGTCTGAACTATCTGTGTAAAGCTTGTTGAAGTGTATTTTTGCTGTGATCTGAGCTCAGTGCTGTTTGATAAACATCTTAACCTACTTAGTGCAATTAGCGCTTCATTAGAAAGGCTAACTAACTATTGCTTCTCTCCATAATGATTTGCAACAGTGTGCACATTAAAGTAGATAATCAATGCCTGGCGTTCCCTGCTCCAGCGCTGCTCGTGTCGGGATAAAGCGTCGGATAATACCACTGCAGTGGAGGAGCGTTTAATTGCAGAACGTTTCTCTCAGACTCAGATTTCTCTTCCCTAATGAAGTGTCATCCCAAAGAAGGAAAAAAAAAGCTGTATTGATTTTTTTTCAGCAGTCAGCCTTCGCCACAAATATGTAATTATCCGTTTTAGATGTGGCAGGGGGATGGGTGTAATCTATAGACGCTAGCCTTTGAGCTACACTGACAGACCCGTATAGTGCTTTTACCCTTTTCAAAAATATGCGGCTGTGTGATGAATGAACTTTACACAAAATGTTGTTCTGTTCGGGAGCGCTTGAGATAAAAACTGTAATTCTACAGACGTCTGCATCTGGCTTTCCAAGGCAGGCGTGTTTACATTAACACTGAGGTAACACACACACACACACGTTGGGTTTCCATGTTTTATGGGGACTTTCCATAGACGTAATGATTTTTATACTGTACAAACTGTCTATTCTCTATGAACCCAATAGAAAATCTTTGGAGGGAGCTGAAAGTCCGTATTGCCCAGCGACAGCCCCGAAACCTGAAGGATCTGGAGAAGGTCTGTATGGAGGAGTGGGCCAAAATCCCTGCTGCAGTGTGTGCAAACCTGGTCAAGAACTACAGGAAACGTATGATCTCTGTAATTGCAATCAAAGGTTTTCTGCTTTTCTGATGTATCAAATACTTACGTCATGCAATAAAATGCAAATTAATTACTTAAAAATCATACAATGTGATTTTCTGGATTTTTGTTTTAGATTCCGTCACTCACAGTTGAAGAGTACCTATGCTAAAAATTACAGACCTCTACATGCTTTGTAAGTGGGAAAACCTGCAAAATCGGCAGTGTATCAAATACTTCTCCCCACTGTATATATTGAATAGTGAAATCAAAATTGGAGGTAAATTGGGGAATTCAATGAAACATTTTGAAAACAAATGAAAACTTTTTATTACTCAATTATTTTGTAGGTGGCATTAGAAACATTGGATATTATTAAGATCTTTAATGTTTTTTGAAAGGCTATTTGATCACGTTTATGAGTAAGTCATCCTGGAAAATGTAATGTATTATAAAAAGCTTTCTACACTTTCTTTCAGTATCATTGCATTTGAATGGAAGACTTAAATCTACTTCCACATTTATCGCACATTCTCAATCCAAAGTAGCACATATATACTGTTAACTTTGAACAATTAACAATATGCTGCTTCTTTGTCACAGTACATTTTTGCATTTTACTATCTCCAAAATTAGTAAAAGAGCAATAGTAGCCAACGCCAACAAATCTTTCAACTACTGCAGAAAACACACAATCTCTCACACACATTTCCCCAGACTTCACTTAGTGGAAGCTTCTTCCTTTTAAAGTTTTGCCTTTTCTCCTTTTCTCTGAGCTCCATCCTCTCTTGTCTCTCTCTCTCTCTCTCATTCGTCTCCCTCTCTCTCTGTCTGAAGTGCAGCGATGGGCGAGCGAACCTTAAGCCTACCCCATGCTGTGCTGCCCTTCACCATAATAAAAAGCCATTACCTTGACCGCTGACATGCGCTGGGAGGAAAGGCTGGGCCTGATATTTATTGATGAAACTCTGAGCTCCCAATCTGCAGCACTGAGTGGATATCATACAGCTGTCAGAGCAGACAGGCCTCAGAACAGTGACAGCCCTCAACATGGCCCATCTATAATTTATGAACTACACTGAAAACAAGCACCAAACAACAGAGCGGCCCAAAGGGGCCTGGGGATTAACGTCTAGAGAGCTAAATAGCAGCGTGTGTGAGTGTGTGTGTGTGTGTGTGTGGCGGGCTGGTTAAGGACTAGTTTGATATGGGGTGAATGAGTACAATAGCACGTGTTAAATATTCACACTGGGCTGATTCTCCCGAGGCTGAGGGGTGAATAATATCACAGTGGTATTTACAGAGAAGGAGAGAAAGCAATGGAGAACAAAGGCTTCACCTGTGTTGTTTCTCAGGTTTACTCTCATTTATTCTCTCTTCTCTGCTTACTTGTGTTTTTTTTTTAATAATGAGACACTGATAAAGGTCAACTGCACTGATAATTAACAGTATATTAGCATCAAATTACTTACAGACTTTGGTTGAATTTCAGTACCGTACATATGATCAGGTTATTCATAATGCATAGAAAATTGTGTGCGAAAGTTCCCAGATCACAAAATTTTAAATGCACATCCATATATGATTTTTGGAATAATAATGGCCACACCATTATGCTTTTACATTGTAAAAGTGAAAATGTGCAGAAATTGCTATCAAATTTTACCAGTAATTACAAAGACAAACAGCAAGTGACAGATTGAATTAAATGTTAAATTTTGAATTTGAAAGACTGAAATTCTTGTATTCATGTATTTTCTTGTAAAACTATATATATATACACATATGTATATATACCCCTGTAGTAAATTTTATCCCTTAAAACTCATCTTTGATCCACAAAATGACATATTTAAAAAAAAATTCCTTGAATGTAACTCGACACCCTTGCCTCATTCTGTATATGTGGTTCTATGAATATGCAAATGAGCCCCGCCTCCACTCACTCACTCAGCTCAGAGATCCACTGGTTGACGATCACACGTTGATCTGATTGGTTACAAGGTAGTTTGTGACGTCAGAAACACCAGCGATTTCAAAGCGTGTTTTTGAGACTGTCTTTGGTTCACTGCAGTTTTAAGGAGGAAATACTCAGCAATGGTGTCGACTTATGAATTTACACATGATTTGTCTTAAAGCATATTAAAAACACCACAGACACATAAACAACATTAAAAGCTGGATTTTCCACTGGGGGACTTTAAGACAATTTTATTATAGAAGGTCCAAATAGGCACTGTCTTACTCCATACACTTTGCACACTTGGAAACAAATCTGCATTTATTATGCATGCACTACTGGATATCAGGGGAAATGACATCACTTCCTGTAAACTCTTCTGCACTGGCTCATTCATACTGTGCTGAAAGTTTCATTAGCACAAGTACACTATCTATATCCCGTCACGTATGCAGGCGCTGGGATGAGCAGGATTGATGTTGGACACGGGACGACGCTGCTCTGTTAATGGAAGGGTGTGTGTGAATCTACAGTAATTAATGTAGAACAGATGTTATCTGCTTCTTCATGACAAATATGTCTGGCCAGGCCAATTACACACAATTAATCTATTATTGAGATCTTGATGGAACAAATATTGTGACCAAGAAAACATCAGCATAGCTCGTTTTCTCTTTTGATGGGTGCTTTCTGAAGCACTATCACACACACACACACACACACACACACACACACACACACACACACACACACACACACACACACACACACACACACACACACACACACACACACACACACACACACACACACACACACACACACACACACACACACACTTTTGGGTTTCAGAGGTTTATTGTCTTCTATATTGTTTTCCTTCTCTTAAAGTTAAATGAAGAGAAAGATACGAATTATAAATTTGATATTTAGCATGAAATTAATCAATTATTCGCATATATCATATGACAGCTTGAGAGAGTAATGAAATGTTTCCTCTTTTAAATGTTGTGCTTCAGATCGGTGAAAACCTTCTTATCTCTGTCTCTGAACATGTTGACGTGTGTGTGATCAATACGTGAGCCTGTGATTAAATTCGGCAGTGTTTAGGGAAGCTTCAGTGATCAAGTGAACCTCAGTCTGATGTTTGGAAGACATTTGGAAAGCGGTCTAACCCCCGAAGAAGAGCTACGCCTCTTTCTTTTTTCCACTTATTTTTCCCCCATCCCGAGAAGCGTCTTCTGCCGATAAATTATTCCAAGCTTCTCCAAAGTCTTTACGCATTTATTTTGATCTTGCTTCATAATTCACAGACTGCCGCACAATGTATTTTCTCAAAATGCGGGTAATTCGTTGATGCAGAGCAAAGTTATGATTCATTTATACTGCTGTGACAGAATAATACGGACATGTCAAAACGCATTAAAACTGCTCAATGTCTCGCTTTTATTTTTAGATCCAATTGAGATTTTACTGATCTTGAAAAATATACGGTGTTCTGTGTTTACTTCACCTTTTGGAGACGATGTGTTATTGTCCCAATTAATTTGTTATTCCTGTCACTGCAGGCATGGTACGCGTCAAACCTGTCATCTCTCTCTGCTCCGCATCTCCAGGAAGAATGCCATTTAATTTCAGAGTAACAGGAGAGTTTTCACGAGAGCCTCTTAAGCTAAGTAAACACTGATTTGATTGCTCATCAGAGTGATGTATGGTAAATCAAGGGTGTCTTTGCTCATCTCAGCTCAGAGATCGCATGTGCTCTCAAATGCGTTCAGTTAGAGATTCAAAGCGTGTGAAGACAGAGCGCCTGTTTTGACGCTCATCATGAAGGCATAATCTGACCATTTAGCTCTCTCTGTGAAATGCGAATATTTGTTTTTATTGCTCATAGATGAGGGCTGAGTGCACACGTTAAATACAAAGCCATCGGCTGACTCGTTTGGGCAAAATGGAGATCAAAGAAGGTGTTCAGAGGCCTATATATGGTAATGCAGTACCAGTCAAAAGTTTGGAAACGTTACTATTTTTAATGTTTTTGAAAGAAGTCTCTTATGTTCATCAAGCCTGCAGTTAAAAAAAACAAAAACAAAAAAAAACTGTAATATTATGAAATATTATTACAATTTAAAATAATGGTTCTCTTTTTTAATATACTTTAAAATGTAATTTATTTTTGTGATGCAAAGCTGAATTTTCATCAGCAAGTACTCCAGTCTTTGGTGTCTTATGATCCTTCAGAAATCATTCTAATATGCTGATTTATGATCAATGTTGGAAACAGTTGTGCTGCTTAATATTTTTTTTATAACCTGAGATACTTTTTTCAGGATTATTTGATGAATAAAAAGTTAAAAAGAACTGTATTTATTTAGAATAAAAATCTTTTGTAACAATATACACTACCGTTCAAAAGTTTGGGAACAATAACTTTTTTTTTTAAGAAATTAGTACTTTAATTCAACAAGGATGCGATAAATTGATAAAAGGTGATGGTAACGATTTATATTGTTAGAAATGTTTTTATTTTGAATAAATGCTGTTTTTATGAATAAATGCTGTTAACGTTTTACTCATCAATGAATCCTGAAAAAAGTATTCCAAAAAAATATATGAAACAGCACAACTGTTTCCATCATTGATAATAACTGAGTATCAAATCATCATATTAGAATGATTTCTGAAGGATCATAAGACACCAAAGACTGGAGTACTTGCTGATGAATATTTAGCTTTGCATCACAAAAATAAATTACATTTTAAAATATATTAAAAAAAGAGAACCATTATTTTAAATTGTAATAATATTTCATAATATTACTGTTTTTTTTTTTGTTGTTGTTTTTTTTTAACTGCAGGCTTGATGAACATAAGAGACTTCTTTCAAAAACATTAAAAATAGTAATGTTTCCAAACTTTTGACTGGTACTGTATATATATATTACAGATGCACCGATATATCGGCCAATAATCGGCATCGGACGATAAAAGCAATTTACCACGCTATCGGTTATACCGATATATCCTGTAAATCAAGAGGATGGGAAAACACATCAAATTCATGCTGTGTGGAAAGAAAATGTTAAGAAACATCACTAGTGTGATGTTCAATATTAATAGTTATTAATATGAATTAATAACATTCAAAAAGTTAAGAAATATTAATTTCAGAATTCTTCAGAATTGTTTTATTTTAATGTTAATTTGAGTAATTTGTTTATGTTTATAATTGAGACCAGTTACTCTGAAACAAGTTGTTGAAATGGAGAAAATACATTTTATTTGCATTTCATTCCAAACTGTGTAATTACTTATTAATTTAAAAGAAGATATAAAAGGCAGAACCACCAAACTATCGGTATCAGCTCAAATCATTATGAATAATCGGCAGAGAAATTTAGTATCGGTGCATCTCTAATAATGGTATCACATTATGTCTAAAAAATATGTTCATGTCTTTCTTCATCAGAGCAGATTAAAAACTCTCTTCAAAAAACTCTTCAGCATATTCTGATGTCTGGTAAGGGTTTCCCCCGCTTTGGCTACAGGGCTTCATTCTGTTACCTCAGCTTTTTCAGTGAGTTTGTGACAGGACTCTCTGTTAGCTTAACCAGTGACTGACTGTTCTGGAACCCTGTTTGTAAACAGACATTACTTATACTTTTTCCATCTAGTGATTCTAGTAACAGAGAAATTACACACTTTTAGGAGGCTCTTGAGGAGGAGAGCTTCATATGTGAAAAGTTAAACAACAATAAATAGCACCAAATGGAGAAAGACCTAAATATATAAAAAAAAAACATTTTTTTTATATAATAATTAATAATAATGGTCTCACACTGTAGAAAAAAAAGTTTAAATCCACAATATTTGGCGTGAACCTTATGTTCACGGCAAATTGTAGACTCCTAATTCCATTTTTTTAAAATAATTAAATAGGAACTGTATGCTGTCAATTAACAGAGAACAAGAGGGGGAAATTACTGTAATATTTATAAATATTTAATAATTATCTTACAGCAATTTTTTAATTATTGATTATTAATTACTTTTAATACTGTAATGTCCACAAAATAATGTGATGTCCAAGTACTGTGGCGTTTAGGTTATCACTGTGCTCTGCAGCATGAATAATTTTAATTAATGAAATATATATATATATATATATATATATATATATATATATATATATATATATATATATATATATATATATATATATATATATATATTTTTTTTTTTTGTTTGTTGCTTTATATTGTCATAGTTATATAGTTACTGATTTTGTCATTTAAAAATGATCGGGCATTTTTTGTCTAAAATCACGTTTAGTAATATGGTGGCAATTGGTAAGCTTTATACTGTATGCTAAGTGTAAATGCCTTATGAACTTATTTTAAACATCATTGACTCAGCTCACTATAGTATTGTGAATAAGAAAGACAAATAAGGTCCAAGTTACAGTCAAATGGAACACTGATCATCATAATGGTGACTTCATGGCAACTATTTACATTATCCAACAATGCAGACCAAACAGTAATTTGTTGTGTCATGAAAAAAAAGACAGCATAGCATGCATTGATTTCACAGTAACATCCTAAACATAGAAAATTCTGGTAAATGTTGTATATAATATTTTGCAGTGAATAATTCCAAACATTTCTGGTGCATTTTAAAGAACATGATCATATGAACAAACTACTTACAATAGCCTTATTTATTTTAACCTTCAGGTTTTGTTTTTTTACAGAACAAGGTCTTTCTAAAGGCATAAGCAACAAAAATAGCAAGTATCTGCTCAGGGAACTAGAGAGATGGAAAATGGAGTGAACAAGAGAAAAGCTGTGAGAAGGAAAGGCAAGAGGCTTTTTTTTTTTTCACCGCCGCAGTCTACAAGGATTTTTTTGTGTGTGCTGTTATGGTTCATCATTATTAAATGTCTCTTGTTAGATGGGAGAGGCGCTATATCAAAAACAGCCATTCATCAGGAGCCGGGGCAGACAGCTCTCATCTGACCTCTGCTGCAATAATACCGCATCAACTAGGCCAACTACCCAGTTTAGCGGCAGAGCAGAGAGCAGCGACCGGAGGGAAGATTAAGTGCACTGCTTCAGCTCTCCGCTCCCCCGGGCTCTTCTGCCTGATGTTGTATTGATTGCAAAAGTTTACCAGTAAGTATCACAAACAACAATAGCCAGGTCAACGTTCACTGAGGCCTGAATGGTTATTCCCTGATGGGAGGGGAGCCTGCAGAGATCTCTGGGCTAAAGCTGAGCCATCATCGGGTTGAGAGAGGAGCGGGTACGGGGGTTGGCTGTGCCGGACCACTCCTCCTGACATTTAGGAAAGCGATATGTCAAAGCGAAGAGGAGAGAAAGAAAGAGAGAGGGGCTGTGAGATAATTATAAGCCTTTGCATTATAAAAGGCTCCATCGACAAACTGTCCTCCACATCTGCCTTGCAGTGCACAGGCCTGTTAAGAGCTCTCAGTACCCCTCCATCCATCTAATTACTCCCATATCTTTTTCTAACCCTCGTATATAAAACACACCATACGTTCAGTAATGCCAGTCGCTGTGTAAACTTCCGGACGCTTAATCAAGGGCTAGATTTTTACAATTTCTGAAGAAATTGACCATTCGGGGAGTTTTAGTACATTGCTAGGATGTTCTGGTCTCTCAGTAGGGGCTTTCGCACCAGAGGAACCTTTACATAGTTCCTAGAACTAATAGCGGAAGTTCCCAGATTTTGGCGTGTTCGCACCAATTTTAGTTCTAGGAACTCCCTATGGGGGAACTAATTGAGCTCCTACTTCAGAGTAGGGTCTAAACCAGCACTATAGGAACTACCAGTGACGTTAGTGTACGCTACTTGGCCGAACGCACGCGAAACACTAGCAGCCGCCATTTTGAAAAAGGCTGTGTAAACACATAGATTATAGCCTATATATTTACTTCAGAAACTAATTTTATGAACATTGAAAACAGTGATAGATAAACCTCTTAACCTTTACACTGAGGAGAAAATCCAATGCAACTCTGAGTTGATCAAGCGAAACATGAGTATGTATTTCAGCTCAGCTAGCAACACTGGATATCAACCACATGGCATACGCTAATAACTTTTCATATACTGTCTACTTTCTAAGTATAATAGTTCTCAGGGAACCATCCTGGTGGCTAGGTCCCATAACTGAGTTCCTAGTACTATCCGGTGTGAAAGCCCCAAATGACAGATATGGTTTGGGTCTCTCTTTCACTCATTTTATCATCCATCAGGTTCAGTCACTTCAGAAAGTAATAGCACACCATACCAATTCAAGCTACGTAATGTAAGGTGTCACGTTAGGAGCTTCAATTCCTTGAATATAAGCAATCATAATAGCAAACGGCACTAACATAGAAAAACACTGATTGTGATCAGCTCTTCAACAGATTGAGGGGCTTTAAAGAAGCGGTCACCGTTCAGATCTGACCTGAGATCAGCTCGTCTGGGCTAGACTGAGTGATGGCGACTCCTTGGCCTCTGCGCCAAGGCCACCTCACAGCCTTTCATCACAGCGCCCGCGCGTGTCATCATCAAGAGACCGCTGCCTGCGCGTGTCATCATCAGGGGACCGCGGTGCTCGCTGTGGCTGGCTCTGTGGGAGTAATCATGTGATTTGAAGTTGTGACAGTGTAATGACACACCGAGCGGTGGAGTGGAGAGCTAGTCAACCCCTCCCGCTACCCATCTCTGGCTCTCTCCTTCTGCTCTCAGAGGTGAAATTGAGATTTATAGCTGTAAAGAGAGATGCTCTTAATTTAGGATATATTTCATTTAATGAACTGCATTAATGGTAATTACACTACTAAGAAGTACTAAGAACTCCCCTTTGTTGTTTTCCTCCTCCATTTTCATGATGCCTGTGATAATCTGAGGTTTGGAAGACAGCGGACAACTGTCTGGAAGTGGGATGTCAGGGATAGTCAAGGGCACAGTCCATCCAAAAATGTATATTCTGTCATCCTTTACTCAACATCATGTCGCTGTTTATGTTGAACATTAAATAAGATATTTTGAAGAATGTTTTTTTTGTCCATACAATAAAAATCATTGGGCTCCACAGCAACATTGCGGTTGTGTTGGTATGTCTACAGTTTATTGATGTAGTTGGGCTTGTGCTGTTTAGTGTTTAGTTGTGTCACTGGTTCTGTAGATGAGTGGTGTGGTTGGGATGCTGGTTTGCTGGTCACCAGCATAAGGTATGTTTTGCACGCTGGGACCATCTTTAGATGCTGGTGTGCTGGTGGACCAGCTTATGTTATCTTTTGGATGCTAGTATGATCCCAGCAATACCAAGACAAAACTCATGCATGTCTTGCACATCACGTTTCTTAGTGTGTGTTCATAGTTAAATAAAAACCAAGACAATTATCCAATTCATTTGAATACATTATTAAAATTATAATAAATATATCAATTATTATAAAAGAAAACACATGTAGCAGGTTACATGTTAAATCCCCAGTGTTAAACAAACACTACTCAGTTTTCATATGGTCCTAATCTATAGCGAGTAAAAGTGACACTGAAGCAATGTTGCAGTTAGTGAAATAAACTAGATTCACTCTACAAGTGATGATTGAACATTAGACACCTGCAGTTAACAAGCAGAATCACTGAAGATAAGAGGAACAAGGAGAACAAAACAAAGAGAAGAGACAAGCAGAAACACAACTACAACTGACTCTCAGCCTTAGATTAAATTAACTGCAAAAAAAAACAAAAAATCAATCTCACCAGAGGATGCTTAAACAACTCTAAAAACATATTCAGCATGTTCACTAGTTATAAACCTGTTTGGCTTTATTTCTTTCATATGGTACATGTATAAAGGTTGCTGAAGTCTGTATGAAGTCATCATTATGGTGATCGGTATTCCCTTTAGTTGGACTCTTGGCCCTTGACTTTGGTTGAATAAATTTTCTTTCAGCAATTGATAAAAGTGCATGCTATCACTGTTGACTACAATCTAAATTATATTAATAATTTGTTATAGCGCTTTTCTAGGTACTCAAAGCACTTTACATATGGAAGGGGGGTCTCCTCAAACACTACCAATGTGCAGCATCCACCTGGATGAATCGATGGCAGCCATATTGCACCAGAACGGCCACCACACACTTATACACACTTAGCTTATTAGTGGAGAGGAGACGGAGTGATGAAGCCAATCAGTTTATGGGGATAATTAGGAGGCCATGATGGACAGAGGCCAATGGGTTAAACCCCTACTCTTTTCCGAAGGACATTCTGGGATTTTTAACGACCACAGAGAGTCAGGACCAAGCAATTGGATAATCAGGACCACCTTTTATGCTCCTGACTGGAATGACAAACCTTTTCCTATGTGCGCTTTTTGGAATCAGTAACTGACAGGTGGATTTTGACAGACAAGTTCCCAAAAGAGCATGAAAGTCTTAAAAACTTTTAATTTTGAACTTTCATTATCAAGTTTCTATTCACTGTTGATTATGCTGTTATTCTGCATTTTCTTTGTTTTCATATCTCTAAATGTTTGTTTTGCACTGTACACAAGCTCTTTTGATTTTGACTGATTTGTGTACATATCCGTTGAAAGAGGAGACAAAT
Organism: Vimba vimba; assembly: GCA_022828995.1. Classification (NCBI taxonomy): domain Eukaryota; kingdom Metazoa; phylum Chordata; class Actinopteri; order Cypriniformes; family Leuciscidae; genus Vimba; species Vimba vimba. Next base: position 35,814,275 of record CM040823.1, read on the forward strand.
CATTTAATCCTTTGAATCAATCAAAACTAACTTTAGCTGAAAAATAACTTTATTAAAGAACCGCTATAAAGCCAAAACAATCTCTGTTACCATAAATTATACGTTTATCTCTGTAAAGCTGCTTTGAAACAATCTACATTGTTAAAATCGCTATATAAATGAGGATGAAAAAAAATAAATTAAAAAAATCGTTTTTTTTTTGGTATATGGTGCCATTTTTGTCTGTAGCCGGATATTAAAAAAATATTTTGTCTTAGTCTTTAGTTTGCTTACTTGGAACTGTAGATTAGGGTTGTCTTTTTTTGGTCTTCAATGGTTTTCTTTGGTCTGCAGGAGTGTTGTTGTCTAAATGTAGACTACTTTTTGGTTTATAGCAGTGTAGTTTGGACTGTGGCCATGTTGTTCAGTATTTAGTTGTGTTGTTAGAACTGTAGATTAGTTTATTCGGTCTCTATCAGTTTAGTTTGGTCTGTGGCTGTGTTGTTTAACTGTAGATTATTTTTTTGGTCTTCAGCTGTGTGGTTGGGTCTTCAGCTGTGTGGTTGGGTCTATAGCTGTGTGGTTGGGTCTTCAGCTGTGTGGTTGGGTCTATAGCTGTGTGGTTGGGTCTATAGCTGTGTGGTTGGGTCTTCAGCTGTGTGGTTGGGTCTATAGCTGTGTGGTTGGGTCTTCAGCTGCATGGTTGGGTCTTCAGCTGTGTGGTTGGGTCTTCAGCTGCGTGGTTGGGTCTTCAGCTGTGTGGTTGGGTCTATAGCTCTGTGGTTGGGTCTTCAGCTGTGTGGTTGGGTCTATAGCTGTGTGGTTGGGTCTTCAGCTGTGTGGTTGGGTCTATAGCTGTGTGGTTGGGTCTACAGCTGTGTGGTTGGGTCTATAGCTGTGTGGTTGGGTCTTCAGCTGTGTGGTTGGGTCTTCAGCTGTGTGGTTGGGTCTAGCTGTGTGGTTGGGTCTTCAGCTGTGTGGTTGGGTCTATAGCTGTGTGGTTGGGTCTTCAGCTGTGTGGTTGGGTCTTCAGCTGTGTGGTTGGGTCTATAGCTGTGTGGTTGGGTCTTCAGCTGCGTGGTTGGGTCTTCAGCTGTGTGGTTGGGTCTATAGCTGTGTGGTTGGGTCTTCAGCTGTGTGGTTGGGTCTTCAGCTGTGTGGTTGGGTCTAGCTGTGTGGTTGGGTCTACAGCTGTGTGGTTGGGTCTATAGCTGTGTGGTTGGGTCTTCAGCTGTGTGGTTGGGTCTTCAGCTGTGTGGTTGGGTCTATAGCTGTGTGGTTGGGTCTATAGCTATGTGGTTGGGTCTATAGTTGTGTGGTTGGATCTTCAGCTGTGTGGTTGGGTCTTCAGCTGTGTGGTTGGGTCTATAGTTGTGTGGTTGGATCTTCAGCTGTGTGGTTGGGTCTATAGCTGTGTGGTTGGGTCTATAGCTGTGTGGTTGGGTCTATAGTTGTGTGGTTGGATCTTCAGCTGTGTGGTTGGGTCTATAGCTGTTGGCTTTCATTGCTGCAATACGCTGTTTTTTCTGCCAACTGCCAATCCAGGTTTGTTGAAATACTATTGGGTAAATTGGCATGTGGGCGAGATCAGACAGATCAAAACAAAAACACACATTCTGACAAGGAACGCACATTTCAAAGTAGAAAAACTGTCAGTAGCATTGTATCTCCCAGGGGGAACCGAATTTTAAGAAAAGATTTGCTGACATTAGCTTTTCATCTTACCTGCCTAAAATTTTGTTGTATATTTTAACTGGTAGATTTCATTCTTAAAATATAAACAAGGTTTGAAATTAACACCTGCCACTGTGGCGAGTAACGCTGTCAAATCACTAGCCAATAGACGTGCTACTTATTATGTTTACTCACTTTGCTGGGAAAGTTTGTGTAAGCCAAATCTGTGCAGATTTAGTGCGAGTACTCGACTCGTGAGTTATCATATTAAATACAGCGTATTGTGCAGAATCTGCGCATATCTGGCTTACTTGAACACACGTCACTACGCAACAAATAATGGTGCACTTGTTCATTTGCATTGAAGCAATAGCGAAGATTAAAAAGCATTTGGTTAACAGAAAAGTCATTGTTATTTTCCAACATCCTACTTTTGTTTTTTTTATGTTTAGTTTGAATAAGAAATTATATATATATGGACAGGCTAAGGCTTATTAAGGCTAAGCTGTGACGTAGTAAATCTGGTTCATTTCTTTTCTTTTTCTTCTTGGCTAGTAGAAGTTCTGAATTTGGTAGCCAAATTGGCCGGTGAGTGAAAAAGTTCATTTCAAACCCTGAATATAAATAATTCATATAAGGTAGCCTTTGCAGAATTCTTTATGGAGTAGATAAAATACCTATAATTTATCATTTTGATTTATCATTTGATCAATTCATCCTTTTCATAAAAATTATTTAAAAGCTGAAATGTGAGGATCATCATTTTATAAACTTTTTTTTTTTTATCTGTATTTGAACATGCAGTACATGTTAGTGGATAACAGTTTATGTTGTAGGTCACCTTACTGTTTGCTCATTTAAAATTCAGTCATCTTTTTTCATGTTATTATTTTAATGTTTATGCAAAAAAAAAAAGAAAAAAAAAAAAAGTGCTATATAATCACTATATTGCAAATTTTCATAGCATTTCATTTCTCTAGTGGTGTTTTTTTGGTCAGTAGCCGTGTTGTTCAGCCTTTAGCTTTGTCGTTGGAACTGTTACGGTCTTTGGAGGTGTAGTTTGTCCTGTAACGGTGTTGTTTAATCTTTAGTGGAGGTGTTGATTGTATCTGGCCCACACATCAAGCAGTTCAGCAGAGGGCCTGAGGCTCCACTCGAATTAATTACATACAAAAGCATTTCTGCTAGGAATTCACACACCAAATGTATCACTGGCCCTTTAATGTGCCTCATCTGAGTCCTTCCAAACTAGCTGACTGCCCGAGGGCAAATAGCTCCTGTCCCTCCACGGCTGTGTGTGAGTATGTATGTGTGTGTGTGTGTGTGTGTGTGTGTGTGTGTGTGTGTGTGTGTGTGTGTGTGTGTGTGGGTGTGTTGTGTGTGTGTGTGTGTGTGTGTGTGTGTGTGTGTGTGTGTAGTCTGAAAAGTGGGGGACCCACACATGCTGGAGGCTAGCCCAAATCCAGGGTTGAGGGGTGGAGAAGGCTAACAATGCCCCCAGCAATTTCAACATCTAAGCCAGGGGCCACCCCTCACATACACACACAACCCCCGCTGGGACAGGGGCTCAAATCCTGTCCTGACTCTGGTAATTCTGTCATTTTGATGATGATAATTCTTCATAGGCTTGGATAGAGTGTCAGTCACTATTTGCTGAATCTGGCATTATGTCTTTCCTGAAGAACAACAGAGCCTCTGCTCTAGAAACTAGATTTAAATCAACAATTATCATGCTTAAAAGAGCTAAATGAAAATATATCTGAATACTATATATACAAAACGCTTTTTAAAAATGTATTACTTTTAATAAGTTCTAAAGAAAAAAATATGTTTGTTTTCACTCGTTCTATATACATTAATATGTATTATTTTCCTCTGTATTTTAGCAGTAATATAATAATTATTGGGCTAATTAAATTGTTATTAATGGTTAAATTATATAGATTCCAGAAGAGTATGCTTTAAGATGCCGTCATAATAATTCCATTTAAAGGTTTGAGGACAGTATGAAATGAAGAAATTAATACTTTTTTAGTTATGATGCTGAAAATTCAGATTTGATCACAGGAATAAATTACATTGTACTATATATTCACATAGAAAATAGTTATTTTAAATTGTATTAACATTTCACAATATTGTGTTTTTACTGTATTTTGATCAAATATATGCAGCCTCTGTGAACATAAGAGACTTCTTTCAAAAACATTAGAAAATCTTACTGACAATCATTAGTGTAGATATGTAGGAATATTGTTATATAACCATACATAAATAAAAAAGATCCGTACAGACAGAGAGAAAAATCCCCAGGCAAACAAACAGGCTCAGTGTGTTCAAAAATGTTTTACTTATATAAAGAAAAATATCAAGGCCCTGCTAACTAAAACCGTGAGAAGTGGACATTGATGCTGGAAATATTTGCAATAGTCGCATGCGATTAGAGAAGAGTTGTTTTCAAATGTTTCTTCTTTGAGCTGAAAAACAGAGGAACTGGCCTTTCTCATGTGATTGTCATGCAGGAATGGTTGTAAGTAATAATGTGGCCTTTAATGATGGAATGATAGACCTGCCAAACAGTAGCTGTCCTCCCATACACACACACACACACACACACACACACACACACACACACACACACACACACACACACACACACACACACACACACACACACACACACACACACACATTAGCATATCCTGCTCAATCCTCAGCTGCCTTTAACATAATCCATATTTGTTGGGTAAAGTCCAACAGCGAGCTGACTCCTGCGAGTGTGTGTGTGTGTGTGTGTGTGTGCTGCTATGACAGTCTTCAAACCCGCAGCATAACGCATGCTTGACCAGCTAAGCAATTCAGAAATGCAAATGGCAGGGCAGTCTCCTCTCTGCCTTCAGCTCTCAGGGACAAATCCCTTTTGGCGAGACATCTATCTGACGGCCTGACTTAGTATTCCTCAACACCGGTGCAGAGTGCATGTGATCTTTATTCGAAATGCTGCGAGAGAGGGAGAGATGGATGGATAGATAGGTAGAGATGAAGAGGAAGGGAGACCTCCTGTCAGCTCGGTGTGAATGCGCTCAGGTTCTGGGGCATGTCAGCGCATACATCACATTTAAAACTAAACCCATTTCAAATTCACCTTATACAGTCACACAAACCGGCAGAGAGGTTAGAAAACTATCATCTTTCTATCGCAGTAGTCCGACACTCTCACAATTCATGTCTGGAGATCAAGTTTTAACAGAAAATGGGCTTATTTGCAAGTCAAAAAATGATGTAATTGTATTACATTTTATTATTCAAATTACGATTAGAATGTACAAAAGCAATTTCAATAGTGGCTAATTTTCGCATAATATGATCTACACAGTGAATTGTGGACGCATCATTCTTTTTTATTCTTTAAGTACTCAGATAAACATTCATTTATAACATTTTTTATTACTTAAATGATTTTGTAGGACAAATTCTTAGTTGAATAGATCAAAATTAGGTTAAATGCCTACAGTATCATATTTGATACATGCATTTATAAAGCGTCTTAATGATCAACATGAAAAACCTGTCATACATACAGTAATACTCCAGTCCTACTGTCTCTGACTGATAGTTCACACTGTTTTATCCAGTAAAACTCTTCAGTGTAATGATACACACGTCCTCCTTCAGCTCGAGCTTCACGAGTCTTTCTGCTTTCAAATCTGCTCTGATTTTATCAAGTAAACGCAAGAATAACTTTGAAATTGTTAGTTTCAAGATGAACACTTACTGGACTGAAGCATCTTTATATGATTATCTGACAATATTTTTTATAGTTTCAAATATAATCATCAGGCTTTTCAGGAAGGTTTATTTGTTCATCTGTCAATCATCATTGTATTGTATTGCATTATTTACAATTTGATCGTAAAACTAAGCATTTCTACATCATCTTACTAAGATATATTATTGGCAGATACAGCGTGACGACTGATATTTATATGCATTTTATGAGTATGAGTAATCTGCTGTGTAATCAAGTAATCTGCTGTACTGTTATAAAGATCTCATTGATTTACATTACAAGCATCAGAATTCAATATTACTTTTAGGGCATATAAATAACCAAATCTTCACCAAATCGCATATTTTTGCTCAATTTGGGCCTTGAGGTGTTAAACTCCATATTCACACTAGTAAATGGGACATAAAGGTCTGATGAATAAAATCTGATACAAAACATAAAACATGCATGCAAACATTTCAAAATACATGTTTTTCAGTTTGAAAATGTAATTTGTTTGACTATTATTTTATGTTTAATAAAACAAACTTGCAGCTGTACTTCAGTGGATGTACTGTATATCAGGAGCACATTTGTTTCCTCTGTATTAAACGTCTGCCTATCAAAAGAAGGCTTTCGTAAAGTGGTGGGGACAAACTCAGCCACGGCGAAATTTGATTGGTATATGATGACATGCATCACCAGATTTTTGATTTCTGCACTCGCCAGGAAATAAAAATGATCAGTTATTCAGACAAAAAGCCCCTCTGAAGTGATTTCCATTATATAATGCATTAGCGCTTGGAAGACCGACCACAGGAGAGGTATTATAGTTACTGCCTTTACCTGAGGGGTGTGTGTGTGTAATAAAACTTTAACGGGTCCATAAACCTGCTCTTGTAGCAGATCTAATCAGCTCTCTGAGCCTTTGAGCAGAAGGCGTTTATGCTCTTTCGTGTCTCATTCTCTGTTCACAGAGAGACGTGAGACGCTCATGTTTGCAGACGTTTACACACGGCACTGGACTGAGACGGTGTGGGCAGAAAAGATTATTGCTTAGATGCTCATAATGACCAAATACGGAAACATATCATCCATCTTAAACATAAAGTCCTTAAAACAATCCTGGAGTTTGATCGTGCATGTGTTGACAACCGCGCGGGGTTGAAGCTCACCTAGACGTTTCTAATAAAACTTTAAAATGCTTTAATGATCTGATGCATCCTGTGAGGATGAAGATACAGATTTAAAAGTCTATCATGACTGGATTTGTGTATTCATGACATGGATCAAACTTTTTCTACTTACAGAAGAAATCGAAAACCTTTTAGAGGCATGCATCTGGAACACTATTGCTCATACTTTCAACAAACTTTTAAGTATCACTGTAAAATGTGTGCTCTTATTTTAAGCGATTTTACATAACATTTCCACTTGGTAGATGATAAAACAGTTCAAATAATAATAAAATAAAATAAAATAAATACAATAAAATAAAAAAGTGCCTTTTGTTTTGGGCCAGTGACCAACATCCTAGCAACCACTTAAACAAGCTAGCAACCGATTACAAAACCTTATGAACTACACCTTGGCAAACACCCACAACTATCTATCATGTCGTGACAAGTTTTTATAATTTAGGCCTATATTGTAAATTATAGGGTAACACTTTAATTTAAGATGACGTAGCTACATGTAACTACAGGTATATATATATATATATATATATATATATATATATATATATATATATATATATATATATATATATATATATATATAGTGATAACATATGTTACATGTACTTAGCATAGTAATAACAGTAAATTATGCATAATCACAAGTAATTAACCCTAACCCTAACCCTGATCCTAACTCTATGTAACTCTATAGTAAGTACATGTAGTTAATTAATATTACTAGTACTTATCTGAGTAAGTACAATGCAACTACGTCACCTTAATTAAAGGGTGACACTTGATTTTAAGGTGTCATTGTTACAGTGTAATTATATGTTTAAGTACTGAGTAATATTAAGCAACTACATGTACTTATTATAGAGTTACATAGAGTTAGGATCAGGGTTAGGGTTAGTTACTTGTGATTATGCATAATTTACTATGCTAAGTACATGTAACATATGTAACAAGGACACTTAAATAAAGTGTTACCAAACATTTAGCTTGAGATTGATATTTCATTTTTAAACATTTAGTTTTAATTTAAGGTTTTACAAGAAGTATTATGCAATTATTAGGTTTTAATAATAGGCACCCCCAATTTAATAGGCATTCCGTGCACTATTTTTTGCTTAATTGCTTATTTCGGTAAATCTGTCAAAAGTTTTTGGTAGCAAATGTTGTACAAAAGTAGAAGTTATTTAGTTCACTGTTGATTTTGCCAGTTGGCCCGGTTTCACAGACAGGGTTTAGATTAAGCCAGGATTATGCCTTATTTCAATTAGGACATTTAGGTAGCTTTTATAAACCTGCCTTAAAAAACAAACAAAAAAAACATTACTGGTGAGCATCTTGAGACAAAACAACGACACTGACAGATTTTAAGATATATTGCTTTTAGTTAAAATAGCTCAAACATGCATTTTAGTCTGAGACTGGACTTAAGCGGGGGAAAGTGTATCCAGTGTTTTCCCATGTGTGGACAGACCCATATGAGACACTCATGGACGTCAAATGATGAGTCGTGCTGTCTTTCAGAGATAATCAGCTTAGTCACATTTTTTATATTTTATAATTTGCACCATTTGTTTGTACCACAATGTTAGAGAGTTGAGAGGATACCGCTGTACCGATATGGTGAACGAAAAACATTGAAGTTCTTTTTCAAATCTAACTGAACTGAAGTTTGCAAATGGAGGGAAAAGTAGAAACTCTAAATCTAATATCGATTCCCATCACCGCAGGATACAACACATTCTGTGTGAATACATTAAAAGTAACTGCTCACAAAGTGAATAAATGCTCATATATTTGAGCCACAAAGACAGACGGCACGATAAATCAAAGATTTGGGCATTGGTGAGACGAGTCGGTTGTCAAGTCTGAGTGAAGGAGTTTAGTTAGAGACGGACTCAAGCGGTACCTATTTTAATAGGCATGAAAACAAACGCGTGTTCTCTGTCCAAACACCTCGAAACGCCTACATGGCTCCACACACACACGCAACACACACAACACACACCACCAAGTTGAAGTTCCTGCTGTTGACCACTCTCTGTATTTCACCTGCTGAGCAATTACCTGGTGGGAACTATCAACACTAGTATTCACACAGCCAAACGTTCACACACACACACACACACACACACACACACTTCTTCCTTGAATGTTGTTTTGTTGAAGGTATGAGCGGACCCCTGTGTTTGGGCCCCTCCCTGAGCTCACTACCCTCAGAGACAGTGAGAGGGGTGTCAGGACACACGTGACCCCTCTCTCTCTCACACACACACACACACACACACACACACACACACACACACACACACACACACACACACACACACACACACACACACACACACACACACACACACACACACACACACACACACAAGCACACACACTCCCTCAGCCCAACCGAGGCGCTCATGTCATCAAACGTCTGGATTGCATGGGCTGTGCCGGAGCAGCAGGGGTCACTCAGGAGTCCAGCGAGTGTGTGTGTGTGTGTGTGTGTGTGTGTGTGTGTGTGTGTGAGAGAGCGTGTAACGCATGGACGCTCACAGCCTGTACACAGCAAGTAATGACTCCACTGCCAGCCCAATAAAGACAGACACAGAGTCTCTGTTTATGCTTAAACACACACGCTCACACACAGTGATGAGGGAGGAGTCGCCTTTGTTCAGTTGCACTGTTAGCACTACACAAAAGAGCCTTCATTTTACTCTATTACTCTATGTTTTTAAGCTTTAATTTACATTTTTTTTCTTGCATGTTATGTGCAGGGACAACTATAAATAAGCCATTAGTAGTTGACAACCTTAAAGTTTGGGATGGGACTACCTGTTTGTCCAAACAATGGCAGACATGCAGAGAGTATAGGAGGAAGAGACAGTATTTCGTCTGATAGTCGGATAAAACTTAAAATTACAGATTTTCAGCATTACTTCACTTGCGACAAATCGAGCACTTAATTATATTGAATGTGCTTCAAATTCTAAAAGTATTTTTATATTATACAGTTTTTTCCTAAAAGTAAAAGTGGTACTTGAGGCCCACTCGTTGAAACCATTCATTCATTTACATAATCTTCAGATCAAAACTGCAAGCGCATTATCTGCTTTACACTCAGTTTGCTATTGTAAAACAAACTCTTTGCAAAAAAACACGGTTCTCCACATTAGCCACATCATTCAACACTAACAGCTCTTGTGTTTCATTTGGGAGACACTGGCATTTAAATGCCACACTCATTTACTGGTCGGACTTTATTATACAGTATGTGCACTTACGTGTACTTAACTGAGAAAGCACTGGGGAATATGAGGGAACCAGGTTTCACTTTAGTTTGTTAAAGGGACCCTTTAAACACATTCTGTTGACTGTAAGTAACGTCGCACCTACATGTCTACTAACTATCAGTAGAGTAGTAGAGTTTTAGTAGACTGCTAGGGTTAGGGTTAGAATAAGATGACATGTAGTTGCAAAGTTACTTATAGTTATGAGTGTTCAAAAGGGACCATTAAAATAAAGTGTCAGCAGCAACTACATTAAAGTTAGGTTTAGGGGTGGGTTCAGAGTTAGTACCCAGTTATTGCAATTACATGGTATATGCACATGGGGAACAGGACTGTAAAATATAAAGTAAACTCATTTACTGATTACCTAAACCCAATGACCTAATTTGATCACTTAGAAATCAAACCTCAATGTTTTGAGAAAAATACATTTTTCACCCATGCATTTGTTTATTTTGTAAACATACTGAATATGCATACAAGTCAAGTCATCTTTATTTCTATAGCGCTTCATACAATACGGATTTTTTTTGTAGAGTTTAGAGAAAAGAAGCCATATTTTGAGAAATAGTTAGCAAAGTTTAAAAACTGTAATATTACATAATATCAGTGAAGTAAAAGGCCACTTCAGTGTACACTTATATTTATTTACACACTTAAAGCTCCAATATGTAGGAATTTTGTAATAACATTTCCGCAAATAACTTGCACAGTGTGATATATTTCCTCCAGTTGTGTACTTACAATATTTCAAAAGTCTCCAAAGATTTTTTATTTCAGAGAAATTCCGATTTTTAATAACTGGCCGTCCCGGAAAAGAAATGTCGCCTCTCAGTGACGCAATGTCCGCTCTATCTTTGTTTTCCGGTGTGGACCATGTGATCGGATATTCCACCACACCGGATTTTTTTTTTTTTTTTTTTTACAACAACTTTATTGAGTTTTTTTCTTATCACAATAAACAATAACGACGTCTGACAAAGAAGAAAAATAAATAAAATAAAAAATATGACCCACCACACCGAAATATCACATGGTCAAATGCGGAAGTGGTGGTTATAGTGTTATAGCCATAGACTGTATGGTTATAGCTGTTATGGATCACGATTACTCTTTGGCGAGTATTGAAGTGCCAACAAAACGAAAGCGTCCATATTCTGATACACGCAGACTGTGTGACAAACGAAGGAATAAAACCTGGATAAATATTGGTCAGGCGTTTTCGAGATGGAGAGAGCTGCGCGACAATCTTGGACTTGACAGAGACTCTGCTCTCGCGAGTGTATTGATAGACAGGTAAGACATGCAGTTGTCAATAATAGCACTTATAAACAAAGTTATATTGCTCTTTGTACTTCGGTAAGGCTTTTTATCACGTGTGGTGACCGAGATTATGGCAGTACAATACAATCGGATATGTGTTGTTAAAAAAATATATTTAGTCATTACTTGCAAATGTTCGTTCAAATTTACTTTCAGAACGATTGGTTTGAACACGTTAAACAACACGGCATTAACCATAAACACGTAAAACTGCACAACATTAACGTTACCCCAAAAAATTATTTGACAAATAGCTGTAAGTTGTAACGGGATAATATAGCATAACATTTCACGTTCCTTGCAGTTAATTAATTATGATGACATAAAATAATACGATCAGACATACAGGTAATACAAAAACGAATAAATTACCTCATCCGTGATCATGATTCATTAATTCCATTTTAGATACATCGCTAGATGGTGAAAACGCATTAAAAACGACATCTCCCATCGTCACCTCCTTCATAGCGTCATCAAGCTTCGCCTTTGTTATTGTTGAAACTGCGCCCTCTTGTGGTCAAATACCAAAGTTACATACTGGAGCTTTAAAGCTGCAGTCCATAGTTTTTCCTCTTTGTCGCCATCTCTGTTCGAAATCTGCAATTGCAGTTATTCACGGAATTATCAGCTTTACGTGTGTTGTGCCTCGGCCCGGCACAGCGCGGATGAATCCAGTGTTTTGAGGAGAACGTGCGGCTGTCAGTCGCCGCCGGTGTGGATCCTGGCATTCACAATCACAGATTATACTTTCTGGAAGTAGACTACTTTATGGAAATGTTTGTGCAAATATATGTCACGTGTCAGTGTATGTTTGGACTTTCAGTTTGTGTTTTGATTTGTTCCTGTTTTCCTTTGTTCTTTTCCCGCCACTCTTTCGTTTCCATGGTTACTGTCATTATCAGTTCAGTTGTATCACCTGTTTCATCATCATCTGTATCACCTGTGTTCTGTTAATCAGTGTAATCTGTGTTTGTATTTAAGTTATGTCTGTTCTGTCAGTCTCTGTCCAATCTCCGTTATATCTAGTGTGTGTTGCTGCCTGTTCTGCTGTCCTGTGTTAAGTTAAATTAAACCTTCAAATTGAAAATATATCCTCGTCTCCATCTGCCTTCCTACAACCGCCCGTGACAATATGTGCTGGTTTTATCCGTCCGATTTATTTATCAACTTGTGTGTATTTATTTATTAATCATGGTGAGGCAATTAAAAAATGGTATGCTCCAATTAGTAAGCGGGAAAATGTGTGTATTTAAGGAAGCTGTCACGTCACTAGTATAAGGGAGGATCAGAGGACGGATTATGGTTTGAGTGAATTTGATCAAGGTTATTGAAGGTTACTGAAGGTTATTGAAGGTTACTGAAGGTTATTGAAGCGCTTCTTGAGCGCACTGAAACTGGTTGAAGAGGAGAGTTTGAACTGTTTTAGTTGTTTTTCTTGAAAAATAATGTTTCTCAAACTCTCCCAATGTCCAAAGTCCCCTTTAAATCAAGTCAGTTCACCGATTAGACCACTAATAAATCCAGCTGCTGTCTCCTGGAATGGGCGAAATCTCAACAACAAAAAAAATCTGTTGCATATTCTCAATTACCAACAGAATCTGAAACAAAAATAGAGTTTTACTTCATCTTAACTTCAGGACAGCTTTAAAAAGAGTACCGGAGCGGTCACAAGGAGAATCGCACCAAGATGTTAACACAGGGGCGACGTTGACGTCCAAAATTGTGTTTATTAAAAGCAGATGTGCAAATAAATATGGTTAAGAGCAGAAATAAAACCTGTTTGATGAAGAGATGAAGATGAAGTAAAACTCTATTTTTGTTTCAGATTCTGTTGGTAATTGAGAATATGCAACAGATTTTTTTTGTTGTTGAGATTTCGCCCATTCCAGGAGACAGCAGCTGGATTTATTAGTGGTCTAATCGGTGAACTGACTTGATTTAAAGGGGACTTTGGACATTGGGAGAGTTTGAGAAACATTATTTCTCCAATTATAAGAAAACAGAAAACTTTTGCTTAAAGATCAGGCCGTGCCGACTATTCTGGGCCCAAAACCGACGCCGCAAACTTTAAGTAATGTATTTCATCTTAAAACTACTTTTAGCCAGTGACGTTAGCCAATCATAACAGTGGGCGTTAACACTGAACTCTTAAAGGGGAAACACCCCCAAAACAGACTGTTTGAATCAGAGGATGAGAAACAGGGTGGGAAAAGGTCATAAATCACTAAAATGTAAAAAAAAACAAAAAAAAAAACCAAAAAACTATAGTAACACTATAATTGCTCCTAAGGGAACATAATAAAACAAAAACAAAAACCATGTCATGACCCCTTTAAACGTATAGCCTACTGTAAGTTTAAGCAAAAACATATGAGAGCAAAAGAAAGTGATAGGACAAGCAATAACAGAGCATAAATATGTGTTTTGTATAAGTTATATAATGCATATTGTAGTATTAAGTGTCTTTACAAAGGCACAACTATTTTCAAAACTGAATTATGATTTAAATCAGGTCTTTTACTGTATCTCCTCTGATACAAGTATGGCTCAACTTTGCTCAGGTTCAGAGAAAACTGAACATTTTTATCAACTTAATCAAAATTCAGTCCAAAAAAAACAACAACAACAACATTGTTGGCTACAGCATTTTAGTTATAGACTGGCATTATTGTTAAATATAGATCACTCTCATCATAATCAACAAAGCTTTCAATCAGCATGCTAAAACAAAATGCTAATTGTGTGGTGTCGACCTCTAGATCTTCTGTTCTGGTTTTCCATTGACTTCCATATGTTGCTGGATCTGGAAGAGGCTCTTTGTTTGGGAATTGATATTCACTCACTCTCTCGTTCCTCTGGGAAGAGCCGCTGTCCTGCAGATCCTCCCACTGTCACTCTATCTACTCTATCACTTCTTCTGACCCTCCATCTTTCTGCCTTCTTTCTTTAGTCGCCACTTACATTTCCTTCACTTCCTTTGTTTTCTTCTCTAAATCCCTCTTTTCCTCACTGTCATGTTCTCTCTTTCTCTTTTTCTCTCAGTTTGTATTTCTTGCTGTTTTCTTTTCTTCCCCTCCTCCTTTCTCCAGCTGTCCCCATCCCCCTCTCTTCTTCCTGTCCAAAGCCCAGTGAGACGCCCCACACCTGTACAAAACACACACACACACACACACACACACACACACACACACACACACACACACACACACACACACACACACACACACACACACACACACACACACACACACACACACACGCCCTCTAACACCACCTTCCCTGTCTCTCCATGTCGGTCTCTCTCTCTCTCTCTCTCTCTCTCTCTCTCTCTCTCTCTCTCTCTCTCTCTCTCTCTCTCTCTCACCATCAGTGCCCACAAGAGTCTCTCGCTCTTAAACTCTCGTTTTGTGCCTCTAAGCATGAGACTTATTGATATAAATAGCTGTGCACAAAGTGCACTGTGGTCAGCGCTGGACAGCCCAACACAGAGGTGAGTGTGTGTGTGTGTGTGTGTGAGTGTGTGAGTGGCAGATAGTTTTACACACAGTATATATTTGGGGTCCAACAGGAAAAATATATATAAAAATATTTTAATTGAATATTTAGCTAAATATGAATA
>CM040823.1:35831618-35836618 GCA_022828995.1 Vimba vimba
GCAACAAAGGATTCCATTCATTATGCTAAGCTAAGCTAGCGCCAACCCAGTCAAACTAAAACAATGCATGCACTGAGACAAAAATGCATTTGCCCACCTATCTAAATGTATGAAAGAAGGTTAATAAGCCCTATTTCAAATTACTGAACTTAAATATACAAGCTTTATAAAAATGATCATTCTAGAAGAAAATTTCAGATGGCACTTAGAGGCTTTTGCATCTGAACTCTTCATATATATATATCAAGGTTTTCACAGGAATATTAAGCTGCACAACTGTTCTCAACATTGATAATAATCAGAAATGTTTGTTGAGCATCAAGTCATCATATTAGAATGATTTCTGAAGGATCATGTGACACTGAAGCCTGGAGTAATGATGCTGAAAATTCAGCTTTGATCACAGGAATAAATTACACTTTACTATATATTCACATAGAAAACAGTTATTTAGAACTGTAATAATATTTCACAATTTTACTGTTTTCACTGTATTTTTGATCACATAAATGCAGCCTTGTTGAGCAGAAGAGTACTTTTGAACAGTAGATGACAGCATAAATTATTAATATGTGTCTGACCCTGTATGACTGTTATACAATATTACTGTCCCTTCATTACTGTATTTTCATAAGGCTGTTATAACAAGTGACTGTACCTGTCACATGTTTCTGTCCCCTTATAAAAGCCTGTCCACACGAAGGAAGATAACTATAATAAATATATAGTTCTAAAAATATTTCTAAATATAAATGAATAGCACAAATTAAACAATAACAGCACACAGAAACAATATCATTGGAATCCCTTTCAGAATGATTTTCTTTTCCAGCTGATGAACGATAAAAACATTGACAGCCAATCAGAATCCATCCTGCTTTAATGAGCTCGAGCATTTAAAGCGACAGACGCCAAAACTGCACATATAATAAACAGAACGATATCGTCCGCAGGTGTGGACGCTAATATAGCTATCGTTATAGTTATTATAGTTACTACTCTTGGTGTGAATGGGCCTTAAGACTGTTCTAATGCATTATTATCCCTGCATAAGACTATTATTGACTATTATTAAACTGTGTGTTAGAGTACGTCTCTTTATAAGTCTGTTATTATAGGGTACAGTCTTGTTCTATTATGATACTGTTCTGCCTCTATATTGTAATAGTACAGGTATGTCCCTTATTACACACAGAAATAATCCAGAAATGAACATCCACACACAGTAGTCCATCATGAACAGCACAGAAGCCTATACCTGATGGTGGAGAGTGTGTGTTGTGTGCGTTACGAGTGTGTTGATGGTGTCTATCGGTGCGTGTCTGACCCTGTCTGATAGGTCCCCTTGATTTGGTTTAGACAGATGCAACTCATTGTAGCTTAATAAATGGGATGACCCAGGGGAGTGTTGCTAAGCGTCTCTATTAACTCTCAAACATGTCAGCCAATATAAAAACCTCCTGACCCCTGCAAAGGTCAACTGTGACACGCATGTTTACTCAGAGAAACAAGACCAGAGCGGACAGGCCTGTTTTATGGGTCTGCTTTAAAACAGAAAAAAAAACCTAAACCCAAAGGGAATAAGATAACAGTCAAGAAGAGTCAAGGCTTAACAATTCGAAAACCTTTGAAATCAAGCCAAACGCTCTCAAAAACACTGACTAACAAGTGCAGCGAGAACAAAGCTGTCACTTTATTTATTACATTTACCCGAAGAAACTATTTAAATTACACCACACTGCTCTCAGAAGAACCACCTAAAACAATAAATACTAACTTTATCTTTCCTTTAGTATCACGGTATGTAGATCACTATGGTATGGATGATTTCAGCACATTACAAGGTTTTATTGCTGTATTGTATTATCGTTGAATACATAACGTGATTCGAGATTGTGGAGCAGAGAATATGTCTAGAAATAATCATTTGATGTTTATTATGGGAGATGATGAAAAGGAAATACTTGACATTGTTAATAACTGCAAGAATGAAAATACTGATTGCAATGATATTGACATGTCATTATTAAAAATATTAAAGAATATATAGAAAAAAACATTTACATATATATGCAATCAGTCCTTTTTCCAAGTAATCTGAAAACAGCGAAAGTTATTTCCATTTCTAAAAGTGGAGATAGGCACATTTTTTACAATTACACACCAATTTCTCTGCTTTCCCAGTTCTAAAAAAAATTAAATAATTGATCATTTTATAGATAAACACAAACTATTGAGTGAACATCAGTATGGCTTTAGAGAAAATAGGTCGACCTCAATGGCAGTGAGGAAACTGAAGAGATTTCCACTTCAATGGTTAAATCCTAGATTTAAAAAAAAGGTTTGACACTATTGATCATGGTTTACTAATGATGAAACTGGAAAGATATGATATAAGAGGACACACCTTCTGTTGGTTAAGAAGATACCTTGATTATGGATATCAATTTGTACAAATAAATAATGCTTTTTTGTGTGTGTTCCACAAGGTTCGGTGCTAGGCCCAAAATTGTTTGTACTCTATTTAAATATTTGTAAAGTGTCTAAAATATCTAAAAATGGTCCTGTTTGCTGATGACACAAATTTATATTGTTTTGGGCAAAATTTGGAACAGCTTCTAAATACAGTGGAAATCGAATTGATGATCAAAAAGAAAGTGATAATAGACTTTAATTGAATTTAAGTAAAACTAAATTCATCATATTTAGTAATCGGCAAAGTAAAAAGAAAGCTAAAATTAGGATTAATAATGAGGAAACAGAAAGAGTGTTTGGAAATAAATTTCTGGGTATTATAATAGATCATAAATTATGCTGGAAACCAAATATAAATGATGTAACAACAAACATGTCTAAACCCCTTTTGAATATTAAATATAACAAAACATACATTGAATGAAAACTATATATTGTAGTGTTCGCTCATAGTTCCATACATTACCTACTGTGTGGCGGTGTGGGGTCATACATTTAAAACAATATAAGTCCAATATATACAATACAAAAGAGAGCAATAAGGATTGCAAAACGGGTTGACTGTTGCGAACCAACAAATATATAATTTATTAAATTGCATGCTTTAAAATGAGTTGATTATTACACTGCACAGATAATGTATAAAGTAAATAATAATTTACTTCCAAATTGTATTCAGAAGCTGCTCGAAATAAGAGAAAGTCAGTGTAAACGAAGAGGAATGTTTATGTTTTAAAAAAATAAGTGCAAGAACTAATACAAACATAGATTTATATATCTATGGAATAAATATGTATTTCTCATTGTAAATTCAAGAAAATGTTTAAAAACAAGGAGATAAATAATTATATAACTTAATATGAATAATGTGTGTATGCAATACTTAAACTATTGTGATAATATCTGAGAAGTGTACCTTTGTAATTATGTACATTTTGGAAAATGTTTTATGTAACTGTTTTGTTTATCTTTTATGAATTAAATCCAGTGAGAAAAGTGATGCTCATTAGATAAATATGTATAAAGGGTAGGCATAATAAGCAAAGGCTTCAGCCTGCACCTTTTTTTCAGTTATTACGCATATTTTTGATTTATTATGAAAAATTGTCTGTGAGGACCGACATATTTTTTGTTGAATTGAATTGAATTGATAATACCACAATTTTTTTTTTTTTTAAATCATTTTATTTGTTCATTTTATTTCCTATCACACTTGTAAAATTAGTGATTTTATGACGTTTACCTTGTGAACTTCTTTCAAATATTTAATTTATGGTTTTGTTGGAGAAAAAAAACAAAACAGCTGGACTGCTTCAGTTGTCAACATATATAGAGGAATTCATGAAAAAAATTGTACAAAACATGTCAGGCTCTTTTGATGTTTCTGGCTCATTCTCAGATCATGCTGTAGAACCTCATCAGGTTTTGTTGCAACACGGACCGCTACACAAGATCCACAGTAGGGCTTGCATAGACTATTCGAGTAGTCGATAGATCGACTACTTCAACCACTAGTCGACGCTGTCGGAAACAATCGACTACTCGAGCGTCCATTAACCATAAATGAATTAAAAATGGCGAACGTCACCAACAGACACCACACGTCAGATGTGTGGAAGTATTTCATCAAGGATGGGAAAAATATTGTAATTGGCCAACTCTGCAAGAGGCCGTTCAATATTGTGTCTAAAAACTTGTGGAAAGCGCGCGCGGCCGTGCCGCTGTCTCCTACAAGCGCGTGCGCTCCCGTGGCGTCTGTCGTTGCTATGCAACCAAACTGCGCTCTCCATGATGACGACGAAGTAGTATCATTCAGCAAAGGATTAATTTATTTCTAGCCCTTGCATTAGCTTTACTACTAGATATATTTCTGGAGATGAGAAGGAAAAACCCGCCTGGAAAAACTAGCGCACCATGTTGCTTTCATTATGAGCGCGCTCGACGCGGCCGTGCGCCTACATTTGAAATAACGACCTTGAGCGCGGAAAAGACGCGATATGTGACGGCCCCTAGAAGCAGACGTCTGAAATGAAAGGCAAGAACGGCTATTTATTTGGCTTTAGACTGCTACATGAAAATTTAAAAATGAAATGTCATAATTATAATGTTTTGAGAGTTTACTTATGTAATTGTTGCATTAGGCTATGAATTAATACATGTTTATTGATAAGATCTAGCTATTTCATGTCTTTTAATTTACAGTAGCATGAACGACGAGTAGTCGAGTAACTCGAGTATTGTTTTGATAAGAAATCGACTAGCAGAAATCAGTAGTCGTGCAACCCCTAATCCACACAATCCACTGCAGACTCCAGCTGAAGTGAACGCTAGTGGCAGTGAAACACCAACTGTTCCTTTTCACACAAATCATGATTACAAGGGCACATTGTCGATTAATACACACTTATTTTCATGCACAATACTATGCTAACACACTTTGCATCGTGCATGATTTGTAAAGGAACACATAAACACAAGTCACGCTAAAAGAGCTAAAAGACTAGTAGAAGCCAGCTAATGTCGCG